>JAMFLB010000001.1:1800000-2103728 GCA_024611085.1 Exophiala sp. LBMH1013
AAGGTTGGAAGAATGAGCAATAGGAGGGGCGGAAGGACTTGGAGGGGCATCTGATCGCGCATGGTCAGGCTGAGACTGCGGTCCCTCTGAGAAGCTCAACAGGTGTCAGAAGCGGCTTTCAGCGGGATGGTGAGGAGTGATGTGCCATGGTCCAGAGGAGCAGGCCAGGGATCTGCACAGTCTTGAGTAATTTGGTCAGTATTCTGCCATTCCATGGAATGATGTTGAAGAGTCATAAGTGTTCCAAAGGCCAGTCAGTATGTCCTTCGTAGAAAGAACGTACCTTGGATTTTGGTAGTCACGTGCCTATCCGTCGGATCATTCGACTGTTGATGTACAATCTCCATTAATAATCACTTATCTGTACGGTGGGCTGTGACGTTCAATGGCGCAGTCTCTCTCGCAATTGCAGCGCATATTGCCACTTCACAACCTCTCGTCGTCATCCAGCACGGCACAACACATTGCGCGTCAGACCAGGCACACCGTCCGAGGAATCCAATATCTCAAATATCATTCTAAGTGGTCTTGCGATTGTCCTCTGCTGTATTTCGTCTGAATCGCCATGGAGGACGGCAAGAACGCCAATCCTCTTATCATCAACCCTTCAGATTTGCCCACTCGAAGGCGGCGGGCAACTGCACAGAAGGACCGTTCTACCGGGGATGTGAGCTTCGCCTATCCCGCGCCATCATTCAACAACGACCCGTTTATGCGCTCCTCGAGTCCATCTTCTATAGAAGACAGTGACGGCGAAGATGCAGAGGAACCCATCGATGCCCAGGAGATCTATGACTTGATCGCGACCATGTCAGATCCTGAACATCCCATTACGTTGGGGTCCTTGGCCGTGGTATCACTACCTGACATATCTATTACGCCTACAATACCAAGTCGTCCCAACTCCAATATCAAAACCGTCACTGTCCTCATCACCCCCACTATTCAGCACTGCAGCTTGGCCACAGTGATAGGCCTTGGTGTGCGCGTAAGATTGGAAGAATCGTTGCCGCCGAGGTACCGAGTGGATGTCCGGATCAAGGAGGGCACACATTCAACGGCAGATGAGGTCAATAAACAGCTGGCGGACAAGGAAAGAGTGGCTGCAGCACTATGGAATCCGACCTTGCAGAGTTTCATCAAGAAGATGCTCGAAACGTGTGAATGAAAAGAGGCAGTAAAAGAAATGGACTGAGGAATACCCATAATACAATCAAGCCTTGTCAAAGCCTGAATCGGGCATATGCCCCTCGCCCTTTGGACAAACCAAAAACAATAACCGCTTCCGGAGACCATTCCCTTGGGAGATCGCCGCAACAAGTTGTCTTTTTCAAGTGTCAAAAAGACAAAAAAGACAGAAGGCAGATTGCCTGTGACGGAATTGAGCCGACAATGGGACTCGAACCCATAACCTTGTGGTGAGCTCTACAATTTAAGAGCCACACGCTCTACCGATTGAGCTATGAAGGCAACGGTGTGATTTGAGACCGAAATTGTGGAGGATGGTAAATGAAGTTGTGAAATTTTTCGTGGCTCGGCCCACAGCATTTCACGTGATGTAGTGGGCTTCTTCGGGGTGCAGCGAGGCTGCGGTGCTTACGCCAACGGTTACACGGTGTATATCGAGCAAACCACAAGTATGGGCCCGAGCAGTCGGTTAATGTGTGTCGGACCGCCTTACAGAGTGTCTTCTCCAGATGGACGAGGATGGCGTAAGGATCCGGGCACAATCGTGGAGCGGTGGTCAACTACAGACAAGAACTACCTAGGCACAATCGTCCATCACACTCATGATTGATCGCTCAACTGGTCCTGCTGGATTATACATTACTTGTAGGACGACGGTGCATGCACTGTGTACAGTGTAGACATTATTAAGAGATGCTCGGGGCCAGCATAAGGGGCAGAGTACAAATGCGGCAACTTCGACAAAGTCAGTACTCCTGCTGCAGAGATGGGAAAATTCTGCAGGACCAGACAGAGTAGCATGCAGTACATGCTACGTCAGTTGATAGCTACCTTAGGTGGTTCGCCTCCAGGCTGCAAATTCTGATTTTGCGGGCGGATGCGGCCAGAGGTACAGAAGCTCGGTCCAGACTTCGGCTCTAGTTCATTGGCGGAGCCCAGCAATGTCGTTGATTCACAGCCAATCAACTTCGCACGTGGGTGGATTGCCACCAGTCAATTCCAACCTCGTCGACACGGTTCTCGTGCGGAAGGCACGATTGATGGATGGTTGGGTTCCTTCCCTCCATTGCTACGCAGGGAGAAAATTCCAATTCTGATCTCACTGGCTGCGCTGCGCTGCGCTCACAGCTTGTCCAGAATTCTACTCCCTCTCCCGGCAGTCTATCGTCTATCACAGAGCACGGCAATGATGAGACCGCAGACGAGCATTGCGACACTACTACCTCAGGTCCTCCCACTCGACCGCCTCTCACGCTAAAAAGCAATGCCTCGATGAGCTCGTGGACCATCCAGATTCGCAGCCCCCCTGCGGATCGCCCGCCAGACTCCATACCACACCACATTTTCTCCCGCGATGGACCCGATCCATCATATGTCCCTGAAAAGAATCCATTCGGAGGTTCCAGGTTGGCTCGCCATTCTTTAGAGCTGGTTTCCACATCCATTTTTCTTCTCCTGATACCTTGGTTTATGATCCGCTTCATCAGACCTTCTCATCAATAATGATAACTCCCATCCTACAATCGTAACACTCTGCTTGTCTCTCTTGCTCTTTGTTGTTGCTGAAGAAGACGAGAAGACGCCGAGTCTCTCTTCACTCGACCTCCCCGGTATTCCTTAATTCACTTACTCCTCTGTTAAGTCAGACGCGTCTTCTCCAGCTTCGATCTCACTCTCGAATCCCGTCTATTTGCCTCGAAACAACGCCGCCTCTACACCCGAACTGACAAGTCCATCCCTGCGTTTCGTACCCTCCCTTGTGCTGCTGGCGTCTCATTAAAAAGCAACTTGGAGCCGATACACCCGACAAGATCATCATCTCGCAGCATCGGCATCTTCAAATTCACCGACCCTTGACGCCGCTGCACCAATAAATCAGTGCACGCGCGTGCCTTGCCGGTCTCTTTGCGGTCGGTCGCCGACGAATCACCTTGGGTTTCACGACTCGTGGCTGCATCCGAGCTTTCTGTGGCATCTCCTGACCTCTCTGAACCCTGTACCGCCTCCTCGCGTGGCAGTCCCTCTGGCCCTCTGAGCTACGCAATATCTGACAATCAAGCTTTTATACTTCCAGTTGGCTGTTGCTTGATTGCTTTGCCGTCTAGCCCTAGTGGCAATCCAACCCACATCCTGGACTCGGTTGTTCTGGGTTATCTCCGTCAGGACTTTCTGTCGATATAAAACTCGACCGGTTCGCGGAATCTGAACATCATATCACCAAACATACCCTCCTTACCAATCCGGGGCGCTGCCTTAAAAGGGCGATCCAATTCCAATACAATGGCCTACGATGGACCGGTTGTTGACTATGGGCCTAACGCTCCCCATGGACCTGATGTGACAGGCCATCATCCCCCTTTTTGAGTACGCCGACTTCGACATGAGCCATGCGGAAAAGGAGGTCTTCAAGGCGATTCTGAAGCCTGATGACAGCTACGATGAAAACGGGGTCTATTGGGCTGATCTCCCCTTCCTCCAGCGAGCCAAGTTCGTCACCAAAGTGAACAACGAGGAAACCAAACGAGAGTTCCGAGCGTTCTGGGAGATGTTCAAGAATGACCCTCTGGCGCCTGTGGGCTTCTACTTCCGAAATATGGTGCTTCCCGGTGCGGGCCTCGGTCTCGAAGGATACGTGCTCTTCTCCATTGGCAATCTCAAGCCTTTGTTTCAAAAGGGGGTTTGCCGAATGTTGGAACAAAGAGACCATCTGTAACCCCACCTGGATTAATGCTGTCGACTATCTCGAAATCTGCGGTATCATTGTCGGTCAGATCCTGGTTGGCTTCATTGGTGACTGGGTTGGCCGGCGCTGGGGATTGATTCAAGATGCTACCATCATGCTTATCGGTCTCATCATGTTGACGGCGTCTTGGGGTGTCACCCAAAACGGTTGGGTCATCTGCTACGCATGGTCACTCTTCTTTTACGGCATTGGCGTCGGCGGCGAATATCCCATGACTGCCACCTCTGGCATGGAGAATGCTGTCGGTTCAGGAAAAGTGTCCACCCGCGATGACCGACTCCATCGGGGTCGGAAAGTGACCAGTGCCTTCCTGATGCAGGGCTGGGGCCAGTTCTTCAACCAAGTGCTGCTCATTCTACTGCTCCTGATCTTCCACCACGGGAGCGGCAATGCTCCTTATTCCAAAGTCGCAGTCCAGTACACTTACCGTGTCTCGTTCGCCATCCCGGCTGTCGGCACGCTCTGGCTTGTCTACTGGCGTACCTTCAAGGTCAAGGCGGGCGCCAACAAACAGCTCCAGTACGCCAAGAAGAAGAATGCCGTGACAGGATACGATACCGAGTCTTTGTCGCTGACCCTCCGCTACTTTGGGGGCCGTCTATTGGCCACCGCTGGAACCTGGTACATGAACGATATCTTCTTTTACGGCAACAAGCTGTTCCAGAGTGAATTCATCAAGGTCATCATGCCTGAAAGCGATTCCATCATGCCAGGCTGGCTTTACAACCTGATCAACGTCGGCGTCTCCCTTTGCGGCTACTATCTGGCCAGTTTCCTGATCGACAACAAACTCTATGGCCGCAAGCACATGCAGTCGGTTGGCTTCCTGATGGATTTCATCCTATTCATCGTGCCGGCGTTCAACTTCAAGTACTACACTTCGGTCGCCCACATCAAGGAATTTCAAACCATGTACTTTTTGTCGTCCTTCTTCAACCAGTTCGGGCCGAACTCGGTTACATTCATCGCCGCCGCCGAAGTGTATCCAGTGGCTGTTCGAGCCACGGCCCATGGGTTCTCGGCCGCCGTTGGTAAGCTCGGAGCTTTGACGGCGTCGGTCCTCTACAACTATATCGACATTCAGACCAAGTTCTACGTCGTCCCTTGGTTCGGGTTGGCCGGAGTGGTTCTCAATGTCGTCTTCATGCCCGACACCACCGGTCTCGATCTTAAGGAGCAAGAGCGTCGCTGGGCGTTCATTCGCGCCGGTCGGGAGAATGATTACCACGGCATTGCCATTCACCCGAAGCATCTCAGCTTGTGGGAGCGCATGCGTGGCGTGGGCAAGAACTACGATGCTGAACTGGACTACAACCAGCGTATTGAGGAGATGAGACGTGAATGGGAGGAGCGGATGGCGGAGAAGATTTCGGAGAAGGACCAAGCCGCGGACGACGCTTTTGATGATGATTTCCACGCCGACGTCAGTGAATACTTTAAGCGGTCCACACGATCTCCTATGTTGCGGGGGGCTGAGAAGGAAAAGATTCCGCCTCATGAAGGGTTGAATGGCCCCGACGGCAATGGCATATGATAAACAAGATGAAAAATGATCAAAGAATCTGAGGCTGTCGATGGTCTGAGCAACGAAGTTACGAAACAACCAAGAAATCAGAAGCAGGAACCGGAACAGGAACCGTCAGATGGACGCACTGGGCGTTGACAGTGATTGTGTTTTTGTGATGGAGCATGACGAACTTGAATGGCACTCAATATTAAATGGGATGGTCTTACAGTGTACGATTGGTCCGGCCTGGTTTCCAAGAGACTGAAAAGAGGCCAATCAATAGACGGCCAGAATGAAAAGTAGATGCCGAACACGGCAGATGAATGAAACTGAAAGACGAAAAGATAAGATACGAACATAGATTATTTTGTGCATCATCAACATCATCAACATCATCAACATCATCAGCATCATCAGCATCATCAACATCATCAGCATCATCAGCATCATCATCAATAATGTTCTTTTATCTGTTCCCTCTATTCCTTTTGGTAATGATAAATATACCGTGTATAAGCACCCCCACCTTCCAGTAACTGTCCAGTAATCTTGGTATATAATAATATTGACATTTTATTATTGACATTCACATTGATTTTGGCACCTTAGCAATCGATGTTGGTCTGTTTCGCCGAGTTACAACCTACAGATACCACAATTACCTATAGTAGGTGGCAGGTACCTACCTACCTAAGGCAGGTGAGGTAGGTGAGGTAGGTAGGAAGTACCGGTAATTCCGCAGGTGAAGATTGCCATGCAGTAGTAAAGTCACCCTACCTACCTTACCCTTACCGTACCTACCTAGGTATTCGTCCATGTAGTGTCAGTTGATATAGAGCGAGAGGCAAGAGGAGAGAGGCGAGAGGAGCAATCACACCACCGTAAACATGGAACCAGAACGCATGACAACAACAAAGAAACAAGGAACAAGGAACAATAGGCCAGGAGGGAAAGCAAAACCATCTATAGAGAAAAAAAAGAGCACGTCAAGGCTAGAGAAGATCGCTTTTCATTCCAACGCCACCTGCTCGGCGAAACTTGATGTCCATGTCACGCCCCTGTCCAGCCCATGCCAATGTCTATTGTTCATGCCCAAGGAGAACCAGCCTTCCTCGGGGCAACGCCCTGTGCACCTACAGCAACAGCACCAAATCCGAGTCCGAGACCGAGGCCATTGCTCTCATCTAGTCTTCATCCTCCCATTCACTCTCCCCAGTCACTCCTCCAGCTCCCTTCCTTCCTACCACCAATCCACCGACAACCTCTCTCGCCGCATTCAATGTGCCCTGCATCCCCTCTAGCAGTCGGGTGAGTTCGACCTCGACCTCCGAAGACGGGGCGGCCGCACTCAGCACGGCACCACTGGGTGGCTGCGCCGAGGGAACATCGACGGTCGGTCGGCCACTGGCAGAACCAACCCCAGAACCACTACCACCACCAGAAACAGCTGTCGGCATTGCCGATGACAAGTTGCGACCGTGTCGTGCGCTAGTTTGGTGTCCAGCAGACCCAGACAGACCAGTGAAACCGTCCTCGCCGACCCTCAACGGACGACCCAGGCTGTATGGAGCGGCGCCATGGGCGGTAGCACCAGACGCCGTCAACGGTGCCGACGACATCAATTGACTGCGGTCACCAGCCAAGGTCCGGCCTCTACCAGAGTAGAACCCTCCCACGCCAAAAGGACCGGCATCGTCGTCCAGGGTCGAGGCTCCAGGGAATTCGTCATCGCCGTCGTCATCTCGTTCCAAGCCAAATGGATCAACGTCCGTCGACGCCGTGCTGATGTCACTGTATGCTTCAGAGAGCGCAGTGGATGGCCGTGGTATTTCTTGTTCTTCCGCTTGGGCAAAATCGTCAATCGTCACTGGCATGGTCATCTGGCGGAGGAGCGGGGCTGGGCGTGTGGGCGTCGGTCTTGAAGACGTTGAGATTGGTGGTTGAGTTGGGGGAGATGAGTTCATGGCTGCCGACTGTGTAGTGACCGCCTCGCTGTTGCTTGCCTCGGCCATGGCTTGGGTGAAAGACCAGTCCATGGTGGCATGCTTCTTGGCCTTTTGTTCAAACGCCGCCGTGTCATCTGACGATGGGCCTGGCACATCGTTGTCTGCTTCAGGTTCGGGCTCCTTGATCTGTGGGATTGCCACTTCAGACATGGCTGCTGCAAATGACCAGTCCATGGTAGCATGACCAGGACGAGAAGACGTGATTTCGGCGGGTTCTTGCAGTTCCGGAGCTTTGGTTTTGTTCTTGACCGTCCAGTCTTCCTGCGACATGGCAAAGTCTTGTGCTGCTGTGGTCTGAGGCACATGTTCGCCGGATGAAGTTCGTCGAGCCGTGAGTGACTGACTGGTAGAATCTCGTGGACCTTTGGAATTTGCTCGCTTGTCTCGTAGGGTTGATGCATCGGCCAATCTGATGGTCTCTTCTCTCAGAGGCGCGGCTGCGTATGCGGTTTGAATCTTGTCATCTGTGCGTGGCGTGGCTGCGACGGCATAGTCGGATTCATCAAAGTCGCCCAGATCAATCACGTTGGACGCAATCGAGCTCGGCCGGTCTTCCGCCATGGCGCGGAATGGGAGGTCCGATATCCGCCGCTGTTCGGGGATAGGAATGAAGTCGCTCTTGATCTTATAGTCGTAAGCCGGCCTGCTCTGGTCGAAAAGATTGGAGAGGTCGGCACCGCGCTGCACTCGAGCCTCGAAGTTGGCTCTTTCCACCGCCGTCATCTCATTTGGAGGTGACGGGTCCGCAGGTCTTGATTGACCTTTGGGCGTTTCTTCTCCCCTCCAAGCTCTCGGTGGCAGGGAGGTCGGAACTGTCGAGGATGGCAGACACACGGCGCTCAAAGTCCTGTGTCATGCTGAAGTTCCACTCCTCGTCGTCGCCGTCGCCGGGCTCCAGTGCCGAAGCAGCTGCCGCCCCCCCCCAGGCATGAACAACGAGGCTCGCTGGCCTCCCCGCAGCACCCACGCGTAATACGTCTCCACCAACTCAGTGAGGATGCGAGTTGGATGGCTCTCTTCCGTGTCTTTGACGTACTCATGGTCGAGCACGTCTGCCATGGATGGGCGCGAGGCCACATCCGGGCTCAGTGTCGTCGACACAAGAGAACGGAGCCCATCGCTGAAGCTTTGGGCCTCCGGAAGAGAGATCGCCTGTTTAAGGCGTCGCATCCTCATCTTGAGTTGCTGACGTTCACGCAAATCGGCATTCGGGGGTTGGCCAACGGCACATTCGTAAAGGGTACATCCGTATTCCCAGACGTCAACCTCATCCGAGTATTCAGGGTTTTCAGTCCACAATTCAGGAGGCATCCAGTGCAAGGTTCCGATGAAGGTCTTTCGTTTGTCTGTCTGGGTGTCAAGGACAGTAGAGACTCCGAAATCACAAAGTTGTAGACGGCCTTCTTGGTGAATGAGGACATTGGCAGCTTTGACGTCTCGATGTAGAATACCGGCAGCATGTAATCCTTTCAAAGCTTTGGCCAGTTCTCTTGCCACGACGACGATGTATCTCTCAGACAGACGGTCATTGGTCGCTCTCATCAGTGTCTTGACACTTCCACCAGGGCAAAATTCGCAGACCATCCACAATTGGCTATGCACAGGCAAGGCCTCGATGATCTGGTTGAGGTTTTCGGCACCACTCTCTTGGGCTTGTCTCAAGATTCGGATCTCTCGATTGAAGTCGCGGATTTGTTCATCTCGCAAGTCACCATGAGCTTGGAAATCTGCCTTGTCGATATCGATGACCTTGATGGCAACGACCTTGTTTGTGGAACGTTGACGACCTTTGTACACTCTTCCAAAGCTACCTCGGCCGGTGAGCTCATCGAAGACGTAGTCTGGTTCTGGTAGCTTGGCTCTCTTACAGTTCTCCACAACTGCCTTCTGTTGGGCCTCTGCAAGACGCACTGCTTCACGGTGAAGAGCGTTCATTGCTCCAGAAGAATCAGGACGAAGACTCGCCATGTTCAAACCAGGTCGACGTCTCTGAAGGAACTCGTCAAATCTGCGCGTCCACTCTTTCCTATCGTGAGATCGAGTGCGGGGAGAATTGCAGAGGATTTCGAGTGTTTCCTGTCGGTGCGCAATCACCTCAGGGCTTAATTCCTCTGTGGATCTTGCGACAGATTTTTGATTGTTTGCCTGGGCAGTTTCTGGCTTATGACCGGCGAGTCTACTAACACGCTGGAGGGTCGGGTTTAAGGGTCTTGGTCGTAGAGGTTCAAGGGTATTTGTGGCTGCTGTTGGACTGAGTTGCCTTGGCGGCCGAGCTGCTGCTCTGGGTTTTCGGAAGATAAGTGGAGGTGGAGATAGTTCTTCGTAAAGAGCTCTGTCCTCGTAGGATTCTTGATATGGCTCGTGACTTCGTGGTGTAGCAACGGGTGCCCGAGCGGTTTGGAGTGCGAGTGGCCGTAACGGGCGCCGCAGAAGTCGAAGAGGTGATCTTTCAGGGATAGGAGGAGGAAGAAGTCTTAGAGATGACTGTTCAGGGACAGGAGGGGGAAGAAGTCGTAGAGATGACTGCTCAGGGACAGAAGGAGGTGCCTCAGCTTCAGTGACGGCAAGCGGCTGACTTTTGGGGTTTTGCCACCAGTTGTCTGGCCGGATGACACGTCGCGGTGGACGCGAAACTGAAGTGTTGGGGGTGCTCGCTGAGAGATTGACACACGAAGGAGTTTGAGGATTGAGTGGAGAGAAGACAAGTTTTTGAGTTGAGTGGTCACTTGCAACAAGAGAAGAAGAATCATCGGCTGAGGGCGATGCTGTGGTTCGAGGCGCGGTAGAAGAAACAAATGAAGGACTCGAAAGCGGTTCAGATGCTTTCTGAGTAGTGAGGGGATTGGCTGAAGGGCTTGTGGTGGTCGCAGGTGTTGTTTCCTGGCCGACACTGCCTGGCGATGCTGTGACACTGTCTGACTGACGAGAATAAGTCTTCCTTGGCGGATAGTAACCTCGGGAGCCTCCAAAGAATGGGGATGCGCCAGATCGGAGAGAGCGTGGAGAACTTTGGCTGGTCGATTTGAATGATGAACGGGTAGAAGTCGGAGTCTGTGGCTCGTAACGCTGAGCAGACCCAGGCTGTGCACCGTAAGGGGTGGCTGCCTTAGGTTAGTTATGTGAACCATATCTCGTTGATGGTCTGTCAGATCGGTATAGATCGACAAACCACGCGACGGCGACGAGGTCCTGTCCGATGCTCTGAAGGTGCTGGAGGAGACTCACCAAAGTGTTTGACAGCCTTGTCCTCAAAGGAGGTCTTCTTCTTGTCACCTGTCGACATTTTGGTAAGTTGTTGTTGGTGAAGATGTTGTAGAGTGACGTGAGATAGAGAAGGTGGTGTGAAGGGTAAAGGTGTTGGAGTGCAGCACTGCACCAAGTGAGGTGCATGAGTTGGGAGACATCACTTACCTTACCCGGCGTGCGAGAACAATAGGATCTTCGCGAGTTTCTTCTGCGGTAGCCTCAACACCCTCTATACCCCAACATCCATATATCAGGTTCCTGCAACCAGTTTTTCCAAGACCGCGGAAGGCCAGTATATGCTGAGAGGCTAGTTCATCATGGCTGCAAGCATCGCCTGGATGTTCTTATATAGTTGTTCAGGGTGCCTCTTATATAGAGGTCCTTCTCAGCCGCGCTTACCTCAATTCTGGACAGGCTCTCTGTCAGCATCTTTCGTGGTAGGCGAGGCCAGGGCTGATACAACAGACAGGATATATGGCGCGAGTGGAAGAGAGGATGTGAAATCTATAGAACCAGAATTGGAAAGAAGCGACGCGAGTGAATTGAACATGTTAGACGCTTGGCACTGAATGGGGCTGCACTATTCCTATTTAGACTAGCGTGAGAGATTAGCGCAGCCTTGTCTTCACTTCACACATTGGTGGATGGCCACCTAGCGACCACAGGTAGAGAGGATGCTTTACTGGGTGCGACGGGACAGTAGTCTTTGGCCTTAATATGGCTGTCGTAGCTCTGTTAATTTCATGGTCAACCAAAGACCGCGTAGGCCTACATCTAAGGCACAGTATCAGAACCCCATCCGTCGCCTAGGGGCTACCGGTTTCTTCACCACACCATGGCTCCCCATCTTCTTAACCACAACGTTGCTACTCTTTGTCCTCCCAGCCAGCAACCGCTCTTTCTCTTCCTCTTCCTGACGGCGCTTCTCCTCCTTCGCTCGATCCTCCGCCATCTGTTTTTCAATCTCCATCTTCCTGTTAAACTCGCTCTCAATGATCCGCTTTTCTCTTCCACTGTATTCTTTTGACTTCAGGCTGTAAAAGACGCCTCCAAGATCGGCGAGCCAATGCGGGTCGACTGCAGTCACACAACTCATGTACTCCCTGCTTGTCAATATCAACTCATGGTAGACGACATAGTCGGGCGGATCTCCAAGCCCATAAAGAGCGGATGTAGGATGGAGTTGGACCGTGACACTAGTCCGGAGGTTGATGTATTCCCCGACGCCCCTTCGGCGGGCAGCTTGATGGTAGTAGCCCGAACAGATGCATTTTCGTATCACATCCCAATCAGTCCCACATGATACCAATTCCATCTTTTGCTGCCCGGCCATGATATCGTGCAACTGTTCTCGGATTTCTTTCGCTCGTCGCAGTGCCTTGGGGTGGAGAAAATGTCGTATACACCAAGCATCGCTAAATCCGTTGCTCTTCCACTGAATATAGACGTGTAGCAACGTCAGATGGTCCGATTCGTGTACAAAGAACTTTTCCCTCGCAGCATCCGCCTCTTCTTGTCGCTCCTTGGGTCGGTAGAAAACAGACGGCACCGAAAGCATGCTTACAATTGTTAGCATTTCCTCGCTACAACCGTACTCAGTTGCCGAGGTGATCAACATTTTGGCAAGGGAAGGATCCATAGGAAATGCTGTCATGGTCCGACCGATGGTGGTCAGGTCTCCGACATGGTCCAGTGCGCCCAAAGCCCAGAGATCGAAAAGCGAGGTGGTGATTGTGTCTTGAGGCGGAGGGTCCATGAAGTCAAAGTCCAACAAATCCTTGACACCCAGTGACTTGAGCAGAAGCACCGTATTGGCCAGATTGGTTCGTTGAATCTCAGGGATCGTTTGGATGTAGAGTTCATTCTTGAAGGCTTGTTCTGTGTAGAGGTGGAATGCTTTGCCTGGCCCTGTACGACCCGCTCTTCCGGCTCTCTGGGAAGCGTTGGCTTGGGAGATGGGGGTGATCTGTAGTGTATCCATCCCCATGCGAGGGTTGTACACTTTCAACTTCGAGTAACCGGCATCCACCACATACATGATTCCGTCCACGGTCAAGGATGTCTCAGCGATGTTGGTGGCGACGATGACTTTACGGACGCCGGGAGGTGCAGGGTCGAAGATCTTGGCCTGGAGATCTGCGGGCATTTGAGAATAGATGGGTAGCACCATCAGCTTGGGAGGATCGACCAGCAAGCGTAGCCTCTCCTCGACCAGTTCGCAGGTGACTTCAATGTCCTCTTGACCCGTCATGAAGACAAGGATATCGCCCGGTCCCTGTGAGACATGAATGGCCAGGACTTGTTTCACCGCACTGTCGACATAATCTTCGCAGGGTGAGCGCGAAAACTGAATATCGACAGGAAATGTACGGCCAGGAATGATAAACTCCGGCGCGCCTCCATAAAAACGAGAAAAGCGTTCCGAATTCATGGTGGCAGACGTGACAATCAGTTTGAGGTCTCTGCGGCGAGCGAGAACCTTCTTGATCAACCCCATGAGAACATCGGTGTTGAGAGCTCGTTCATGCGCTTCATCCATAATAATGCAAGAGTATTTATCTAGGTCCCGTTGCGTGAGGGATTCTCGAAGCAATACACCATCAGTCATGTCTATACGCCAAATTAGTGTCATTTTTCATAGACGAAGCAGCATCCCACTTACACTTGATTGCCGTTGCATCACTGGTGCAGTCCTCAAAACGAATTGCATAGCCCACGAGACCGCCCAACTCGACTTCCATTTCCTCACTGACACGCTTCGCAACGCTCATTGCGGCGACTCTTCGAGGTTGAGTACACCCAATCAAGCCTTGCTTCGCATACCCTTCCTCATAGAGGAACTGGGTCAATTGGGTCGTCTTCCCTGAGCCAGTCTGTCCGACCACAATGATGACTTGATTGTCCCGGATCACACGCATAAGCTCCTCTCTGACCGCAAAGGCAGGTAGGTATTCCCTCTGCTCCTTCAGCGTCTTGCTTCTGCTGAATACTGAGGTTCCGGCATTCTTTTTCAGATGAGTTGCAAATTTGCTTTTGCCGGTTTCTTCGCCAGGCATCGCCGCCGCGCTATCACCTTCGTCCTCCTTGACACCCATGATATTGCCCAGGGCGGTACCCGCGATGTTCGTCGCCTCCTGGGCTTGTTTCTGTCGCTCCTTTTGTTGCCTTCGTTCCCGCACAACCTTACTGCCTTTGCGGGCAAAGACCGCCATATCGCTTTGCGAATCCCGAACAGCTGGCACCGGCTCGAGCTGTTTCGTGAAGACTGTCTGCCCATCCAAGAAAGGTGGCTTTAATTCGTGAACCAATAAATGCACTCGAACCGAGTCTTCATCGTCAAAGTCCTGGCCTTGGTCACGTCTCTGTGCGACTCCGGACGTGACCATGCGATTCGCCTCCCATGCGTCCACTTCCTTTTGTTTTTGAGCCGCTTTGGCAGTCAATCTCTTCCCCAGCTTCTTGTCGACCAGCGCTTGCTCGCGTTGTCTGTCCGCCCAAGACACATCTGCGCCGCCAAAGGGGTTGTGGGTTTCATCGCCGAATGCATGGCCATATTCATCGCCGGCGTACCAATCTCGGTCAAGTGCTGTCGTGTCTTCGTCGTTGATGAATGGCTCGGGTCCATCAAACTCTTCTTGATGAGGCCTGGGCGCGGGAGCTCGGCTATGGCTTCGGTCAGGCCTTCTGGAGAGACGTGGGTGTTGAGGTTTTAGAGACGGTGCCAGATCTTCGTTCGACTCGGTCTGAGATGGGTGGAAGTCTCCGGCGAGTTTGCGCCTTTTCGGACTATGTGTTGGCTCCATCTTATCGAAGAGATGCCGGCCGTGAGATCCTACCACCAAGGTCGGACTCTGCACGTATAGAGAATGTATACAGGGTCGGTTGAGTGATGATGTTCATAAGGCGACAATGTGAATGTTGCGGGAAAAGTTAGACCGGAGTTTAGGCGAAAGCCTTACGCACTTTGTCTACCAACTCCGCATCCTGCTGAGTAGTTTAGACGACGTTCAATTCAGCCAACTTGTACCATCCACAACTCGCACAAAATCCCCGACGACAAGATGGCAACTGGCCAGGACGCAGCTCATAGGAAGCAGCAAGGTATGGGCTGTCTGGAACTTGTGAAGGCGGTGCTGACGATCGTCAGAATTGCAACTTCAATACACGAACTACAAGAATACCCTGCAATCGCTAGCACAGAAGGTCGGCGAGATCGAACAAGAAATAGAAGAACACAAGTGCGTGATTCCTGACTGTGTTCTCGCTTGATGACTTACTGGGGTGTATAGGCTGGTCACCGAAACCCTACAGCCACTTCCAGAGGACCGCAAGTGTTTTCGACTCATCAACGGCGTGCTTGTTGAGCGGACTGTCAAGGATGTCTTACCGGCGCTGAAGGCGAATTCAGATGGCTTGAAACAGGTCTTGGAAGAGCTGGTAAAACAATACAAGGCCAAACAAGACGAGATGGATAAATGGAAGGTAGGCAATGTCCTTGTGTCTTTCTTGTCAAATCTCACATGCTGTCGCAGCGTAAGAACAACATCCAAGTTGTTGCAAACCAGTGATGGATGGGCTGTGTTGTTTAGGTCTTGTTATCTGGTGACTTCAGGGCTGGTGGGAGTGACTTGAGGGAATCAAAAGGCAGTTCTAATGGGTGCTGCTCGAGGGTGCGGCAGTATCAGCCTTCAGCTGTTCATTCGCTGCTGAGGGTGTTTGTGTGTTTTTTCTAAGCTCCCAGGCAGTGGCAGTTGGGGACACAAATTCTCGTGTCCGAGTTCGCGAGCTTTGTAGGCCTTTTCTACAAACCAGATCTCAGATGTAAGTATCGTGTTGATTCCATTATCACCTCGGCCGCGCAGCTAACTCGACGATCAGACGAGACCGATCGAACGCTTTCGGAAGGCGCAGGCTTCACCTCACTTTCGCCCCAACAACAACAAACACGACTACGGCATCGCGGCTCCTTTGATCAACTCAACCACACCTTGACTCTCTCGCATCGTGTACCTCGATCGTGCACCTCGATCGTGCCACACGACATGATGGCTCCCAGAAACGGATCTAGGTTGACCTCAGCCAAAGACGCATACAAGGGTCCGCGCAATGGCCACTCTTGGGAGACTTTCGCAGCACCACCACTATCATGTCGTCCGAAGCTCTTCTGCTGTTCGGTGGCTGAGAGTAACCCTGCTCACTTACCGCGCAGTTTCGTCAATCCAGGTCGACACTTGACAAATCTCCAGCTCCGAACGTTTCTCGAATGTGCAGATGATGCTGAATATACCTTTCCGAAATGCGACGTCTCTCACATTGTGGAGGTGACCAGCCGAGCACTACATAATCCCCCTTTGTTGTCGCGCGTGGCAGTCCAAGAACAGTGGAATGTTGCGTCGAGAGTTCTTCCCGGCTTCTCGGTGAACGCCAACACACCACCTCTGGAGGAAGATGAAGACGGAATGATGATGGATGATGGGGACCAAGAGACAGGCGAACTTCCCTACAGTACCTACCAAAGCATGTCATCTCGATACTTTGTCGCGCAGAACAGCAACAACGCATGGCAAACCCCGCCCCATTCCCGCCAATATCGTGAAACGCACGCAGAAGCGAGTCACGGAAGAGCTGGTAACGAGAGATATATGGAAATACCACCTTTCAAGACACTGCCTTACACTTCAGAGAGCCATACGGGAGGTGCAGGAGCTCGGACTTGGGTACCATCTTGCAGTCTGATGATGTGGTGTACCCATCACAACACCTTCTATGAAGTGCATGTTCTATCCTAGAGAAAGGGAAGGTGGTGCCATAAATATCTACAGACTTGACGATATGGGATGGCGAGAAGTCCGGTGTACCATCCTGAAGGCTTCATGATGTACCACCAGGCATACGGCGTACCAAGGGACGCACAACATTGAGAGACGCATGTCATGCCGAGTTTTCAACTCGATACTCGACAACATGGCTTGCATAGTACATAGCTGGAGTTCAAGAATCATGACGATATTCGGGCGACCAGCGACCCCCGGGGCGTGGCCCTTGTTCGAAATGGTGCTTCTGCTAATGCATGCGAGTCCTGGTGGCTTGTAGCCAGTTTGCTAGTCAGGGCACGGCGTGTGCGATGTGAAACTAGGCTCGCTGGTTGATACTTGAGGTACCAACGTCATGTTAACAAGTTGCTTTGCAGTGAGTAGGTCTGGTGACATCTCTTCCGGGTTGAGCTTGCTAGATAGCTGTTCATAGGAGAGTAATGATGCATTTCCTGGACCAAGTACTCTCCATATTCGAGGATCAAGAGTCGCAAGGCCAACTAACAACAGGCGATCTTCATAGCATGTAGCCCGGTGTAGTCCGTAGTGAGGTACCTAGGTACGTCCTATGTCTTTCGATCCCTGTATACGTCGGGCGCCTGTGACTAGTTCGTCAATAGTGCTGCCTCGCAAGCTTACACATCGGAGCATGAAGAGGTAGTTCGCCGACGTGGGATGCTGAGCCGGGATGGGAATGTCATTGACGAGAATGTTAGTCAACCGAACCAGTCGGACCGTCTGCCTAAATATCGCAAAGCTACAAATATGTACGTACTGTACATATGGCAGCTCTAGGACGTGGCGCCCAAGATGCAGAATATACCACGGCAGATATGCAGACGGGAAGACTTATCGATAGAGAGGTGCCCCTCGAGCCGGGGCGGGAGGAGTGCGTCAGGTATCTACAGATGTACTGTAGGTGCCTTTCTTCATAGCACCCAGGCGCCTAGCACCAAAGATGGGAGGCCTCCTAAGCCTCCAATGAAGAAAGCTTAAGCACCTAGCAGATGTTATCGACTCTGGAGCTTTGCCTGCTAACTGCTTACCGTAAAAAACTAGAACCTGGAGTGCGGGACTGCGCCTTGCCACCTCCACCTCCACCTCCATCGACACCACCAACCGTCCTCACCACTGACGGGCACCTAGGTGACTGGCATTATTTCCACGACTGACTCTCCTCATCATCTCCTCCACCGAATGCTCTCTCTCTACATACCTCGCCGGCTTTCACCCAGCTCCTGCAGGGTCTTGCCCCGAAGACAATTCTTCAGGCAACCAAGAGCACCTCTTCAATCGGACCAAATCAACCAAAACCCTAAAATCCCATCGTTCGTCAGAAAGCTAACACGTTACAGCCCCAAGTCAGAGTTTCAGACCAGATGACCCACCTCAGAAGCCAGAATCCTTACCTTCCGAGCTTACTACTGCATTTCTTCAAGCCACGTTCTCAAGTGCCAATGCCAGTGCCAGGGCCCAAGAACCCATCAGCTGCCTCTGACAAGGGAGCCGGTGCTCATGTCTGCAGGGCTCCCAAGCCCAAAAGCAAATCGGCTGCATCCGACGCGTCACTCCAACCTTGACCAGGATCCAAGTGACGGGCATGATCCATGCAAGTATCGGCTTCTCACACTGAAAGGGGAGGTGGAAAATGCCATGTTGCAGACGGGTAGTAGGCAATCAAGAGCCGGCTTACTGTCCATATGACACCCTCCCTACTGTCACCGTTCGGTTCTCTTCTCCCAGGAAGCGGGCGCCATTGAGCCACACCTCCACGGCGCCGACTCGCGACTCGTTGCATTCTAACATCATCCCGTCGAACGCGAACCCGAACCTCTGAAATCGCCACCGATGTCTCAGGGTGCTGGCGATCAAGTCGGTTGGTGATGAGCAATAACAGTCTTCCCGCGAAGCCACATCGTTCGAAATTGTCTTCTGTGAATAGTTTAAGAATTCTATATCTTCTGGAAAGGTGAAGCCTAGTGATCCGGATTGCTCCGTGAGTGAGCCTTGAATCTTTCGGTCGACCCGTTGCCGCACCGCACTTTTCCCGTTGGTTCAATTGACGCCACCAGCAAACCGGCATCGTCTTGGTCGTTGTGGCCGTTCGAACTTCAATCTAGTTGACTATCCTAGTGCCCTGGTGGCCAGCCTACTAGTACGACTGCTCGCCTTCTCACTCTACCTTGCTGTGATTGCTTTCTACTTCACGTTCGTTACTCGGGGTTCGGGCGCATGAGACGACGCACAGTCTCCCGTGCAGTCGAGACCGGAATTCACAGGTTGAATCTATCCTGCAATCATCTTCTTCGACCTGTCACTCATTAACAACTCCTCCTCCTGTACTCAAGTCGACTGACTGGAACGGGAAACTGGTGACACAAGCGGGTTCCATCCCTTCACCACTTTCCAGGAGCCACCTCGATTCGTTGGGAGATCGGTTTCTTATCAGTGAGGTACTCCATCGCTTCACTGGGACTTTACGGTGTTTTCCTGAGACTGTCCATCCGAGACAGGACTTGTTAAGGCGGGAAGTGAAGGTCGACCTCGACGGTGCCTGGGTACGGTCTATAAAAGACTGACCGAAGCATTCGAGTTTGCATTGCGACATTTCGACATTGCGACCTTTGACACCATCCACTATCTACCACAAGCAACTGAGAGTCGATCCATTTCAAAATGTTCTACATCACTTTGATCGCTGTTTGGCTGGCCTTCGTCGGCATCGCTTCAGCAAGCCCGGTCATGAGGAAATCACTCAATCCGAAATACATCAAAGTCCGGTCTCCTGTCAGCGACACGGCATTCTCTTCGTCCGATGATTGGCCTACCAACGTCGTCATGGTTGGAGGATCCCAAACCTATGGCATGTGGGTTCCGGCGGATGGTACCACCTACGATTTGGGCAACATTCAATGTCTCGGTGTGCCGGCTTATGCCATTGGCGATTGTAACGACATTACCATTGACCAGATTGGCGTGGTTGCCGGGTATGGTCCTTGCAAATTTACGGGCAATTCGGGATACAGTCAAGTCATCCAAGGTGCAGCTGGGGAAGGGTATCAGACCGTTGGACCGCCTCAGAACATTATGACGGCTGCATGTGGACTTTGACCGAGTTGTGGGTTTAGGTTTGCAGATGGACTCTGGTCACGACTTGAGCAACGATTGATGCAACAAATGAGTCAACATGATAGATGAGAGATCTCAGCCGCAAGGGGTATTGACAGCGGCTGGCTGGTGACCATACGAACCGACACACGAGCAATCAGTTCCTGCATGGGCGAGACGAGAGATGCTATATGCTAGTACGAAATGGCATTTCCAGGTTGACTGATTCTGATGTGTCCTCCAACTCGCACCACGCTGGCCACGTCTGTCATCCCGCACATGGTTTTGATTCTCGACTTTCTCGACTTTGTCATGACGAAGGATGACTAGTCACTCAACAATGACTCACCGATTTCACCAAGTCAAGTACACGGACAAACAACAATTGAGACGACATGGCAGATACCACGCACGGAGAGAAACCAGCGACTTGTCCTCATGACACACTGGGGTTGGGTTCTTTATGGTTGTTAGGTGCCGGCACAGGCAACGGCACGGGCACAGGCACAAGCAATGGAAACGGCGATTCATCAACCTTGTTGTGCTTAGGTATGTAAGGGTATCAAATTACAGACGGCCACGGGCGAAAATGCATGCAGTGGATTTAGTTTTGACTTGGCAGCTGAATTTCAACAATACAATAGCTTGAGCGACGAACGATATCAGATCCATACTAGGTACTAGTATACTCTGGCATTACGTTCCATGCCAAAGTCATAGCAATCGACGATTGAAATCCTGTTCACGGCGATTCTTTCATTTCATTTCATTCTATTTCGGTTTCGGTTTCGGTTTCGGTTCTCAGTTGTTACTAAGTACTTGCCGGTTCATTGCCCCTGTGTCTTGTCTGTTTGACGAACCATCAATCAAGCAGCCAGTGAGAAAGAGAGTCATCTACTACGTATCTACTACATATGTACTGACTGCCTACTTACCTAAGGTACCTTACTTAGTAACCTGCCTATATCATCTACCAGGAGACAACCAGCTACGTGAGACCCATCTACGTGATACCCAGCTAAGTGATACCCATCTGCCAACTATTGACTACTTACCTAGGTACTTAAGGTAGGTTATCTGGTATATACCAAACATACCTACTAATAGCTACTTATCAACCGATCTCAATCTCTCCTTTCCTCGATCAATTCGGGGATGGGAATCATGGGATGGAAAGATATCGGTTGACCACTGCATGTCATGTCATGTGCTGGAGCTGGAGCTGGAGCTGGAGCTGGAGCTGGAGCCTGAGGTCTAAGGACTAAGGACACTCACTACCTACCTATGTACCTAGGTAGCGAGCGGCCAGGATGTGTGTGTAATGTGTATATGTGATACTAAGGTAAGTACTAAGACCAGATCCCCAACCCATGACCGGAACCAGACTCAGACTCAGGACGGGAACCAGACTCAGGACGAGACGCAAACGCCCATGTCAATGCCAATGTTCAATATCAAGATCGCCAACACCATCAACAACACCAGTCGCCGGTCACCAGAAGCAGAAGCAGAGAAGCAGAGAAGTACCTAGGTACCTTGAAGAGCAGACATACTACCTACTTAGTAGTACTGTACAAAACCGTCAAACTCCACAAACATCATAAACACCATAAACACCATGAAGACCACAAACACCATACCGCACGACAGCCAGCCACGCACCACGCAACATGCACCATGCACCGTGCACCATGTACTATACACTATGCACCACGCAACATGGAAATGCAACTGTAAATACTGCAACTGCCACTGCAAAGGCCCTCAGATAGACGAGAGAAAAGAAAGATACTTAAGGTACCCAAACCATAACCAATACCAATGGCCTGGCCTGACCTTGGAGATACACAGGAAAGCGAGGTGCAGAGAGGACAAGACCAGACCAGACAAGACAGGACAGTCAATCAATATACTGTCCTACTGTCCTCCTGTCCTCCTGTATCAGTATCCCTTTGCCCTGTACACTGTACACAGACAGTACACATTGCTTCCCCGGGTCCAATCCACCAGTCCAATGCTACTCATGCATCATCCCCCTTTCCCTTCCCTTCCCTTCGCCATCCCCTTTTTCTTTGCCTTTTCCTTGCCCTTCCTTTCCTCCTCTCTCACCACCTCACCCACCACGATCCGACACAACCATTCCGCAAGCTGCTGTACCGTCCAACCCCAATGGACATTGACTGGTTTGCCTAATTCGACAGCACGCTCACCACCGTTCCCAGTGCCACTGCCACTGCCACTGCTCTTCCCAGTCCTACTACCACTCCCCCTCCCACCCTCAGAACTCATCTTGACTTCCCTTCCCCCCCAAACCCCCCAACCAAACTCACATTCCTGCATAAACCGTTCCAAAACCTCACACTCGCCCACGCCGACCTTCCACACAAAAACCTCATCGACGCCCATATGGCTGGTCTCATCCACTTCCACCTCGGTGCCTTCCAACGCCATGATCTCGGGTCTGATCGTGTGGCGGGGCGGGGCGTGGAACCGGGGACGCAGCGATTTGCGGTAGATGATGTGTAGGGTGCGGAAATGGGTGTTTGTGAATTGGCCGTTTAATGGCAAAGGAGTCGATGGTGAGCGGGTTGGATCGGACGGGTAGGATGGAGGGAGGAGATATGATGGGAGGGGGGTGGTTGAAGGAGAGGAACCTGAAGAAGATGGTTGATGGGTTGAGGCAGTAGTCTTGTTGGCGGTGGTCCGAGGACCTGGCTGAGGATACGAGCGAGGGTTTCCAGCAAGTTCAGAACCAGGGCGAGGCTGCGAGGCCGGTGCTGTCATTCTCTTTGAGGATGAGGAGGGGATGGATGATTTGGTCTTTTGCCATCCTGATTTCTCATCGTGAGGGTCCTCGTCGTTGGCATTGTCCATGTCGCTGCCCATGTCGTTGTCATCCCCATTGTCATTCTCATTCTCATACTCATACTCGTCTTTCGTTCCGTCCACGAGTGCAGACCTGGAATATGGCTTGCCCGCCATAGACCTAGCACGGTGCTCGTCATGTCTGTGGTATGAACTCGACGGAGGCTCTTGTGTCGTCGCTTTACTTCCCCAGAGCCAGCTGGTCCAGCCTTGCTTCACAGGCACAGACTCGGGTTGAGACGCAGGCGCAGGAGGAGGAGGAAGAGTAGCTGCAGACTTGACTCGCCTAGACACGTCCACCGGGACCCAGACCCTTGCGTTAGTAGAGACATAATGATGATGTTCTCCAACGTCATCTTCGGTTTCTGTTTCTTCTTCTGCTTCGTCCTCCCACCCCCTCCCACTCCGCGACATTTCATGAGCCTGTAATTCCCGATTCAACTGCCCATCAAGCTCGCCAGCGGTCGTAGAATCATCACTCCCCGACCTCATACTGAAGCTGCTTTCCAGCCCATCAATATCCACTCCTCTAGATCTTTCACTAAAGACCACTCTTCGAATCATCGTAGGCGTGTCAGGTCTGTCGGCCATCAAACCCTCCCCAAAGCTCTGTCGGGATCCTTTCAGCGCGGACCGAGGAGTAGCTGGTCGCTGAGAAGATGAGAGAAAGGGTTGTCCAGGGGATGGCGGTTGAAGTTGAGCAGAGCGAGAATATGTATACCTGCTTGGTGGTGTCACATTGGCTGGCGATGTGTCGCTGGAACTGACCACGATTTGCACCGGTTGCGCAGGAGGCGAAGCTGTTTCGTGATCGTCCATGAGTTCTTCGTGGGGATCATGGCCAGCCTTTTGATCTTCGGTTGTCGATAGTCTGCTTTCATCGGCATGGGCAGATTCACTTCCATCCACAGCGTTTGATGTATGTTCATCGTCATTGTACAAGACACTCTCGTCGACATCCTCCGACACGCTTGGCTCAACACTATCCTCTTCAACATCATCGTGAATGCTGCTCTCGCTCGCCTCTTCCAGATGCCCACGCTGGAGACCCTCCTTCTTTGGAGTCCCGGCCATAAGATCAATGTCGAATCGTCCACTACTGTTTCTCTGCCGTAGTTGCTGTCTCTTGATTTCGCCCGCCCCGAACTTGACCTTGCTTTCTCCCTCTTTATAATACCAAAGACCGCTCATATCGTCGGTCTTGGTCGAGACGAAGCTGGTATGTTCTGACGGGGGTTCAATATCGTCGCCGGGCTTCCACGGACTGGGTATCAGACTTCGTCGAGGACGACTGGCCGCCTGCTTTGCTTGTTGTGGCTGCTTGGTTTGTTCGTTTTGGATGAATTCATCTCCATGAGATTGAGACAACGCCGGTGGCTCCGGTCCCGGACTAGAGGAATTCATTGCCTCGGCGAGCCAGATATCCTCCTCGTCGTCCTCCTCGTCCCCGTCTTCTTGTCCATCTGTCACGACCGCGGGACCTGATTGGGTTCTGGATTCTGATCTGGCTTGCTCTTCTTCTTCACTATCACTGTCAATGACAATGACTTGGCTCGAATTGGCATTCTGAATCTCTCTGATGTTGGCGTCTCTCTCCAACTGCCACTCTGCTTCTCGTCGAGCCTGGGTATCCAGGAGTTTCTCCGATATCTCCTTCGAGGTTTGACCCTGGGGTGTCCGTGGTGGAGATTTCTCCAGTTCCGTCACTCTAGCAGCCGTGCTGACAGCAGCCTGCACTGGGGTTCGGCGGACCAGGTTCTCGCCCCGCCAGACTTGAGTCGTGGCCTGCCGACTGGAATGGGAGTGCACTTTCGCCGTAGTAGTGATACCCAGTCCCACCGGCTTGCATTCTTCCCTGGCCACTGCCACTGTAGTAGAATGTTCCTGCGATTGACGTCTGCCCAGTTCTTCTCCGAATCGAAGCCCGGCTCTCATCTCGCGTTGTGTTCCAGAGTCGAATCCTTGGAATAGTCTCGCTGGCTCCCCAGACGGTGATGACGTTCTTTTTTTCCCTGACCAAACCCCCCTTCGCCGGACTGTTTTGGCGATACCACTCCTTGCAGGGTAATACCTGCAACTAGCGCTGAGATAGATCCACGATGGCGATGTTGCGGAGTTCTTCGACTGTCTTGCTTCGGTGGCGAGGGTAGTTTAGGGGATGAATAAGGCTGTGGCGTCACCTTTCGGCCGGCATTTGACGACGACGAAGATACTTGTAAGAGACTCTTTTCCTGCTCCTGGACTGGCGGTGACGAGGGAACCGTGCTGGAGATGTCGCTATCATCAGCGTTTAAAGAAGGATAAGCGATCATTGGCGATTCTGCCGAATGTTCGGCTTGTCTTGTACTTCCGCCATCGCTGTTGAGAGCCGCTGAACGTCCTTGCTTCGACGAAGCTTCTTCTGAACCTGCAGCAGGTTGATTGGCTTCTGTTGCTGCCGGACTAAAGTACTGCTTAGCTGAGGGCAGCGTTTCTAGGTCAATCATGGTGAACCCCTCGCTCTCTAGAATGGTATCAAAGCCTTCATGATCACCAGAGGCATCGTCGAGAGCTTTTCCAACCTCGTCGGAGTCGCCGCGGTAAGAGGAAGTAGGAGAGGGAGTAGGATAGCTTTTCGCGCTGTTAGCGGACACTTTTCGCACATCCCCCGATTTCCTCCTCGAGACTGCCCCTAGAGTATTGAGGTTCCGGGAAGCCTGAGTTTCAGCTCCGCCATCTGCTATAGACTTGGTCGAGAATGCACGGGATCGGGTGGCAACCTGGTTCAGGTCGACATGGCGTAACTCGGCGCTGTCATGTCCAGTTGAGGCCGCTTCTTGATATGCAATACCATCATCGCTTTCAGCATCTGTATCTGGTCGTATCTCAAATGCAGAAGTTGTCTGTTTCCCCGCCTCTTGAGACGAAGATGAAGATGTCGGCGCCGCAGTATCATTACCACTGACATTTTTTCGATTTCCCGCAGCCTTTCTCTTGCGCGGCGACCGTTTCTGCCTCAACCAGTCGTCCTCATCCACATCATCGCCTAATGGTCGAACATTCAAATCCGTCACGCTCTGTCTCCGAGTTCGATAGGCACTCTTCACCGGCGTTGCGCCTCTCTTGGGTTTCCCGGGGCTTCCTTGAGCCCGTGTTCTCCTGACAGAGCCAGCTCCACCGTCTTCCGGCGCAAAGTCTTGTCGCGACGGAATCTTCACCGTCCTAGTCACTCTCCTGGTCGATGTGGTATCCATGTCTGAATCTTCTTGTTCCGCTTCAACCGTGACTCGAATCTTCCAAGGGCTGATGTTTTGTTCCGACACGGCGCGAAACGGCGAGGAGGGTATCGTCCCGAAATCGTGGTGTGATGTTCTTGATGCTGTCCCAAAATCGTGGTGTGTTGTTCTTGATGCTATCCCCTTCGCTTTGACTACATATGCGCTGCCCGACCGTCGGTTTCCAGATGCGACACTGCCGACGATATTGTCGCCATCGAACGATGCGGTGAGAGGATCCGGAGAGGAACTGAGGTCGTTGTAATTGTGATTGAAGGATGCAGATGCAGATGCAGATACAGTCTTGGTGGGGACAGGCGACATGCTGATTGATGAACGGACCGAGCGTGGAAATTGGGTTGGCTAGAATGCTCGGGCAGCTCCAGCATGGATTTCAGACAAGGCGACGGGCAGGATCAACAGCACTTGAGTCAGCCATCAAGGACCGTTGTGGGTAGCAGTCTTCATCAAGCAGAGACTTTAATGTATTCGTAACTTGGCGGTTGTTGATCCTCGTCTTACTGTGTACATGCACTGCAGGTTGAATGTTGGATGCAGTGGTCACTCGCTTTGTTTGTTTACAATGACGTGGAAATTGTGGCTTATGATTGGCCAATCGAGCGCTATTATTATGTGCAAGGCTGTTGTTATATTATTGTCTTTTTCTCACCCTACATCTCCTCCCCTCCAGCATCATACTTTTGAGAATCCTCTACGAAATAGTCGAGAAGTCGTAGGTGGCATAGTTCACCGCAGGTCCAGTCGTGGGCGAGAAGATCTCGTATTGGTTGACCCCCCATTCCGGATGATTGACCCCGTCAATCCAGGCTTGCGTCTCAATAACCAGACATCCATACTTGTTGACAAACTTGGCCGCCCCTTCGGTACCGTTGTTTCTCTGCTGCTGGCTTCGTTTGACGGGGATCGTGCCATTCTGGCCATTGCAGCTGTATATCTGAAGACCCTGCTGGTTGGTCGACACGTCCAGTTGAATTCCTGTTGTGTCCGACCACAACGACAACACGGGATAATTGGAGGATGTTGGACCAGCGGAAGCAGGTCTGTCGAGAATGAAAGCATTGTCTAGTCCTGTACAGCCTGCTCCACAAACACCGGTGGCGTTGTTGATCGCGGTTCCAAGCAGCTTAGGAGAGGTGAAGTTCAAGTTTGGTAGATTGGCCACGGACCCCAGCGCACCCGTTGGGATCAAGATAGGGTCGACGACGATATATCGATCCGAATAAGGCATCCATAAAGTCGTGTCATTCAAGATCGTCGCCTGCTTGAACGCATTCAAATTCCAGTAGATGTGATTTGCCAGCATTATAGGCGTCTCTTGGTCCAAGGCCTGGGATACCATATTGCTAGTCAGTCGCGGGCGAATTTCCCCACGTGGGCCACTGGCAAAACTCCCAACAGTAAAGGTGGCTGTTGTCAGAACGGAGCCCGGGAATCCTTCAAAGCCTGTATCAAGCAGACTGAAAGTGATGCTGGAACTCGATGAGGCCACCACAGTCCAGTTCCGCTGATCATACCCGACAGTGCCGCCGTGCAGGGTGTCCCTACCACCATTCTCGTTGGCGGGAATATGGTAGGTCTGACCGTTCAAGGTGAATGTGCTGTTCTTGATGCGATTCGCATAGCGTCCTACTATCGGTCCAAAATAGGTATGATTTGTTTCCGTGTCAGTCAGATATTGCGTGGTATTGTCGTATCCTGCCACCACGTCTTGATACTGCCCATTACGGTCTTGTACCAGCAGAGATGTAAGGCGAGCGCCGTAGGGTATGAACTTGGCAGTGATGTTCTCTGCGGAAAGGGTATAGACCGCAAAAGGGCTCACAGTACCGGTCGGAGTGGAGGAGTTTGTGCTGTTCTGGCAGAGAGCGGGCGCAACAACCGCCGATACGAGGAGGGCTCGTAGGAAAGAATATCGCATATTGGGAGAATGACGAGTCGGTACCTAGAGTAGCAGGAACGCAACGCAGTCACAAGAGTTCAACCAGCGATGGCGCCTGGAAGCCAACTTATACCTGACCTACCATGGAGCGACACCTAGGCGACGTTACCCAAGACCGCTGCTCCCACGCCGGTGGGCAGAGAAGCTGTAAAGTTGAACAATGTACATGGTACCCTGGGTGGAGTGGAGCGCAGGAACATGGTCGGCCTTTGGACAAGCGCATGAAGCGATGGAAGAGGGACCAAGTGCGGGGGATGTAACATGATGACTCTCTTTAGTAAGTAATGGCCGGTGAACAGGGAATATCTGAGTAGTGATGGCGAAAAGAGGAGGGCGGAGAGGAGGATGTGGATGTGGATGTGGAGGAGAAGCCGGTCTGGAGAAGAGTCCGGGGTCAAAAGATACACATGACAACATCTCATATATGGCAACATACGGCATCCTGCGTCTTTCATTCCGAGGACAATCACATCCTCGTCTACCAGTTACGTCTAGCGGTGCCTGTGTCCCTGTTTTGGATCAACACCGGCATATTTCCTGGTTGAGCAGATCGTTGTCCTCCATCCCAGCCAGGGGATCTTCATACACCAGCCCTGTCATTACGAGCGCCATCCGGTCGCATGAATCCAGTCCACGCTCTCCCTGATCCGCTTCCTCGTCCTGCTCTCCCCGATCAGCTTCCTCGTCCTGCTCTCTTCCTTGGATCCACGTCCACCAGATGGACATCAAGATACACTGGCCAATCCGGAGCCAAATTACTTCGTGATTCGGACAATGGCTTGAGTGCTTCTTCCACTGCCCTCTTGTCGACATGACCTTTGGGCTGCGTTTCGATCTGCGCAAACTTTAACAAATCCTCTTCGAGCTCTTCTGCCATCAAACGGCTTGGTTGGGGTAGGAAGGTCCCTTGTCTTCCTTGATGAGTGTGTAATGTTGCATATGGGAGGGCTGGTCGGGTGGCCGCTTTGTCGGCCAAATCACTGAGTGAGTTAAATCCATTGATACCGCCAAAAGTTCGAGTCGAACGGGTGACATGGACATTCTGACTGGCCGATCTATCCATCTCGGGGGCTTCGAGCTCTTGATCTTCGTCAGAGCCTGAGTCATCGGACCCGGTTCCTTTATCATCGTGATCTTTGCCTTTTTTCCGTGTATTGCCCGTCTCGCCCTCCTTTCGTGAGGTTGCGAAGAAATGTCGCGCTGCAATCTGGGCCTGGTGGGATTGAAAGTTGAGTTCTTTGTCGGTGAAGAGCGAATGGATCGAATAGAGGGGAGCTGTCTGGTGCGCCGTCGTCGCCGCCCGGTTGCGCTCCGCCGGGGTCGAAGCACCGTTTCGTGAGGGTGAGCCAACATCGTCGTCGACGTGCTTACGTTTCCGCTTGTTGGTGACCTCTCCTACTCCATTCAAATCTTCTTGCTCCCGATGTCTTGCAAAGCGCGTTTTGCGACTGGTGTGGTTCCCTCCTGGACTGGCAGGGTTGGTGATACTAAACTGACTCGGATGGAGCAGCAGAGCATTGGTATCCGCAATATCAAGTTGTTCTTTCTCTTTCATGAGACGTTGTCTCTTGTTGGTCAGAGCTTGGAAGAGCCGCTCTCGCAAGGTAGAGGTCATGTGTTCGCACTCTTCAGCAGCAAGATGTAGTCGATAGTCACATTCGTACTTCACTCGCTCCAGGCGCGCATTGTGGTTGTTCTTTAAGACCGTGTTAGGCTAGCATGGGTCATACTGGCTAGAGCGAACTTACCATCAATTGTATGAGAGCCAGCTCTTTGGCTTCCTTTGCATCGTTCACCTCCTGGACAAACTCGGCATACCATTTACCAGCAAGAGACGACATTTGTGATTGATATGGAGTGCCCGAGGCGGCCAGTTCGGCGATTCTAGCCACCTCTTCTGGGGAATCTTCCAGAGGTTCCGCATCGTATAGGTAAGCCTGTGAGATGAGACTCATGTCAGTCTGCAAGGCAATGAGTTGCTCCCGGTAATGTTGTTCCCGGTTCGAGGAAAGCTCGTTGTAGAGTTCCTGTTGATGAGCAACATGTTGGTTTCTTCGTTTGTCTTTCTTCGACAACGGTTGTGCAGGAGGAGTTGGGGAGCGAGGATGGAGGTATGAAGCGTTGTCTGGATAGGTGGGTGAGTTGGGCGACGGAGAGTAAGCCATTGCGAAGGGCCTCGAGGAAGGAAAAGACAGGCCTTTCGCCGATATGGTGAGGTGTAAATGTCACAGCCAGCCTGTCGTTCGCAGATATGAGATATAGTCTGGTCATGCGAGACTGGTGAATAGGTCCAATTCCAACTGCGATTGCGATTGCGATTGTCCTTTGCGATGCCTCCAACTTTCCACCGGCGCATTTTGCAAGGGAAGGTTTGCCGACGTATTATGTCAGCGTCACGTGTGGGCAATCTTTCGAGAATGGGATTGAATATCTTTTGAGGTTGTGTACCTACGGAGCTGCCTGTTATTCATAGTTGATCCCTTGCTCTCCGAGTCTGATATTCGATGTGCGCAGTTCGACTTGCGCAGATGGTTGCTCCGAGATTCCATTTCCACGACAGTGTCTTCAATACTGCGGCGAGTACGGCTTACTCACCCCAGCTACAAGCCAACGTCGCTGTATGCCCCAGTCCCTGGCTACCTACCTACCTGCGGTGTCCGCCACAGGAGTGCCCTGCGCTAGCTCTTAGTGCTGCATGCAGTGGCTATTCACCATCCTCCGTGGCACCGGCTCCTCCGATCAGCTTCAAGGTTACGGGTTCCAGCCGTGAAATCAAACGGTGGGATGCAGACGTGCGACGCAGACAGCAGCCTGGACATTAGGCCCGTAGACAGACATGAGGAATACGCCGTCACAGTGTGATACAAAAGAGCACCACAAAGAAGAAATGTCAAAGTCACGAATCCCACTCACCGGAGGTCGAGCTGTGGATGGCCGATTTGCGAGACTGACCCCAACATCCCCGCGCTGTTGCAGAACGTCGTGTCACCGAATACGAGTGCGTTGTACGGGGAACGTGTCGTGGGAACTCCTCTTTTGCTGCTGACTCTCTAGGTGAAATGAAACTTGCCGGCTGTTGTGGGACATCAAACAGGCCGAAGACTAGTTCTTCCCGGCATTGGTATTGCTACTGAGGCCTTGTTACCCCGTTGACCCTGATGCAGTGGAAGTACAACCGTAAGCGGACAATCCATCATATACTTGGGACATTGAGACCTCCTCCTTCAGCACCATCTTCCTCCTCGATTTGTTGTTGTTGTAGTTGCATTTTCGAGCATTAGCATCAAAGCAGCCACTCGTCCAGCATGAGTCCGACAGTCATCCATTCCGTCCTCCTTTTCGACGGCCAGTCCATTCAAGAGAAGGCAACTGTTGTCTTTGACTCGGATACTGGCACAATCAGCTCCGTCTCGACCGGTTCCAGTGACGGCTTCCCTTCTGGAGCGACGGTCATTGATGGGAGCGGACACACTCTCCTCCCAGGCCTGATTGAATCTCACGCCCATGTTCATGATTTGCATCTACCACCAGGCGCCGATCGGTCTGATATCTTACGATCGTCCCTAAGGAGCGGCGTCACCACCGTCTGCGACATGCACTCCGATCCCGATACTGTCAACAGGTTGAGGAAGGAGATTGCAGACGAGCTTGCCAAAGCCAGAAGCTCCAATGGGCCAGTCACCATTTCCGATCTCAAGAGCTCACTCTATGGGGCGACCATTGAAGGCGGATGGCCAAAGCCCATTGTTCTCGGCCATGACCCGTCAGACGAGGTGAGCTTCCTGCCAGCATCCATAACAGAAATGCCGTCAACATCTCTGACCAGACACAGCTCAAAGCTTTCGTTTCCACTTGGCCCCAAGTCACAGTGGAGAGCGCGCCCGAGTTTGTCAAGGACCACCAGGCCGATGGAGCCGACTATATCAAATTGATGCAAGAGAACTGCTGTTCGTTAGCTTTACCTACTGGAGCGATTCCCGTGGCCAGTCTCGAGCTGCAAACCGCCGTGGTCAAGGCGGCACATGCAGCCGGTCTGCCAGTGGTAGGACATGCCTTGAGTGTGGACATGACCGAGGTGGTTCTCAAGGCCGGGGCGGACGGTCTGACGCATACCTTTATTGACCAGCCGCCGCCACCAAGCATCGTTGAACTCTACAAACAGACAGGGGCATTTGTCATTCCCACCTTGACTGTCTTGAGCAGCTTGACAGCCGAGCTGCAGGAGGTAAGAGAGAAGTTCGCCGAGATTGCCGGTCGGAAGAAGCTGGTGGACAAGTTTACCCAGCAAAACATGGTGGACACCATTTCCATGAAAGACCCCGCGGCCAAGTTGGAGTACGCATTTGAGACGGTGACCAAGCTCAAGCAGGAAGGGATTGATGTGGTCGCGGGCACCGATGCAGTGGCTGGATTGAAGGGGACCGCTATCGGTCCGAGTTTGTGGATGGAGCTGGAATTGTATGTCGACAAGTGCGGGTTTAGTGTCGTCGAGGCTTTGAAGTCGGCGACAGCCTTGCCAGCCAAGAGGTTCGAGTTCCATGATCGGGGAGTGGTGGCGGAGGGCAAAAGAGCGGATCTGGTGCTTGTCAAGGGCAATGCGACCGAGAGACTGCAGGCTTTATGGGAAGGCGAGGGGATTGTTGGGGTGTGGAAAGAGGGTTTTCGAGCTGGTTGATGGAGTGTGAGAGTTTGATCAGATCTATGGCCATGTTGTTGATGATATGGAGGCGAGAGAGGGATAGGAGACTAGGTATACCATATATATGCTATATCTATATGCCATCTACGTATATGGCTATATCTTCTGTATATCTTCTATATCGAGTCATCTATACTATATAGGCACTTGCCCATCACGCCACCGTCTCTCGCGTCTCCGTCTCCGTTTCCATCTCGACTGACAGGTCGCCCCAACATGCAGCTAGACAAGATAGTTTCTGTTGACTGACACGCTGTTATCGTGGAACATGGTGGAGCAACAGACTGGACCACATCCGATATGATATGACAGGACAGACCATCTCCTGGCGCGTATAAACGCACCGCCGAGCTGTCACCTACTACTGGGTACTAAGTACGTACCTTGTTCTACCCGTCGACAGAGACAACCAACCATCCACTCATCCACCAATCTACCACGTTACTGTCCTGTAAGTCAGTGAATCTCATCCAGACCTTCAGCACACGAGGTGATCGCTACAAAGTACATACAGACACCATGCTCGCTGCCAAAGAAGAAGATCTCGAGACCCTCGCGGAAACATGTCTCTCAACGGCGCGCCAAATCAAACAATTCCTCGCATCCAACAATCAACCACCAATGTCGTTTGACGCCGATGGTCCTGCTTTCTTTCCGTCGGCCACACCGGAGATTCAACATGCTCGCATGGATCTGCGGGCGGCGGCGATGAGATTGTATCATTTGGTTTCGGGGCCGGATGATATTTTGACCTGGCATGCTTATCATTGTGTATGTACCTGTCTTTTCTTGTTTGGTGTCGTTGGGGTCTCTACCTTTGGTTCGCCCGGGGAAGGATTTGATCTCTTGATCTCTTGGATGGCGGGTGGAATGGGCGTGGATGGACTCGCGTATCCGTGGCTACATGTCCTGTCTGAGCCTACGATATCCTCCGTCTGTGTCTGTGTCTGCTGTATCATGGCTACGAGAGAAGAGAAGAAGGAAACCCACAGACACCCATTCCTACGCTTTACCTACACCTCATCCTATCCTTATTCTCATCCTCATCTCATCCTATCCTTATTCTCATCCTCATCTCATCCTATCCAACTAACCTCGTCCCAGGCCCACGACCTCAACGCCTTCCGCTACGCACAATACTACCAGATCCCCTCCGCCATCCCCACCACCCCAGGCAGCAGCATAAGCTACACCGAGCTAGCACACCAGCTGAATCTCGACACCAGCCAGCTGCGCCAAATGCTGCGTCAACTCATGACCATCCACGTCTTCCAAGAACCATCGCCCGGCCACGTTTCGCATACAGCGGCCTCACGCCTGATGACACACTGGGGCGTTGGGGCGTTCAATTCGTTTATTGCCGAAGACACCTTCCCTACCGCCGCCAGACAGATTGAGGCGTTGGAGAAATGGGGCCATGGTCGCCCGGAGCCGAATCGCGCGGCGTTGAATCTGTTTTACGACACTGATTTGCCTATGTATGAGTATTATGAGGGTGATGCAAGTACTGATGGGAGGGATGTAGGTACTGATGAGAGGAATGCAAGTACCGATGAGAGGGATAGCGATGGGAAGACAGGCACGACGACAGAGAAAGGGGCGGGGACGGACAGCATAAACAGAGACTTGACTTTACTGAGCATCGACGCCGACACTGAGACCGATACCAAACCCGATGGCCAGACCCAGACCCAGACCCAGGCTGGAACTGACACTGACACTGACAAGACGATGAACCAGAATGAGTCAAACACGACACCATCCACCGAACCAGACACCAACATCGACAACAACACAGCCCAAACCACAGCCCAAACCACAGCCCAAACCACACCCACAACCACACCCACAACCACACCCACAACCACACCTCCAACTACAACAACCTCTACATCAAACACCACCCAAAAGACAAACCAGAAAACACCAACACCAACAACCACACCAACAACCAAACCCAAACCGAAAACAACATCAACCTCAACCCCAGCAGCCCGCCGCGCCAGATTCAGCACCCTAATGACCTACATGTCCACCAACCCCATCATGTCCAACACCCACATCACGTCCGGCTACGACTGGTCCTCCATCAGGCCAGGCAGCACAATCATCGACCTAGCCGGCAACACAGGCCACAGCTCCACGGCAATCGCACACGCCACGAACCCAAACGTGCACATAATAGTCCAAGACCTACCGCAGATCATCGCGCGCGCCACCGACCCCACCACGTCCGTGGTTCCAAGGGACTTGCTTGCTAGTGGCCGCATCAGTTTCATGCCTCACGACTTCTACACCCCCCAACCCGTGCGGGACGCGGCAGTGTATTTCCTCCGCATGATTCTGCACGACTATAGCGATGAATGGGCGTTGAAGATCTTGAGGGCTGTCGTGCCTGCTATGGCGCCGCAGTCGAGGATCGTGGTCATGGATCAGGTTATGCCTGGCGCTGTGGGGGTCGTGCCGGACCCGGTCGAACGGATGATGCGCACGACTGATTTGCAGATGATGTTGTTGACGAATGCGAAGGAGAGGGATGCGGAGGAGTGGGATTTGTTGCTGAGGAGGGCTGGGGAGGGGTTGGTGGAAGGGGTGTTTGAGCGTCATTATGGTCATGGTCAAGGTCATGGACAAGGTCGAGGCAAGAGATTGGGCATCATCAACATAAACACGCCGCCGGGGAGTACGATGAGCTTGATCGAGGTTGGCTTCATCGACGACGAGACATCAACACCAACACCGGCGGCTAGCGAGATTGGAAAGTCATGAGACGATCAAGGGTATACTGTGTTTGGTCTTTGACACAACCACATCAAGTCCTTACGCGAGCTCATATGAACAGAGTGTTTGCATTTTATACGGGATACCAGTTATCCTTCATTCCGGTTTTGACCCCTATCAACACCAGCGGCTCAATACCTCCACGGTTCTGCCATGCTCCATGTCATGTTGTTTGTCTGTCATGTCGTTCTGACATTCTCACGGCATGAGTTCGCCAGCAAACTCTGCCTATTAATATGTCTTTGTCAAACAAGTGAAACACAATTTCCGTCACTCACTCGCTCCTCATGCGAACAATTCCTCGGGATCGGTGACCCACACCAATTCTCTGCCTTGTTCGGCTGCTTCTCGCGCCGCCTGCAGTCCTTCTTCGAATTCTCGGTCCCAGAATTCCACTGATTCTCGAAGGTCTCGCTCCGTCCACGTCTTTCGCACCAGATCGGCAATGTAATCCGTCGCAATTCCTGCTTCTTCATAGGTTTGTGGTTCAGGCCAGGCCAGATTGCTTGCCCACTCATCATATTGATGTTCTCTTTGATAGTCGGTCATGCCATCTTCTCCTACAATTGTCTTGTCCAGTTCCTCGCGCCCAGAAGGTTTCGCAGACTGGTCCTGAGCAGTGCTCTGAGCTTGGCCCTTCTTGAACAAACCCACGCCGGGTGTCGAGACTTCAAGCTGTGACTGGGTAAAGTCTCCTTCCGACTCCGGAGGAGACGACGAACGAGATCGTGCATGTTCGCTGAGCGAAAGTAAAGAAGACCGGGCAGGTTTGTACTTTTGAGCATCCGATCTCGCTTTGTTCAATCGAATCTCGGCAGACTCGTTCATCAATATACTGTCGGTGTGGCCGGTCAAGGACGAAAGTTGACTTGGAAGCTCTGCATGGGACATTCGAGGTGTGCCGGGTTGCGGTGGAACCTGATCTGGTTCATGGCTGTGCTGACGCTCTCGTTCATACTCGTAGGCGCTTTCGTAGATATTCTCTTCTCTTTCGCCTTCGTCTTCCTCTTCTTCATCGTACTCGTCAAGATCGGGGACTCGGAAATGACCCGGGGAAGGGTTAGCAAGCGATGGTCGCCAAGATTCATCATTTGGATCGACAATATCCTGATCGAGCCGGAATTTCGGACTTTCGTTATCCCTCGTGTTGCGCAGGGTGGCAGGCGAATGCATGTATCTAACATCGGCTTCGGATATGGCCGAATCCGTCGCATCTGAAGGATCCGAAAACATACTGCCGTGATATTCCCCGGAATAGCCGTACTGTCCATAGACGTGTTTGACCGAAGCGGTTGGGTCAATACGAACCGACTTTGCAGATCGTCCGAAGGTGCCGAATAGACTCCCGTTCTGGCGCATTGCCGACCTCAAGGGTGTCTGGGGAATGGGTTTGTCTCGTGGGGTGGATGGCTGTGCTTCATCAATCCCGTCGACTTCGCTGTCCGCGTCGAGATAGTGGTCATCAATCCCGAATCCGCCGTTTACAGGACCTGGAATCTCGCCACCAGCCGATGCCATCTTGCGCTTGTTGCTTCCTGTGGTCTCAACTGGATTGAAGTCAGCCTCACCCGCTTCTGGGCCATCGCCATCTGCCATTGTTTCATGACCTGCGATGGTCTTTGCGAATCGACGGCGCTTGAAATGTTCACGGTTGTAGATATTACTGTCAGCAGGCTCAGGGTTGGGTGTCGGACTGTCAGGTCCGTTGGGTTGAGGTGAGGATGAGGTTGGGCTGTGCGCTTCCACTGCCTCTTGGTCATTGTTGCCCCCCGTCTCTTCACTTGAACTGCCTTGTTTTTGTTCGTTGGATGCCGCGCCTTGTGTAGCTGTGAAGAATCCAAGAATCTTCTTCACACTACCGAAGAGACCACCTTGGGCCGCTGGTGTAGGCGTCGACGTAGGTGTCTGTGGCTCATGGGCTCTTTCTCTAGGTCTCGGTGCTCGTCTCGGAGTCGACTGTCTGCCCGTGGGCTCGATCGGCCGGTCGAAGAACGGGGATTCGTGTCGCAGGGTCGTTTTGGCGGGCGCGGAGGTAAGGAGGCTTCGATTTCGGGAGGCGGAGAAAAGGAATTTGGGAGTTTCGGCCTTTCGTGGGCGCTTCGGCAACGACCTATCCGGGATATTCTCTTCGTCTTCTTCCTCTTCTTCTCGGCGGCGCTTTTCTCCTACGGTGTCTGGGTAGCTTGTTAGCTCTACATCTGTCTGTGTCGAAGCGTCGACATAAAAATCCGTCTGGGTAGCGGCGTCCTTGTATTTCGGGGGAACCATGGGCACTGAAACAGCAGCATCTCGACGTGCTGGGGGTGCACGCCGACGGGGAGCAACCGCGGATCTTCGCTCACGTTTTTGAGTCTCCGAGTATGACTGGCCCTCGGGTCGGGCACCTTGCCGGCGAGTTTGAACCATCGTGGTAGCGGTAGGGAAAGGAGGAGGAGGCGGGCAGGGTGTTGTTTTTGTTAATGGGGTTGTTTATGTGGTAAGCGAGTGGTGAACTTGAAGACAGCGATGAGTTACCACAGTAAAGCGACAGTGAGGTGAAAAGTGGATTTCCTGATTGGGACTAGTGTGATATACACAATATACTCCTACTTGGCGCAAAGATGCATTGAAGAGACACACCGACCGGAGTAACGAAGAACATGGAGATAGATCTGGGTTTATTCAATGGCAGACGAGTCATGACGGCGACTGGCAGCTGGCGACTACCTTAGGTATCTCGAAACGGGCGGTGGTGAGTGGAAGACGGGATGGTTCCTACTGCTCATCCACAAACAGGGCAGTCTGCCGTGGGATCAAAGGTCAGGTACCACGGACTGAGGTCGGTACGCGGGAGCATTGATGAAGTTCGTGCGTCAACGATGGCGTGGCTGCCTTATGACGGAAATGCTCAGTATGATCACTGCATGTCAGGAAGGTGCGTTGGTGATATGTGTTGGTATATCAATGCCAACTTCAACTTCAACCGCAGTCCGAGTTCTCGCTTCAGTTCACTTCACAATCTGCTACATTGAGACTTTGCCCTTTATCACCATCACCAAGACTTCCCTCCAATTCAACCATTGTCTTCGTCGTCCCTTAAAACTGTCCTCAAGATGTCTACCGCCGGCCCCATCAACGACAACCGTCAGCTTCTCTCAGACCTCAAGAAAGATACCCATGATGTGGCCCGCAGCGATGCTTCCGAAGCCGCCAAGGCACACACTCAGGGTGATTATCTGTTCTCGTGTCCCAAGGTCGACGTGCTAACTCGGTACAGCCGCCATGGGCAAGCTCGCCACAGCAATCGCACAGCATGATGGAGCTGAGAACCTCCAAAGAGGCAGCAACAACACCATCGCCCAGGTGCCCATGTCGGATGGTCCTGTCGACAAGCAAGCCATCCAGGAGAGTTTGAACGCACGAGCCGAGTCAATGTTGCCTTCTCCCGGTAAACCAATTCCCCGAGGAAGTGAGACGAGCCGCCTTCAGAGCGCTGCCGACCAGTACCGCCTTGCCCAGGAAGGAAAGTAGGTGACCAGGAGGGAAGGAAGGGATCCGGAAGACCACAATAGCATGGCAGAGAGAGTGAGGCCGAGCAATAAGGCATGAGAATAGGGTTTCATTTGCAGAGAGACAACAGTATCAAATTAATGCCGGTAGAGACTGGTCGGCTAAGGGTGATGTGCAAGGAGAGAGCTTATGGTAGTTCCACGGCGCGAGTGTAGCGCGAGTGTCACCAAGTATCTCATATCTAAACAATGTTACTCTAGTTCAAGATTCATGACCTTGTCTTTTCCTCTGCTCCTGCCAATGACATGCTCTTCTCGTAAGCCAGACTCATGCGAGTTCGGATCATTTTGTAGCTTGAGTGGGTGACCGGACGAGTCTTCCATTACCAGTATGGCTTTCTTCCGTTGATTGCTGTGTCGAATGGTACACCAATCGACCCATCTCTATCGTGTGATCTGCGGCATTATATCGTAGAGACACCAAACTTTTCGTCTCGTTATACATACGGCCCTTGAAGCACTTTTCTATATTCATCAGTTATCCCAGAAGGTCCAAGACGCCATGCGATCAAGCAAAGTCCCTAGCACCAGACCCATTGCAGACTTGTTAAAATGACAACCCATTGTTATACAATGTCCCAAAACCCCCTACCCCATGCAATTGTTCAATAACACCAGCAACCGGCACTTGGAAAGAATTGAACGCCCTGACCCGGGGAGAAAGCCATTGCGGACATGAAAGCGACTGCAGAGATCCAAACTCGTCGATCATCAATCATCATTCTCCTGATCCATGATTCATACCTTAATTCATCATCATTGAGCGGAACGACTGCGTTCTCGAGCCCTAGGGCCAAGATGATAAAAGACAAAAGGAATAGGCGTAAGCAAAGCAGCGACAACACCCAACAGCGTCAGCGTCCACTGGACATTAAGAGCTCTGTACATGACGACGCTGACAGGGATCATGCCGCCGGAAACGGCATAACTGGTGAACGTGATGCCGACCAACGCACTCGCCGCCTGAGCCTCGTACGCATCAATGATGTACTGATAGATGGAAACGTAAATACATTGGACGGAAAAGCCGACCACGACGGACCCGACAATGCTGCACCAGTACGAGACTTTGCCGTACGAGGTCCAGGCCATGAAGAACAAGGCGATAGGCAGGCCGGGGGCGCCGATGATGGCGAACCACAGCCTCTGTTCTGGCGCGACTCGCACTGTGCCCGTGCCTGTGCCTATGCCTGTGCCTGGACCGGCGCGTTCGCGTTCGCGTTCGCATTTGCGCTTATAGTCGCGGTAGATGAAAGGGAGGACGAGCGCGAGGGCCAGCACGAAGCCGACGTCCATCCCGATCCAGCACAGTCCTTCGGCGGTCGCGGACAGGCCGTATGTTTTGGCGTAGATCCAGTCGTAGCCCTTGAGGAACGTGTACAGCACGATATAGACGACTGTCAGGTAGACGGTGAAGCAGACGAGCATGATTTCGTGCATCAGGAGCAGGAAAGGCCCGTGGATTCTCTTGAAGAGTCGCGCAATCGTTGATCCCGCGTGGTTGCTTTCCATGGCGGTGGCGTAGCGGTTGTCGCCTGTGATGCGTCGCAAGTTCTCCGCTTTCCATTTCAGGATCATCGGGGCATGCGTCTCCGGCACAAACAGGATGATGGCGACGAAGTTGACCCCGGCCATCATCAATGTGATCCATTCCGTCCATCGCCAGCTGAGGTATGGTGACTGCCCGATGAATGCGCCGACCATGGGCGCGAGGAACGGGCCTAGAAAAGAAAGCCCTGCCGCCAGAGGGAAGACGTACGTTCGATCCAGCGGTGACCACATGTCTGACAGGCTGCCGCCGAACGCCGTGTATGGTGTACTGCCTGCGAGACCGGCGAGGAATTGAAACGCTAGCTGGGCCCCGATGTTGGGTGCCAGTGCGTGGCCGATGATGAAGCCCATGAAAAACACTAGTGATATGATATATAGCGGGTTTCGACCGAATGTTTCAGAGTACGGTGCTGTCTGTAATGACACAAAGACGAATTAGCACCTGCCGTCAGGTTTGTGTGGTAAGCTTGCGTCCTGTCCACTTACAATCCAGGAGCCCAAGCCCAGAGCGATCAGATACAGACCTGTCGATAGGGATTCGGTCACGGCGCTCACGCCGAATTCTTTCTCGATTTGCTTGGCCACGGCTGAGCTGATGGCGGAATTCCAGCCCACCAAGGCCCATGTGCAGCCCAGAATGCCTGATACGATCCATTTCTTCGACGCAGGCCAGTTTCTCGGGTTCTCGGGGTCGTCGTCGCCTTCAAACTCGACCGGCAGTGTTTTGGGATCCTGGGTCTCGCTGTAGTCGTAGTCATTGGTGTTGCCGCCCTGCTCGTCTTGGCTGGTGACTGTCCTCTCGGAGCCTAGCCGAAGTCGGTCCTCGCCGGTATGATCCTGATCGCCATTCGGGTGGTTAGGAGACTCCTTGTCTGTCAGAGAATCGTTGTTCTCGACGGGTTGTCTAGAGAAGTCTCGTTCTCGGACTCCTTCGACGCTTCGGCTGGTTCCATTTCGGTCATTGTAGTCTTCACCTTTGTTGTAGTAGGAGAGGTTCTTCAGCCTAGACAGATCCTTCTCTGTGTCAAAGAGGTCGCCCTGCCTTCTGAAAGTCGCCTCGGTCTTTCTACGTAAACGATGGTACTGAACAATAGATTGCATGCTAGGAAGGGCAAGTATCAGACTGCGAGCGCAAGTATTGAAGGCTTGCTGCTGTACAAAGCATGGCGCTTGAAGAAATAATATGTACTTGTTAGTCCGCAGATCTTTCGCATCGTTATGATGCTGTTCAGAAGGGTCCAGGGAACTGTCGCAGCCTTCTCACTATCTGCATTCCTATTGGTGCGGAGGTAAATTCGTATGAATAACAGATATCGAGCTTTGACCGAAGCAGGAAACACGATCCAGGCATTTTGATGGAAGATTGTTGTGTGGTATTATGGCGATCCGTCTCCGCTCAGAAGTCCCGCGCACGCGTCCACCTCCCAGTGTCTAGGGCTGGAACCTTCCGTCTCCCACGAGAGCGAAAGCAGCATCATTGATGGAACATGTTGAAGTTAGCAGTTTCGGCAGTATGATACAGTGCCTTGTCGCTGCTGGCCACACAATAAATAAACATCTCTCAGCCTCGTGGATCTTACCCGCGTCACTTGTTGACTGGTTCAAGCGTGCGAAGATTGCAGGCTCAACGAAATCTGGTGAGGATCGCCTCCAAGCATGGTTGCAACTTCTGCAGAGTCCTAGTAATATCGTGTCTCTTGTTGGACGCCTTTGCCTACCTTTCTCTACCTCGCGAGCCCAGGGGAGCTGGCCCTACCTTCTTCTGGGATGACTGGCCAGTGACGTTACCATGGAGCAGAATGAAAGACCAGCTGCAATCCACCACACGCGTCATCTATCGTGATTCTCCTTAGTATTCTGGCGGTGGCAGATCTCAACAGGAACCCCTTATGGATTTTGGTCTATCTCGGATGAAGAAGCTGTGGGAATATCGATGGCTGGACGGAGCAACACCTCGCTTCGTAGGGCCTCCTCATGGGTGGGAGTCGCCAGATGTTTCTGGCCGATTAGATCAGGGAAAAAAATCTCGGCAGGGTTATGACGCTGTTCTTCTCCACGTTAGATTTGATGGAACGCCTAGCAACAACAGTCCACTTCGGTTGTCGGTTTTTTGGATGTTTGGATGTTCGGACTTTTTGTCTCGGGTATTGCATCCGGTTGTCTGATTCGCAAATCATGTCAAAGCAGCCTCGATGGGACTCGTCATAATATCAATGCGATGATGAACTGCAGTACGTAGTGAACGTGGAATTTGGACGGATCGGCGCCAAGAACATCAGCCTCAGTCTTAGCCTCAGCCTTGCTTACTAAGAACACGGGGTGACAGCCTTGTTCATCTCCTCATTTACTGGCCATCATTATTGTAGATCGAGTTGGACAAGCCGCCTTCATGGTATGAAGTGTCTTCTGATACTTCTGTGTATATGACTGTATGGAAATGGGAGCGACAACGAAGATCATCTTTCCCAATCAATATTCACCGTGCATATCATTATCGGCTTGCCATCTTTACGACAGTTCAAGCATTCCGGCCTGAAGGAGTGTAACAAACTATGGCCATTACTTAGTCCCACAATCACGACATACGGCAACGAAAACCCAATATCCCAAAAGACTGTTCAGGTACAATAGCACCTTCAAAGCTGCCGGCCTTCATCACCTAGAGCCAAGGAGACAGCATGCCTGAGGAGCGCGTAGGCTAGATGCACTGACCGACACATTCACTATCCTCCGCGTCAATACAGATTCCGATGCAGCAGGAGCAATCGTTTCCACAAGACCCAAAGCCCAATGGACATACGTCGGCACCCCCGGAAAGCTGCTTGAGTTGATCGATCTGGAAATTGTACAAGTCTCCCTGTTATCGTAGTCACTTCGTCAGTGGATCCTGCCGAAGAAGATTGTCGTGCATGGTTGACTGTGATACTTACGCGCACTGCTCGGAGGGCAAGAGAGTTTGGTGCCAGTGTCAAATACTCCACATATTGAGAGTCGATTTCATCCTCTGCATAGTGCACGGCCGTCGAGCCGCTGCAGATGAATCTCTCCACAAAGATTTGGACTTGCTTGCTGGCTCTGCCCAGATAATTGACACATCCGCAAAGCTGTACGACCTCGTTAGGTATATGTGCCGACATTCTCAGATAAGGAGGGTGTCTTACGTCCTGTCTGGAGTCACACTTCAAAACGTTGCTCGCTTTCTTTGAAGCCACTGCTCGGATGAGGCAAATGGCAGACCTAGCGACAATGGCAGCACACTTGAACGGCCCGGGGCCAACTTCGTCGTCGGCCACTTCATAGAACGGATTGGTGAAGCGGGGCCCAGCTGAAGTTGGCATACTCAGTAGAATGGTCAGCGAATCAGAAAATTCAGACTTACCAGCACTGATGAGCCCTTCCTCTGCCGCTTCGTTGAGCAAGCCGGTCCTCGCCTTTTCGTGCAGAGGAACGATGAGTAGCTCGTTGTCCTTCTTCCAGCCTGGCTCAGGCTTTTCTTTCAAGCCGGGGCATGATAGAGGGGCCTGGTATGGCGATGCGAGCACCGTAGTTGATAGTGCCAAAGTGAAAAGAACAACCAAGAGACGCATGATTACTGGCAGAAGGGTTGACTTGGTTGGCAGATGAATAGAGCTTTTGGGGCAATGAGAGAAAGAAAACGACCGGAAGGTGGCTTCGAAGGGACGACTTTATACAAGAAATCCTCGGACTTTGGCCCAACATCATGACACCCATGATCACCGGTAATGAGATGGCAGCCCAAGGTGAAGCCCCGCGCAGGAAGTTCAGCTGCTTCACCTGAACACGGCCTGACCTGCCCATTCGTCCATGGATTTGGTTACTGACCTGAGCTGATGCAGATCAAATAGAGCTAACAGCGCCACAGTCACAAAAGGCCTGATATGAAGTTCAGCGAGGGGTTCTTCAAGAGCCACCTTTCGTAATGATTGGACCTGGGTGTATCAAGAGTCCGCCGAGGGCTAGGACTTACAGCCAGCCTTCAGCCAGTCTGGGATATCTCACCGGTTTCCAGGTGAACTGCAGCGAAGGTGCCCCATCGATCCATCCACCTGCGGCAGGCCACGAACAGTCTGGAGCACTAGCAAAGCTAAATACCGCATGTCCTCTGACCGGGGCCTCACTCATCATCACGCACCGGTTCCGCAACAGACCTGGGGTGAGACAAATCGAGCCACTTGCGCACCATCACGACAAGAAGGCAGTAGCTAGTCATCACTGGTTCGAAGAGAAGGTGCTGTGCTCTCGACAACACGCTGCCATGTCACAATACTTCCGTTCGAGGGCATATCAAAGGGCCAGCGACCACCAAGTGCACGCCGTGTACACAACTTATAGTTTGATGGTATGGGTGAGGATGCCAGGCGCCCGAATCAAACGCAGGAACTGATCCAGACTGCTGTGCTGCCCAATTCGAGTAGCGGAGTGCGTTTAAAGCGAAGGATATGAGAGTAGTGTGCTTCAACTGGGTGCTTGGACAGTCGAATTGGCCTGCTTACTTTCAGCAAGCCAAAGCTTTGGTTCTTTTCTCCATGCTTGGCATTGAGCATGAAGATGCAAGTTTGTTTCCAGCATTGGACCCTGCATTTCGCAGTCAGCCAAAGAAGCGGAGAAGCCCAGCTCCCAGCCTTGGGAGTTCCCAAAAAGGAACGAGCTTTGGCGAGCTTCCCTGTCAAGACCTACTCTCCGCAATCGATCAGCCAGCCTCTTGGTTCCGGGAACAGGGGAGAAACTTCAGCTCATGGGCTCAGTTAACCATATACCCAGTCCGCAGAAGCTTGTCGGGTGGTAAACGTAGATCACGCTCGCAGCTGAGAGTTCTCTCCGAGGGGCTGCATGCCTCTAACAAGACATATGCATAATAAAGGACTAAAAGGACATACCGTATTCGTACGCAAGTGATGGTAGATGATCGACCAGGGTCTTCAGACGAGCTCAGGCGGATTGGGTCTAGGTCCTGCCGATGCATCCCTTCACTGCATTTCAGATGGCCCTATTGAATGTCCCATCAGCGAGCGAAGCGGAGAAACCCCAGGTTTTGGACCGCCACTGAATTGTGATCATCGATGTTTAAAGCCTGTCAAGTCTCTCAGCCCGACTACTGCGCATGATCGTGAGCGCCATCAATGCCCGACTGCTGCTCAAAGCACGGCATACTGAGCCGACGACGCAGAATGCCAGACGTTGGCATGTTGGTGGGCTGTGTGTTAGCGGCAGAGGATACCAAGTCATGATCGACATCATATTGGCTTTGAAGAGGAGATAGCAACAGTCAAGACTTGATGCTTCATTCCTCTCGCATTGACGAAATGTTGTTGCCTGACACTTTGGAGGCTGGTACGTAGTAGAAGTATACTTTGTAAAAGCAGCGTGAAAAAGTTGTAGTTATCTGACACGTGACGCCAAGAGACAGTTTCAATCCTCAATCGCCGGTGAAGTTGAACTCGAACTTGAAGCTCGACTCGCAGGTTCATCGATTGAGCCTCATCAATCTAACCCGCAGTACACATCTCTCGTGTATTGCAGAGTCTCTCCATCTTTCACGATGGAACACATCTGCACGAGATGTGCGAGGCTAAGTCTCAGACCGGCCTCAAGAAGCACGTCGGTTTCTTTGCTTAACGGCACGAGAGGGTTGTCCACCACGAGGATCCTTTCCGCCGAAGGTAAAATGCACTCAGCCTTTGTCTATCCATGGCCAGGGATACTGACCCCCTTCTCTCAGGCGATCAAAGACCCTCAGGAGCTCCTCGCACGGGAAGCATCACCAGCAAACCCACCGAAACAGGTTCGAGCTTCACCATCCGTAAGACCACAACAGGTCGACCTGGTCCTGCCGGAGCCGGATCGCCAACCGGTCCTCGACGACCACCACCAGGGCCTATCCTCCGCCGCACAGGGCCTCCAAGAACACAAAACACAGCCGGCAACACCAGCAGTGGCGGCAGCTCGCAGCCTCCGCCAGGACAACTTCTCCGCCGCTCGGGTCCACCACGGCCAGCCACAGGCACACCAGGCTACCAACCTCAACCATACAGTGCCAGGAGGGGAGGTGCAGCACAGGGAGCTGGAGCTGGAGCTGGAGTAGGCAGGCCCGGCCCACGAAACACACAATACCCGCCGAGTCAACGACAGGGAGGAGCGGGAAGAGGAAGAGGAGCAGCAGCAGCAGCAAATCCTCAGAACCGCACCGACCGCCGCGTGCGCCGCGCCGAGAAGCGCGACGTAACCCAAGCCGCCGAGGAAGAAGATGACGACGTCGACATCGACGCCCAAGTCGAAGATTACATCAAAGCCAACGTCGACGTGCCCGTTAACCCGTCGGAAGCAACCGCCCATGTCCCAGGCCAGGAGATCTCAATTGAGACCCTGCGCGCCGACTGGCCTAACACGCCGCTCTCGGGGACCGGGTTGACCGAGTCCGTACAGCAGCGCATAGAGTGGCTCGCCCATCGCATCCCACATGGCTACCAGACACCCATGCAGCTCGCGGAGCGGTATTACAAGGGCTATTTCACCCGCTTCGAGTCCGAGGAGGAGAAGAAGGAGGTTCTGGCCCTCGCGGCCGAAATGGCTCGCAAGCACGCCGACGAGGTGACGGAGAAGAAGAACGTCGAGGTCCAACCGCGAGATATGTCCTTCGACGATGTCGTGTCTAGGTCCGAAGAGCGTAAGGCTCTGGCCGAGACCTACGTCAAGGGTAAGTATCCAGAAATCCAGAAGCAGAAGATGCCCTTCTTGGATCAGGTTGTCAGGAATTTGGACAACAACCAGACATACAATGCCTTGCAGGCGGAGCAGTTCATGCAGACGCTGCAGAAGTTGATCCCTACACAAGGTGGCCGCTCACAAAAGGGAGCTTAAGAATATTCTCGGCGTACAAAACGTTGAAGGACTGTCCTGGGTAGCTCCAAGTCCCACTGCTATGCTGTCCCCGAAAGGGGCTGATTCTTTGTATAAAACTTGAGGGGCTTTCAATATCAAACCAACGGTTGAATTCCAATGGCATGTGCCCTCTTCCCCTGAAAACACGTACTTTCTAGACATGAGGCAACATCAATATGAACCCTTCTCTTCTCATGTACCCGGTATATCTCAAAAGGGCGGAGACCCATGCTGAGCCCTTCCGTTCTTTGCAACACAAAAGCTGGTATGTCTTTCCCCAGCATCAACAAGACTTTAGAAACGTTCCTGGCGCCAGCACCAGGCGGCAAAGCGGACACCCAACCTGCTGCATCCCAACCAACCAGTTGACCAAACACCATCTATGAAACTGATGTCCGCAGGGCAAATGGTACACCCACTCGGCCGTACCGATCGACTCGACCTGGCACACAGAACAGTCATGGCCCATGTCAATCTCTTCACCGCCGTACCGAGTCCGCGTGAACTGGGTGATAGGCCAATATTGTAGTATTTCCGCCTCCTTCTCGAAATGGTAGGCTTCCTGAATCTCCAGAAAGCGGTATTGCTCCAAGATGAAAAGCAAAAGAAGATACATGGCCGGCACAGTATTCTTGTCCACGGCGGCCAAAATGCGCAGGACATGTAACTAGAGCGCCCACGTCACCAGAGTGGCAGTCGGAAGGATTCCTGGGACCTTGGTTTCGCCGTGCTTGGGATGCGGTGTGACTTTGCAGACCTTGATCAGATCGATCGCACTGTAGGTGTCCAGTCGAGACATGTCCGTGAGGGCCATGGCGGTGAGGACGGGGGCAATGTTGAGCAACTTGAGCGAAAGCTGTGCCTCAAGCCCGAGGGTTTGATCTGCGACCGAAGGCATCGACAACTTGTCAAAGATCATCTCCATCTTCGTGCACAAGGACAATTCGCTGAAAGTCAGGACATAGTCTTCGGCGTTTCCGACCTGCGCCGTAATTCCTGGAGCCAAACATAACTCTCGGTCGTATCTGTGGGGTAAAACGTCCATTGCGCCGTTTGTTCGCACGAAGGCGTCGAGTCTCGAGATTGGAGATGGGTGGAAAGAGCGGCAAAAAGAAGGCTAAACAAAAGAACGAAGATGGTGGGCACTTCTTCAAGCGTATACTGGATGTTATAACGAGAGAATATGGGGTGTGAACGAACGATATGGTAGAAGGTCAATGGAATGGAAGAGGAATCTGGTGTTGAAATTGAAGTTGAGGAACCAGTATTAAGCTGCAGGTCAAACATGGGGCAAGAGTGTTTCGAGTAAACCCAGCACTCGCTCTGATGATCTGATAAGAAGGAAAGAACCATGGTGCTCCGTGCCGGTTGTGATTTGATCTGCTCGTCGGCCAGGTCAGGCTGACCCGACCATCCCCAACCCAGCCATCTTCTCGAGACACATCTTCTTGCCTGACATCGAGGTCTAATTTCTTGGCCACAAGCTCCGTGCTGCGTGCTTTTTCTTCTGCTTTTGTTTTCGGCTTTTCCTTCTTTTCTTCGTGGTTGCTTCAGTGCTTTCCCCCGTGGATTGTTCGCCGTCAAGAATTTGCTCATGGCAGACAGGGCATTGTCCCGGATCCGTCCCGCACTTGGTGGCACACGACAAATGGCAATAGTGTAGGTTGGCACACCACAAGTACAATTCCGGGGTCTGCAAAGGGATGGAGCCGTGGCAGACCAGGCATGACGCTGCCCCTTCAGTGAGAGAGGCGTCATCTACTGACTTGACATGTTTGTCTGGAGGATTGTCTCTTAGGCGTATTCTCGAGAAAGACAATAAAATCGATATGGTCGCGAGCAGTTCGAAGGTTCGTGTTCTGCAGGTCGACCATGCTGACATGAACCAGTTCCTCCCAGTCGACCAGATCCAATACCGAGACGCTACTGGATCGAATTAGCTCATCGGTGCTCCCAAACCCAGACTACTTGATCACTGACACGCGTGAGGCATTTCCGGAAGTAGCTGACGGCATGAAATGGAATGGCCAGTCCCCCGAGTAAGCGCCCAGATCAATGATACGAGGAAAGCGAAGTATGTGTATTCCCCTAACCTGGCAATATCTCGTCGTCCGTTCTGCCGCATATGCCGAATGAGGTCTCCACCAGTTTTCAAGCAGAGGAGGAAGAGAGCGGAGAGGGTTTGGAACAGCATCACATGTACGGGCAAAGTCATGTTGAAGAAGAGTAGAAATGCGCCAGTAAAGAAATAGGAAGGATCCATCTAGGGTACCAAACCTTGGAATCGCTGTAATAAGTGAGTTTAGAGATGAGAGAAGGCTGAGCTAGAAAGGCAGCAGCAACATCTTATCGAGGCCAGATGAACAAAAGGCTACAAACTGTGGTCAGTGTCGCGCGGCTTGTAGGCGTGGCTGCCATCTCTAGGGAACATCGCCCGACAGGAGCGGCTGCTCTGGAAGGGACGATATCATGAGCGAGGACAACGCCATAGCCACTGGAAGGGGTGATACTGCTAATAACCTCTTCAAAGCGCTGTTGAGCTGGATGGCTCATCTACCAGAAGTATGATACCGAAGAAAATACAAATGAAGTCTGAGGTGAGGCACCTTCCTGGTAGATGTAGAATGTTGCTGTCTTATCGTTATCGCCCTGCACGTGATCCTCTTCCAAACTGTGTCGTCTTGGGTTAGACAAATGACGAAATGCCGCTGCTTAAGTAATCGTACAGCAATAAAGTATCGTCACCCACCAGTTAACTCTCATAAACAACAGTACAAGTAAAGACGGGACCTCCGGCCTGTAAATAAATCACAGTCCTCCTCTAGCACCTCTTCTGCTTCTCCAATCTCTTCTCTCCAGACACTGCATCCCGCAGGCAGCTTATACTAGAGACCACAAATCGTGCAACATGGCCCTGCCGCCGAAGTTCTCCGGCCAATTACTGGCATCATCCTCGGCCACCGAAGCAAAGCATACAATCGAGTTGTACCTCGACTATGTTTGTCCTTTCTCCGCCAAACTCTTCAAGACCTTTTACAAGAGTGTTGTCCCGCTGATCGAAAAGAAATACACTTCTCCGGGCATCCGGGTCATTTTCCGTCAACAAATCCAGCCGTGGCATCCGAGTTCGACACTCGTCCATGAAGCCGGGGCAGCCGTCCTGCAAACCGCCCCCAAGTCCTTTTGGGCCTTCTCCGAGAAACTATTTGAACAGCAAAACGATTACTTCGACGTCAATGTGGTCAATGAGTCCCGCAACAATACCTATAAACGACTGGCCAAGCTGGCAGGTTCAGTGGATGGTGTCGACGAGAAGAAGATTCTGGACTTACTTCTGGTCTCAGACCGACCCGCAGACGATGGCAGTTTGAACATTGGTAATAAAGTGACAAACGATATCAAGTTCATGGTCAAGGCGAACAGATTGACAGGAGTCCATGTCACCCCGACTGTCTTGTTCAACGGTGTCGAGGAACGCAGCATCAGTTCTTCATGGACACTGGAACAATGGGAGGAGTGGTTGCAGAAGAACGCGACATAGAGACCGGACGGGTTGCAGGCACAATGGACAGCCCGGAACACGAGCCCCGAAGACTCCAAGGCCCAGCTGCACGTTAACCAGGACAAGATGGGAAAGGATATGAGCCATTCCGTGGCTGGACATTGCTGTTGAACGGCGGTTATGGCTATGCTAAACCTGAACGAACATCTAACATCTGGTGCCCAAATGAATTGCTGGGTGCTGCGTCGATTCGTCCAGACATACAGAAGTTGTAGTAAGCACGCTCGCTGAATGCACAGTTCAAATACAATTCCTGGCTGAACAGGAGAACGCCGTCCCAATGCTGCGCTAGCTGAAGTGTCTTCGGTGAGTAGTCGTGTTCATTGAGCTGGAGGTTGATAGCCGATAGGACGTCTGCATTGCATTAGCAAATTGAAAACCTTTCTTGGCGGAGAGCTTACTTGAACAGTAGGATATGTGGCTCGGGTTCATGCACCTCGTAGTGTTCCCATCCTAAACTCTGGACTTCTATTAGCCTTATTCGCGAACAGATGCAACGGCCAACGTACCTGGGTGATTCCCAGTCCTCTCCACTCCTCTTCCCACAACAGCTTCAGTGTGCCTTTGGACTCATCAAAGTAATCTCTCGGAATCGCCTTCAGCATTGCTTTGGGAAGCTGTACATGTCGGTACTCATATTCCGAGTCCGAATATCTGCTAAATGTCAACCTGCATCCTCACGAGGCACCCTCACTCCCACCACGTACCTTGCCGAATAACCGATAGAATCGATAAACTCCTCTAGCCGCGCCCTTTCATTGTCATGCAATAGCCTCGGCTTTTTGTTTCGTCTTGACATATCAACGTCCGGCATGGTGGCTCGTAGAGCAGGGTTGTTGGGCTGGCACAAAGACCCAGGCTGGATGGTTCGCTATCGGACAGCTGTCGAATGATCAGAATAACTGATACGTTGTGCTGCCCAAGCTGGCGGGTGTACCGGCAAGTGAGTCGCTCGAAGGAGTGGGTTCGTGCTCTGACGTCGCGCGTGAGGGTAGGACTTGAGGAAAAAGGGAAATCAGGTAAATGATCGGATGGTAAGGTTGTCGCGTTGGAGAGGACGCGTTGGACCTCAGAGACAGTATAAGGCGGACAGGTAGGGTGGGCGCCGAGAGTCGACAAGAATGAGTTCTCGTGCTTCAGTTGAGGAAAAACAGATTGAATATGGGGGAACAACACCACAGACCACAAACCACAGACCAGACCAAACTTCCCGTAAACAAGGGCAAGGGACGAACTCGGCTCGACACGCGGAAAGCGCAACTGCTGCCAAGCCCCGTCGAGATACGGCGGGCAGTCGCATTATGTCAGCAGTTCCAGCCAGTCACGCTTGGCGATGGATCACGAGTCACGTGCGTGTTTTCAACCCTCCCGTCGCGTCTGCAGGATAGATCTGGATTGTAGAGGCAGAAAGAGAATGCAATTGATGCGCATGCTGCACCGTCGTTGTCCAATGTCCTGCGAGTGAAGTGAGAGTATTTATTGAATCTGCAGCATTGCACTACCCCATACTGCACTTGATGGTGGCTCTTCCTGCGGTGCAGACCCCAAATCCCTCGCCCCGTTCCCCGTCTCGAAACTTGAGAGGCCGCGATGAGCACCTCGAAGCGCAGAAGCGGCCCTGCAGGCTTGCCCGAGGACTTTGCGGCCACTCCAGATCCCAAGCGACGCAAGCGTAACGACGTGAGTGCATCGCACCCATTCTTTTTTTCCTCTTTCACCCTTCTTCCTACTCAATAACCAAACACCACTTTTCTGCGCTCCACGACTCGGGCTCCCCGCGCAGCACCCGCCATGGCAGCTGCACTCAATTCCTGTGCAGAGTGCACCGCGCCATCGTCATCTGAAGCAACACTGCTAACTCTGATGTCTACCCCCAGGATACGCACTTCCCAGACGTCGAAACTCGAGAAACCACGTCGGACCTTGGATTAAAACTGGTTAGACAATTGAAAAAGTCCCAAGACAAGAACGGCCGCAATGTCGCGATTCACTTCATCGATCTCCCCAGCAGGGCCGAGTACCCTGATTACTACGAACAAATTGCGATGCCGCTGTCCTTGAATATGATTGAGCAGAGGCTAGAAAATCAAGAATATGAGACCATGGAGCAGCTGGAATCCGACTTGAAGAGAATGGTACAGAATGCAAAGGACTACAACCATAGCAAATCGCCCATATTCGAGGATGCAGAGCGTATTCGTAAGGCATTGTCGAATTTCATGCCAAAGCACAATCCCGCATATCTACGTCCAGACTACCGTGCATATCCTACGCCCATCCCCCAGGACCTGCTTGAACCACCCCGAGAGTCATCGACAGCGTCTGAAGCCAATGTACCACCCGAGAAGGTCAAATTGGTTTTTTCCAGGAGACGACGGAGTGAAATGACGCCCGCTACTCCTAGTGTGAAGGAGGACGTGAAACAGGATCAGCTGAACTTCCTGAATGAACTCTCGGCGCAAGAAGATGCAATGTGAATCACCCTCGTCACAGACTGATCTTTGGGATGATATACTGACGGCTTGAGCAGCAATTTCGAGGAGAGAGTCTCCAAGAAGGACTATCCCGACTATTACAAACTGATCAAGAAGCCCACTTCTATCTCAGATGTTCGAGCATCGGTGGAGAAGGAGACTATTCAAGACTGGGATACTTTGGCAAAGGAGGTCCGGTTGATCTGGGACAACGCTAAGGAGTACAATCAAGAAGGGTCGGACATCTACATGATGGCAGAGAAACTTGAGGTGAGTATTCCAGCCAACCCTCTCCTCGATCGTACTAACCATCGCAGTCATGGTCAGAACAGCGGCTGCAATCTCTTGGTGCTGGCCCCCGACGTAATCTCAAGTTATCTCTATCGCAACCCAAGCCGAAAGCCTTGAGACTTACTATCGGCTCCTCAACCCCAACGCCGAATCTGGTGGGCGGTACCATCGACAGTGAATCTCTTCGACGACAGAAAGAAGAAACAGGCCAAGCCCTGAGTCGAGCACAGAGAGCACAATCCAGAGCCGGCCACGTCAACGGTTCAACCCCAGTCCCTGCCACCGCTGTGCCCAATGTTCGACGCAGTGTATCACGAGCTACAGAACAGCACGACGTTGTCATGACCGAAACTAATACCAATGGAAACGGCACGGCCACTCCCCAGCCGCAGCCGCAGCCGGAGCCGCAACCGACACCGACACCACTAGAAGCCCCCCCAAATCGCCCAACCTCAACCTCCGCCTCCGCCTCCAGTGCAATTACCCACTCCTGTCCGCGAGATCAATACCCCTGGGCCAGGAGTACCACTTACGAACGGACTTCGTGGCCACGACCCTCCCAACGCCGCAACCGGGGCATCAATCACCCTACAACCAGTCTGTTATCCCGTTTGAGCGTCGATACCGAGATCCCGGCAAGGGTAAGTCTGAACGTCCTTCGCTTCGTCTACTCCGCTAACTCCCATGGTAAGGTCTTGAATCAGCGCTTCTCGGTTCTGTCATTTTCATGACCAACCCCACCGTTGCCAACGATCCTAGATGGAAATTGATCCGCCGGGCTTCGCCTATCAAGACTCAGACAACAGGATTCATAAGTCTGCCGTCCAACTACCGCGATATACGGATCATTCCTATGACTACGCCGGAACTGAAGTCTCGACGAAGGCATCGAATCATTGTCATACATAACATGCATGTATATCGAGAACCCAACTCAACTATTCCTGGTGCTTATGACATCCGGTTGTATCCCGGAGAGAACACTCTGTCGGTTGAAGTTCTAGCAGATTTGAAAGCTGGGGAGAAGAAAGCTTATGCGCCTCCTCAATTGCAATTCGATTTCGAGAAGTGCACTTTGATTGTTGAACTGAGCGCACAGGGATCCTGATTGACTACCTGGGTAGGCGAGTCTATATCTGGGCATGGATGTTATCATGATGCCTCAGCCATAACGGAACTGGTCCTCGGGCGCCTGCTGGACGCCCAGGGGTTCGGAATGAGCTTTTCCCTTCATGGCCCTGGACTTCAGGAACGATACTGGTAGCAGGTTCAGAGTGGTGAAGGCCGGAGGTCCACACCTGCTTGAATGCTTGAATGCCCGGTGTTTGCATATTTGTTCCCATGACTTCAGTGTTAGTCAAACTTCGACGTCGTTCACGAATGTGGGAAAGGATGTGAAGAAAATAGCAGTATGGCACCAGCCAGGAAATTGGATGCATCAATGGTGTATTCTGGCAGACTGAGGGTTGTGCAACCACCGTTCGTTCTTCTACCATACGAGTGTTTGGTACAAAACTGCAATATAAATCAGCCTGAACCTACAGTGGGGGATTCCAGTTTTGAGGCGTTTCCCTCAGCCAAAGGCCATGTACAGTGTAGAGCCAGTGGACTTGCATATGCAGCATCAACAAATGTTCCGGCCATATCACGGGCATAGTAAATAGGGTCGATTTGATTGTCTGAATAGTGGATATGTGGATGCCGGTAGAAAACGCCGGTATAAAAAGCCGTTATACCCGAGTCAGACCTGTATATCTATCTTCTCTTACATCTACTGTTTCTGGCATTCTCGCACAGGAGTCTATTATATCGGATTCACCTGGACAACCTAAATCCCTTCAAGACATTGGCATAATCAAGCAGCATCATGGCCACAAAGACAGAAAAAGAATGCTGGTTTCGCACTGATCTGCCTCCGCCGGTGCCAGGCTCATACCAACCAGCCGGAGCATGGGAAAAGACAGGATCGCTGCAAAGTTGTGAGTTGTCCACGAGGATGATTGTGATATCCCATCTTTCTCCGTCTCCGCCTCACCTTTTTGATTGTCATCACCATTACCGTCATGATTCCAAACATATATATCTTATCTAGCAAACGGAGAACTGATTCTATTTTAACCCATACTAACAAAATCATACAGACATTACCGGCCCACGAACAGCAAAGAAAGCCATCATCTTTGTCTATGACATCTTCGGCGCATCATCTCAGGCCCTACAAGGCGCCGACCGACTCAGCCAACACTTCCAAGGCAGCCTGGTGGTGATGCCGGATTTCTTCAAAGGCCAGCCTCTACGGCCCGATCAAATGTCCAAAGTCGGCGAATTCATCGCCGGTCCCGGCGGCTTCAAACTCAACTCGGATGTCCTTCGGCTCGAGATCGTCCCGGCAGTTCGCCAGCTGTTCCCACAGATCGAGGACAAGGGACTCGGCGCGTTCGGCTTGTGCTGGGGAGGCAAGATTGTTGTGCTGGCAGCAACAGCAGCAGCAGTAGGTAGTGGTGATGATGCCACCGACACCGGTCCGTTCGCGGCAACCGGCCAGGCCCACCCTGGAGGATTGAATGTCGAAGACGCGAAAAAGCTCAAGACCCCCCCATATCCTACTGGCTAGCAAGGATGAGGATAAGGATGTTGTCGCGGCATATGCTGAGGTTCTTGCCCGGACTACTCATGGCACCAGCGTCGTCGATACTTATCCTCATATGTTCCATGGCTGGATGGGTGCTAGGGCTAATTTGGATGACGACGAGAACCGTGTCCAGTATGAGAAGGGGTACCGACAGGTTGCGGAGTTCTTTGCGAAATATCTATGAATCTGAAGGATGGATTGGAATGGGGGGTGGAATGGGCAACCTGCAACGTTGTTATGGATAGATAGTGTAGGTACCAGTTCTGCTATCCACCAGTGTCTATACAATGTGCTGTGATGGCTGCTACGTACCTAGGTAGTGTTGGCCTGTTGCCCATGTACAATGTAGGGTAGACAGCTAGGTACTTGGATATGCCATCGTACGCCGTTTTCAGGGCCGGTCACGGGCCGGTGAAGCCGGTTTCGGATTCCCCTGTAAGGTCTTCTCAGGTACCAGTAGATAGACACAGAATACCTTATGTAGTATCGGGGCACAGGAGGTGTCCGGACAACGTCGTAGCTTGTTGATCTTCAGCGATGCCTCTACGATTTTTCCCTAACTCCGTGGCTAATGTTCGCTTGTCACATAAGACGCCTGGCCGGTGTGTATGTACGTGCCCCAGTGGGAAGAACAATTCGACTTGAGCTGATCCAGAACTAAGACCAGATCAACATGTCGCTATAAGGTATATACACACCCAATGTTATTTAATAGGGTTGATGCGGAATGGAACGATCCGCGGGAAGATCAATACAATTAAACGAAACACTCCAGATGGCAGATGATAGAAGGGTTGGATATCGACATGGGACTTCAACCGACTACTATTCTTGAAACCATACGAGCATGTAGATGGAGTGCTTGTTCGCCTTTCACTGCTGAGGTTATAGAAGAAATACCGTGCATGTCGACGGCTACGGTGGTCTGAATGGTCGTAGAAGAGAAGGGAGAAGGAGTATTTTACATTGCCTAATTAGGTAGCTAGTATTGTAACTGTTCCCGAGCTCTCATAGGTATTTCTCAGGGGCCGAAGAAGCTACGGGCGGTAGGGTGAGGGGGCTTATTAGGCGCCCCTAGACCTGCCTTAGAGCCCTCCAAGCTCACTAGCTAGGCTCCGCCCAAGTGTGTTTTGTGCCTAAACTGACCGCCCAACGTTTCCGTGTAGGCGTTAGCCACCGCCCAAAGCCAAAGCGCTGTCCTCAAGCCTTAAATTATTTGCTAACGGGCACGCCAGTCACGGATCTTCAGTGCCTGAACCTTTTTTTTATTATTTATCCTTCGAGTTCCCCGCGTGACGTGCCACCACCGCGGACCTTCTGAGAGCCACTTATTGAATCTCTATTGTGTAGAACTTACGGAGAACCACACTACTATATGCACTGTACCTGATTTCCCGATCTTCTACAGACAGAAAGTTCCGTAAACAAAAGAACGATGAGCTCCGTCGGCCCCCAACTACCAGCAGAACTCCAGCAACGCAAACGGCGCCACGATGAAGGCGACAACGACAGCGACTCCTCCGACTCTTCCACAGGCCCTCTCCCTCCGAATCAACAGAAAAAAAAGAACAGTCTCCCACATCTACGAAGCGGAAACGAGTCATAGGCCCAACACTCCCACCTGCGCCTCTTGACGAACGTCCTTCAGAGCCACCGCAGCCCGCACAGGGAGACGATGAAGGAAAGAGTAACACCAGTGACGATGACGACGACGACGACGGCTTTGGCCCAAGTCTTCCACCTGCCCACGGCACTGCTACGGGCGCCAGCTCCAATTCCTCCAGTTCAATAGGTCCGCAAGGATCTGGCGGTTATGGTATGGCGCCAACCGCACCGACGCCCACTCCAGCGAAACGTGATGAATGGATGACCCTGGCGCCCACGGGCGGCGACTGGTCCGCCAGAGTCGATCCGACGAAGTTGAAGAATCGGAAATTCAATACTGGGAGAGGTGCAAAGGGTCCGCCTCAGACCACGGGGAGCGGTGCTGGTGGCCAGTCGTGGTATGAGACACCGGAAGAGAAACAGGCACGACTGAAGAGAGAAGTGATGGGTATTCAAGATACTGTTGGAGGAGGAGCAGGTGGTGTTGCGCCGGGCTCAACAGCAGGATATGACTCCCAGGAGGAGGCTACCGCGAGAAGACTGAAAGAGTATAATGTAAGTCATGCCCCCCGGCGAGATTGTCGATCGGTTTATATTGTTTGACTGCCTTTCATGCGTCGAGGATGTGCACCTGTCCGGGGTCTTTTTCGTCTCGGACAGGCAAGACCTGCATATCCGCCTTGCTCTATATGCTGCGAGGGAAGATTATGCTAACGACGTTCTTTCTTTTCTGATAGCAAAAAAGAGGCCCGTCCCCTCTACGCCGCACACAGTGCCACTACCAAAGGCGACGAAGACGATGACCCCAGCGCTCGGGCCTTCGACCGGGAAAAGGACATCGCCGGAGGCGCGACCATCAACGCCACCAAACGCCGGGAAATGCTCAAGAAGGCTTCGGACTTTTCCTCCCGGTTTAGTAGTGCGAAGTATTTGTGAATCTGGCATGATTGGACGTGTCAGGATTCGAACAGATCCACACAAACACCGCAATGTTCTGACTGGAGATCTAAGAAGTCATAGCAACAATGGGATGTCCGAGACTCACTCATGATATTGGCCTTCATCATCAGATCTCGTCGGCACTCCTGGATCCCACCCAGGCGAGACAGTGAGCTTGCGTCTTCTGGATGGCGTATATCTTCGGCAAAGATCTCAGCATGCGATCCAAACAGTCATCGATCTAGCTTGACCACGACATCGACCTCGACCTGCCTTCGCCTGAAATGGCCCAATATCGGATCAATGATAGGGGCGAAGTCGCTGCCGGGGTTGTCACCACCGCGGATGCAACTGTGAAGATGAATTACTTTATACCTCGCATCCAGCTAGCTGTGATGGCAGGCGGCGTGTATGATTATCTGTTCTCAACACGCTCTCAAAAGGCAGTAGAGAGGAGCGAGACCGCGCGCGAGAGCGTACACTGCGCTCTTGAAGGTTGAAAGCTTCCATCCCGTTCGAGTCAGCACCTCTATGGCCTCGAGAAGAATACCTCCTAGCATGCTCCGGTTCCTTGGTGTGTTGCACTCCACTAGTCTGACGTGCACCACTCTCCTCAATCAGGCGTACGCCTGGAACGCTCAGTGGGTGGTCAGTACACGCAGGTATGCGCTAGCAGGCACTATACAACTGCGGCAACCTCAATGCGAGGATTTGGTGGATGGGGCGCGGTACTTGATGGTCTTGTTTGGGGCTTTGCACGTCCCAGATCGATGGAAGTTCTGGTACGAAAGATACATTTATTCACGACGACGTCAGCATCGCTATGAGATGGCACCACCGTCCATCCGCCATGCTTCATACCTACCGATCGATCTATTGCTGCTTGATTATGCTGACCTAGCACTGTAACATTATAATAGGATGACCGGGTGCTCTCAAATGACAGCCATGATCCTGTTGACGACTAACAGCATGCAGACATCCCGCTCCGATCAGCTCCCCTCATCCTCCATGTATGGCCGACTTGTCGAACCTGGTCTGCGAACACACGAAAGAATTGTGGAAGAGATCCAGAGTGAAGTAGTACGGTCTTTTCAGGACAACCTGCGCCACTGTTCATGCCAGAACTAAGACGCTGGGCGCCATTACCGAATCTGAAAGGGTCAAAAAAGACATGACTTGCGGAAGGGTATGCGACGGTGTGATCGTCGGGCAGTGTATCGATTTCTTGCATGAGGAATAGATACTACAGTCCAAGGAGGCTTGTAGCCTTCGCATATGCGCAGAGGCCCGGCACACTGTCAAACAGGCGGTTCCGGTTTCATTAAAGTTGACCCGACGTTTCTTGGATCGCAGATCAAAGGCGTAAGCGGGTTAACTGGGTGGGATCCTCCGGCACAGAGAGGACAAAAAGAAACTGAGAAACGGTTGTTTTTGGACTTGAAGAAGCTGGGCACTCTTGTTGAGCATTGACGAGGTCTCCAGGCATAAAGTACTTTCGACCAATACACCTATTACTGATCCTATCACCACCTACCTAGGTATCGACTCTTGCTATACATATGGGAGCGCAGGTTAGCGAGGCAACCGGGCTGGCTGCAGCGATAGCATGATTGCTGCCAGCGGGATTAGGGATAAATACTCGTATTCTTGTAGCAGGAGTGGATGAGCTGTGGTCCACAGGGGGACTAGATGTGTACTATATCGGGACTGTTTCGTGTTGTAGAATTCTCGACGTTTCTGCTCGTTGCTGGCAGGTCAATACCGGATGAGATTCTGTAAAAGCTGAGGGAAATGGGAAATGCGCAGTGAAAATAAAGCTCGAAATGACCGCACAATAAACACTTCAATTCACCAGGCTGACACATCATTGTCACCTACTAGTAAGAAAACTACCCCGTCAGACAACTCTCATTTCACCTGCATCTTCCCCAGATTCCATGCGTTTGCTACAGTACACAGTAGTCCCCTCATATTTCAACTTCATCCCTCGTCTTCAACTTCAATCATGCCACTGTGTTCCGAACTGGAACCGCATACTTGAGCCATCCAGCCACTGCTGCTGTGTTACGACAGTTCAACAGAAATTGATGGTCTCGTCTATGGCACATCAGTTCCTGCATCACCATCTTGTACCCTGACTTATGCTCCTTCAACTACGTCCTCTCACCCATTTTTCCCATGTCTTCCTCAATGCTCCTCACTGTGTTCGCCCTGGCCTTGACTGGCCTGGTGCACGCAGATGGCCTATACACGAAAAACTCCCCGGTCCTTCAAGTCACTGCAAAAACATACGAACCTCAAATTGCACAGTCTAACCACACCTCGGTAGGACCTCCTCATGCTTGTTGCTAGTGTTGTTTCTGACAATTCCAGATCGTCGAGTTCTATGCCCCCTGGTGCGGTCATTGCCAAAATCTGAAGCCTGCCTACGAAAAAGCTGCAAGGAATCTTGCCGGTCTTGCCAAGGTTGCCGCCGTTAACTGTGATGACGACGCCAACAAGGCGTTTTGCGGACAGATGGGCGTCCAGGGCTTTCCGACATTGAAGATTGTGAAACCAGGAAAGAAGCCCGGTCGGCCGATTGTGGAAGATTATAATGGACCGCGGTCTGCCAAAGCTATTGTCGATGCTGTCAAGGATAAGATTCCCAACCACGTCAAGAGATTGCAAGGGGACGCCCTTGATGCATGGTTAAACGAGCCATTTCCCCGGGCAAAGGCTATCGTCTTCTCCGAGAAAGGAACGACAAGTCCTCTGGTGAAGAGCCTGGCCGTTGATTTCCTTGGAAACATTGCATTCGCTCAGGTCAGAGACAAAGTTGCTGCGGAGAAATATGGCGTCACCGGATTTCCATCTGTGCTGTTGGTGCCGACTCCTGGCGAGACGCCGATTCAATATCAAGGCGAGATCGACCGAGACTCTTTGCTCAACTTCTTCAGTCAGATCGCACAGCCCAACCCGGATCCGGCGCCCAAGGGTGCGAAGCCGTCCAAGTCAACATCTCACAAAGTCAAACCAGCATCCTCTTCGTCCGCTTCTGCTGCTCTCTCAAAAGCCTCCGAAGCCCACAAATCGTCAGATTTTGACGATTACCTGGCGCGGTCGGGAACTGTCCTCGAAAATGACACACCTACTGAGTCACCTCTTCCCGTCGTCGAGGAAGAAAAGCCCGCTGTCATTGAAGAGACGATTCCTCCTATCCCGACCCTCGCCACCCTGGCTGAATTGGAATCATCCTGCTTGACGCCAAAGAGCCATAATTGCTTGTTGGTTTTGCTCCCTTCATCGAATCCGCAGGAAATCCCAACAGAGTCTGCAGCAACTACATTGGCATCATTGGCCGAGATTGCCAACAAATACCGTAAACGCAAGGCCACCATGATACCCAGTTATGCTGTTCCAGCCGATGTACAAGAGGCCTCCAAGATTAGAGAACATCTGGATCTGACTCCATCGGAAAAGCTGGAGGTTATCGTGGTAAACGTGAAAAGAGGATGGTGGAGGCGTTATCCAGGTGAAGCGTACGATGTTTCGGATCTGGAGGATTTCATCGATGCCATCAAACTAGGAGAAGGCTCCAAGTCGAGACTTCCGGCCGGGTTCACCTCAGTGACAGGAGACGCTCCATCTACCGATCCGGCCGAAGCTGCTGAGGATATTGCTGAACCAGAACCTGCGGAGACTCCTGTCGTAGAGCATGATGAACCCGACCCTGCGAGAACTGGTGAAACCAACGCTGCGGAACCAGAGCCTGCGGAACATCCCGAGCTAGAACACGATGAGCTGTGACGGAAACTGAGGATTCTGTCTCGTTCAGGTCAAGGAGTTCGTACTTCACTGCTTTGGACGAGTTCTGATCACGACGCTTGATCCTGCGCACTTATCACTAATATAAATAAGCCGGATTTAAGAGGCTTCCAGCAAGAATCCGTTTACACTACTTTCTTCACTTCACTAACGCCTTATAAATACGTTCCTCAATTTCTTCATCCTTTGTTGTCTTTTTCCGATCTTCTGCCAACCTCAACACTCCGGCGCGTTCACAACACAACTTCTTTACTCGTCCTCGCATACTGTCTCACTCACACATCGACACCCGTTGCTGGTGACTTCTCGCCAACCGCTGTGAATCCATCCTCTGTCCCTCCGCTACCGATCTTGCGCATCATCATATCATACCGGGAGCAAAGGCTGAATTCTGCGTCTTGGGATGTGAATTCCTACCTTTCAAGCTTGCGACCTCATGCACTATGGCGCACAACCAGACTGTGCCGATCTCAGGAACGGAGAGAACTGAGATAAGACCGCGAGAAGTTGACAATAATGGCCAAAATTCGGGTGCGGATATTGCTATGACAGATACAGGTCCTAGTACACAATCGTCCCAACCAGCACAACCAGCACAATCGTCCCAACCAGCGCAACCAGCACAATCGTCCCAACCAGCACACCCAGCACAACCTGGCGCGTCCCATCCTCTCCCCGATCCCAGGCTCCCTTTCGCCAATCAGATCCTAGAGCAGGTGAAGGAGTGGGCGGAGATAGGTGCGAGGATCGAGAATGAGCAAGGACGGAAGGAAATGCTCGACCGTGCATTCGAAACTTTGACCAATGTCTGGTATGAAGCATTACGAGTTGGATATGAGACAGGGTATTCCACGCCGGCTGTGGCAGTGCGTACTACCACAACCTCAGCTCCCAGTAAGACAAGAAGGGATCAGGGCCCCGAGCGTCCTCCGTCGAAGCCACGTCCGACGGACCCTTCCAAAGCACCAGTTCTCATTTCCAAGAATCACAAGCAAGGATTACACTGGGCTGTGACAGCTGGAGAGCTCGAGGAATACGGGATCTCGGAGGAGCACCTTCGGCAACGAGCAAGTTCTGGTCAACTTCAAAAGGGTCTCGACTATCTAACGTGGTTTCGGCAGTACATGGGAAGAGACCTAGAGCACAGAGATTGGTGGGGGCGTTTAGAACCTACAAAGAACAACCCCTCCGGCCGCTGCCTCTGGTTGTACTGTTTCTACGAAGTACAGAGGTCACAATACGCTCTTGCACATCTACGGAATCTCTACAGTCGCTTTAGTTCCAGCAAACAAAAGGAGAATACACAGAACCGGATTGACGAAGAGCAGGAGCGATACAACTTATTTCTCGCGTTGGCTATGGAGGTGCAGGATATGCCTCCTGTAGGTTTGCAAGCGGAGAAGTTTGATCCCAACAGCGAAGCCGGTCGCTCGGTTGATGTTCCCTCTGTCACCCACGGAGGCACAAATCTATCGGGAGTCCAAGTCTCAGCAACCGAGAATAACACCGTTCAGAACCCTGAACCTAAAGGGAAAGGCAGGGCTGATGAGAGCGAGATGGCAACTGGGCCCGAAAAAAGCACAGAGCCAGGCTTAGGTTCGTCGGGAATCGATGTCGCGACATCTGAAGATGACAAGCCCAAAGATCCGCTGCCTGCTGAAGACATTGATGCTAAGGAGGTTGACCAGTCATCAACAGACAAGCACAAGACAGAGCACGACAATCACATGACCGGTGAGGCTGTTGAATCAGAGGACCCGGTTAAGCAGTCCGACACCAAGGGAGACCAGGACCTCAAGATCCATATTCTACCCAAGGTCAACGAAATGTTCACCAACGTTGGATTGGAGCCTGCTACCTCCACCAGCTTGCCGAATTTGCAAGACGCAATCAAAGGTGCTGAAGCACCCATGGAAGATCGGAATGCTTTGACAAGAGAAATCAACATGAATTATGAACAAGCTCGGGGATCGGAAGAACAAAAGGCTGCAACAGTCACACTGCCTGCCGGCCCGACCGTTGGCATTGATCCTCCTGATGCAGAAGAGACCGAAGGAACAATGACTGAACCCATGACAACTGCATCGACGGAGCCCAAGGATCAGTCTCTTGTCATCAAGCTTCCTGTCGGCGCATCCTTTAATCCAACTGATCTTTCCAGCGAGACCGTTTTCTCACACAAGGGCTTCAGCTACCGCTACACTCGTCAGTCCACTTTGGCACAGCGAAGATCCATGGACGAAGTTCTCGACGCTTATGTTCGTGACCGGACTAAGACCCTTCACAAGAACCCGAGATATCAGTTCCTGCCTGAACCTCGTTTCGGAAAGTACGAAGTGCTCACCCACCCGGACGACCAGGAACGCACAAGCATCATCCATGGCTTCTGGGATTTGAAAGATGGCAGCAAAGTGCCAAATGCAGAGTGGTTCTATGAAGGCAACGGCGAGATGCCACAAGGTGCAACATTTTCGGTCCATGGTGGCGACGAAGGCAATATCACATCATCTGCAGCCATAAGTGCAACGTCCAAACCAGCTGGCTCTCAGACCACTGTACCTGACGGCGAACGAGCAAAGAATGTCATTCGCCTCAAACGCGACCGTACTAATTGGACTGTGGATAGCAGCAACAACGCCGAGGTACAGGGTAAACCAAAGAGAAAGGCCACTGCTTTGTCTCAGTCTACTACTAGTGCCGAGTCTGCAGGGAAACAGAAACGACGCAAGACACGAAGACGTTCTGCCGATAACGATGATGAAGACGAGTATCGTCCTTCCAGCTGAAGTTGTGTTCTTGACCCATCACAATCGCAGACGCAGTCGCAGTCGCGGTCATGACTCCAAAGGATCTGAGGGTTGAAAGAAGCGGGCAGATGCATACAACGACACCATGGAGCTGCGCTGCCACAATGACCTGCTTTGACCACGGCATGGATTGGAATGGGTTGGAGCTGTGGTGCACACAGACACACACAGACTTATGGATCAGCTTGGTCACTATGAAATTGGACTCGAGATTCCCGGTACTGGACTGGACTGGGCTGGACTGGGCTGCTTGGATGATGCATGGCTGCAGGCGAAGCCAAGGAACGAACATGACGTAGCTTGCAGTTCTTCAACTTTACTGCAGACTCTAGGTACATAGCATCAATACCATTGCCGGGTCCTCCCTTCTGTCCGGGTAATCAATACCGTAGTAGTAGTATATTTGCTTTGATCTACAGATTTCTCCTCAGCACTCATGCGTTTGCCGATAAAGACGGCTTGCCGAGGGCATCATTATCATTAAAGCCCGAACAAGGCTGACGAGGCTGTACGAATAGGGGCTAAGGGCCTTAGGTCCACCTAAGGTACATATCTTAGTGACAAAGAAGGCGATAAAGATTATCACTCACGTACTGAACAGGATTCGCTATCCTGTTATTATATTGTTGCCGTACTTTAGCTTTGAGCCTTGGGATCTGGCAGGCACAGGTACGTTCGTACATGTACAGATTCAAAGGGCATTGCCTTCGAAGAGGCGGAACGGAACGCCTATGGCGAAGTCAGATCCATCCCATTTGCATTTTGACTCGGCGACTTATTGAGGTCGATCAAACTCCTGCAGGCTACTGAGGCTATCAACAACGGCGGAAGGCTGAAACATCAAACTCTTTCAGGCACCTAAGGTGTCACAGGTTTCTTTCATTGCCCGTATAGTGTGGCTTCTGGCTGCTGGCTTCTCGGCATACATATACCAACACCATGCACCATGTACCATGCATACATAAGTGTGCAACTCAAGCAACCTAAACATGCCTCTGCTTCCTATCTTTGTCCTTGTGCTTCTTTTTCTGCTCGCCCTTGTCGCCATGTTTGTCTTTCTTCCCCTTCTTCCGCTGCTGTGCTCCACCGTCATCTTCAGCCGCACCATTTTCTTTATCGCCGTCTTGGCCATCGACCGCGGCCTCGGCCTTGCGTTTCTTCTTCGAGCTCTTCACGCTGACGGTCGTGCTTTTGCCCGGGTCCACGCCCAATGCGGCTTCGCGGACCTGACGCTCCGCTTCTTCCCATGCTTTGTCGTCGGTTGTGGATGTGGTTATTTCGTATCTAATGACAGACTTGGATTAGTTCAGCTAATTCGAGTGGTGTGCCCGGATAGACTAATTAGAGAGGGAGAAGTTGATATAGACTGCCTGCTAGACCAACAATGGGAATTGGGGTTGGGGTTGCAGAGAAGCCCAAACTAACAAGGTCTGAGGGGAGAATGTGTCGATACAGCAGTAGTGGGATTGTGCTGATGGCAGTTGAGATCGAGCAGGACACTTACTTGTCAAGAGGGAGCGCGTCAATCAGGGCTCGCTGCTTCTCTTTGAGGGCTGGGTCGAGTTCAGCGCCGGTTCCGTTGCCGTCGCCGTCGCCGTCGCCGCTCCCATTAATGTCCATATCAGTTGCTGGGATTTGCACGACCCGACTACCGACTCGTGGTTCTGTGGTGCCGTTGAGGTCGGCGTCTTTCCTCTCCGACAGGCTCTCCTCTACGGCGCCGGAAATGACGGCTCGGAAAGCCGTGCTCACTTTCCTGACGACCTTGACAAACATGGCGAGGAGCTGGTTGCTGGGCAGATTCAATTCTTTCTCCACGTCGCTCAAGTCTTTGCGCTGCAGCCCGATGGCGAGGAGAATGCTTTGTTGGACTCCTGAAAGACTGACGTTGCAAGGAGGAAGCTTCAGACGCCCCGTGAAGAACAGATAGGCGATCGCGGGCATCAGATCCAAAATCACATGGTAGTCGAGCATGTTGTTCGCATAGGATTCCAGACGGGCGAGGTCGAATGGTGAAAAGAGTGAGTCGAGGTCGGATTTGGTAAGAGGCGCAACGTTGGATGTGGTGTCATCGGCAGAGGAGGTCGTAGCTTTTGAGGCAGATTCGGAGATGGAGAGGGCCTGGACAGAAGGGAATGTGCGGAATTGGTAGGACAGGAGAGTAAGGAATCGTTTGTGGAAGTCTTGCGCGTATGCACTGAGCCAAGAACTGTCGGTACTTGTGCTGCCGGATAGAGGTCGGAGCATGACGCACGAGTGTTCGCCCGTCAACTCGTTTGCGGTTTGCCGGAGGTAGACGGGTGCGAAAGACGCCCGTTTCCAGAACTTGTGCAGTGGCTGCGTCAGACCAAAAGATACTCCCAGCCAGTCTAGTCTGTCTGGTCTCCGTTCGGAAAGTTTGCTGAACAGAGGTGGCATCTGCTGGATATCCCGCACTTTGATGTTGTCGTCTAGAAGATTTGATTCTTCCAGCTCAGCGTCCGTCACACGCGGCATGTGCTCGACATCCTCGATTGTGGGTTCGTCGGCCTCTGACAACGATGTGAATTTGCCCTCATAAAAATCGGCCAACAGTTGGAGCGCTCTCGACCCATAACCCATATTCAGATAGTCTGGGTTGGTGGCGATCCGGACAACACGGCTTCCCGAAAGGCCAGCAAACTCGGAATCCTGGAACTGTTGACTGACCAGCCAGGGAATCAGGTCACCTCCTGCTCTTTGCCCGCGCGACAAGCTGTTCAGGACGGATTTCTTGCTAATGCGCCCTTCCAGCGCGACTTGGATGACACACAGTGGCTCAGGAAGTTTGTTGGCGTCTTCAGGAATAGGAGGGATGAGAACGAAAAGTTGATGCGCCGGTGCGTCAGACATTAGTTGGAGGTCGTTAGGCGAGTTTTTGTAGTGTGAGGCCACGTAGAGTGCCATCATTTGCTGCAGGAACTTTTCTGAAACGGGGTGGAATGAGAAGAGAGTGTCACGGTTGACATGGACCAGTTCGCACGTCGAGGGATGAGGGGTGCCTTGAATGTTCATCTTCGATTTCGGTAACGTCGCATCAAGGCATAGCACTCGATTCAGCCATTTCTCCACGGCGTCTCCGGGGGCATACCGAATAGGCTCGGAAAGAGTGATCTCTCTCAGAGAACGACCTCCAGTGTAGACGTTTTGACCATCCTTGGCCGCTTTGCCGGTGGTCTTGTCGGCCACCTCTAGATCATCTCCGGTAATTTTAGATCCGCCTCTCGACTGCTCGCGGAGCTGTTGGATGAGTTTCAGAGAGAGCGAGCGCCCTGTCCCTTCATAACCGTTTATGGTTGAGGCCATGAATACCAGATAAGGACCCATCAACTTCCGCACCAACGGCAGAGGAATCGCAGCCGCCTCGTCTATCACCACCAGTTCAGCCTGACCTAGGACATGCGCATCTTGTGGTTGGATGTACTGGATCGTCTGTCGGTGTTGTCTGTGGACGTTGATGCGAACAATGGCTTTGTTGTAGTCGGGGTTGGTCGACTGCAGAATGGTGTAATCCACATGATCCATATACTCGAGAGCATCGAAGCCTTTGATCACAAATTCGAAGAAGGTCTTCAGATTTTCGGGGCTAGGTGATGTGACGAAGATATTGCTGTAGCCATGTGCTACTGCTGCAGCCACGGCGACACCAAGAGCTGCGGATTTACCTCGTCCTCGAGCGGCCGTCAGAGTCACCGTACTCCGCAAAGTCTTTTCTGAGATAGCATCGACGAAAGTGAGAAGGGCCTTGGCTTGATCCACGGTCTTTGCTAGAGTCACAAGAGACCCGACAGGCTGACTGTCTGCTAGACTGTCCTTGATCTCCTTCAGCTCCTTTTTATTGGGTAAAGTGCTTTCAGCCTCCGTCGATGGTGGTGGCAGAGCCTGTACATTTTTTCCTCCGGATATAGGCAGGACATTCAACTCATCGTCAACCACCAGACACGACTCACAGCTGCCAAGCGAAAGGATGAACCGTTCGTTGAATCTGGCCACAACATCATCGTGGGCCTCCGTTCGATACCTCGAATGGACGTCCATGGACATAGTGTAGAGTTGCTTCAAGCTCTTCATTCCCTTGAGGAGTAGGATAACCAACCCGCCGCCTTCCACCGTCTCAATCGTCCTCGCCAGCAGATTGGGAGTGATCGCCTCGAAATCTTGCAGGATACACATCCCATATGTGTTACCGAGGATCTTTTCCGTCTCTTTGTAATAGACATACCGGATGTTGTGCAATGTAATAAAGAGTTCGAAAGGGTCTTCGGTGTTCGCATCTCGAATGCCTCGCTTGATTTCTTTCTTGATTTTGGTTTCCCGCTTTTTTCGATGACTGGTAAAACCCAGAAGGTCCTTTTTGTATGCCCACAGAACCGACTTATTCTGCTTCACGTCCACGGAGGACATGATATAGTGAAGGTGAACAATGACATCTTTGGCTCTGTCGCCCACCACGACGAAGAAACTCCGCTTCTTTTCCTGGATGCCATTCCGAATGAGCGCGGGTATGCGCGAGTCAATCGCTTTTCGGGGCATCTTTGAATATCCCGGCCACCCTCCGCCTTCTGGACCAGTCGATAATGGAAGGCTTGAGTGTTGGCTTCCTACCGACAGGATTGCGAGGAAAAGTTGATGAGTCTCCAAAAAAATCGGTCGGCGCAGTTTCCTATCGCAGAAGGCGGCGGGAATCAGGTGGAGAATGCCGGTACCTTTTTTTATGGTGGAGTATAGCGTCTTTGTATGGCACTACTGTGTACTTGTGAACCAGTCGATCTCAATGGATTCAACTGCGGCCTCTGGTTCCAACAACTGCAACACATCATGCCCATGAGTACCAAGGAACCATGCTTGCGCCCTCGCTTTTCACATGTCCCCTGACAGCTGTGCTGGCGTAGGTGCTTTCGTGATGCCTCCAGACAGAAGGAAACCGCCCTAAACCACCTCCGATGTCCGTCTGCCGTCACGGCATCTGAGTTAGACCAGGTCCACGGTCGCACAAGCAGGAAGAGTTGGCATCATGGCCTGGCTCGACACTTTGTGCTATTGGTAAGTTTGCGTCAAGCATATTGTGCTCGTCGACAGCGCTGACACTGTCAGCATGTCGCTGCTTACGGCAGGATGTCTGGCGCACCTGTTCCCAATTTCAACCGCTCACGGTGAGTAGACTATTTACATGTACCTGGACAACACTAACACAAACAGATCGGCCTGTTCATCTCGTCGTCTTAGCATTGACTGCTTGCTCCTTCGCACTTCCTAGCCTAAGCAAGGCTCTACCGAGACTGTTCCATCCTCCGGAATCTAAGCATGGGGACTATACCGCTCTGCCTTTGGACGATCTAGGACATGCCAACGGAAGCATCGATTCGACAGACGCTCCTACAACACACCCTAGGCACAGTGGAAAGGTTCGCATCTCCGTACTGGTAGTGGCAGTCGGTGCTCTATCCTTACGCCTTGAGCTCTACCGGCGCATATCAAATGCCACAGAATGCACGGTCGACAGCGTGGAGGTCTTTCTGCCCTTTCTACTGGCGGTGTACGATGCCTTTCGATCGCAACGCTCACGGAAAGTTCAGGAAGAAGAGAGTCCGGACAGCAGTGCCTACGACTGGATGCGCGCAACGTTACGCGCATATATTCTTCGACCCCGAACTCGCTATCTGCTATCCATGTTTCTAGTCTCCTATGGTTGTTATCGGATTCAAAGCCTCTGGAGACCCATGAGCTCAACATACATCTGCCCTCATGCGACTGGTGAACAGGGGATCATACCGGCGATGCAGATTTTAGTCCTCCTCCTGGATGTCTTCCTTGCCATTATAGTCTACGAGACTGCGCCAAAGAAGAATGGCAAGGGCCTGTCGGGGCGAAGATGCGTGGTCCTTTGGAGTACTGTGATGATTGCTACGGCGATTGTATGGTCACTCGTTGGTCTGATCGTTTACATCCGCACGCCAGAATACCGAGCCTGGCTCGCTTTACTTGAGCCACGGTTAGACTTTGGGACTGTGGTCGCGATACTGGGGCATGTTTTACTGTTCTCTGTTTGGTGCATATCAAGCTTGCATTGTGTACGTTCTTCAGTCATCTCATTCACGTGCAAGTACTCACGCGTTTAGGTCATGAATTACGGGGCCATGGTTATGTCGCTGCACCTCACAGCTTTAGTGACCATGATACCCGGATTGGAATTCATCTGGTTGCACAGAAACCCTTTCCCACCGACACCCGCATTCACCACATTGTCGTTTTTCCTTGTCCTCCTTGGTAAGTGGAGTTACCAGCGTATCCAACAAACCTTGGGCGAAGTAGACGCTATGAGACGCAGCCCACAATCCCTTGTGTTGATAGTCCTGTGTATTCTCTTGCTTCCTATCTGGTTGAAGCATGGTTATGTCCACTTCCACCCCATCGACCTGCTGATTTACGATGCAAAAGTCCATCACGACGATTATGTGAAAGCTCTGGGCAACACCAGCTCCCTTTCAGACACGGTGGCTCGGTACAAGCTAAGATACTATCGAAACCCTCCTCCTGGGTTCGATATATGGTTCGAATATGCAAAAAATAGATCTGCCCTGGTCGTGGACGAATTCGATCAGATATATGAAGATTTGTTGCCATTCCGAGCCATCCCCCCGGCCGACTTGAGAAGGCTGACATGGGAAATGGTTTCGAACCCGTGGAACGAGATTTCAGGAATCACAATCCGGAACGGCAAAGCCTCGGTTCAGGACAATGTGCTTCCCACACATCGCTGGATGCTGGAGGGAGTCGCTATTCTCATCAATAGTTTTGCTCAGTACCTACCCGATATGGACCTCGCCTTCAATCTGAACGATGAGTCAAGAGTTGCAGTCCCTTACCATGACATCAATTTCCTCCGCCAGAAAGGGAGGTCTGACGATAAAACCGGTCGTTCAACATGGTCAGATGGTCGGGCTGCGGGCTGGCTGCCAATCCCAGAGCACGAATATACTGAAACGGTCTTTCGGGACATGTCTTTCCACAATACCTTCCGCACATACGGCTCAGTGGGATGCAGTCCCTCCTCCTTGGCGAGACGTTCTCCTCATATCTCATCCCACTCACACATCTGCGGCTCTTGTATCGCTCCACACTCCCTCGGTCAGTTCTTGGCCAACTGGTCCGATGCAGCAGACATTTGCCATCAGCCCGACATGGCTGACCTTCACGGTTTCTACCTGTCCCCAGCGGCATTCAAGACATCTTACCAACTGATGCCGGTCTTCTCGCAATCCAAGCCCCATGGCTACAACGACATCCTCTATCCTTCTGCGTGGAATTACATGGACAAGGTTGTCTACGCTCCCAGCGAAGCAAAAGGAACACCTGGCCAAGACGGTTATGATCCCGGCTTTCCAGACCTTCCCTTCAAGGAGAAAGAAAACGTTCTGTTCTGGCGAGGCGCCACGTCCGAAGGCGTTTCATCAGGCAACGGTGCCTGGCGCGGCATGACTCGCCAACGTCTTGTCCACATGGCGAATAACCTTACCACATCATCCCACGACCACGCTACCATCCTTCTTCCCAATCCCGCCGACCACAAGAAATACAAGTATCAAGTCCTACCCGGGCCAGCTGTGAAGGAGCTTGGCCTGAAGACGGACATCGCCATCGTCGATCGCATCGCGCGCTGCGGCGGCGTCGGTCTCCGCGATTGCCACGACCAAGAAGCCGAATTCAATCTAGTAGCCCCGACCGATTTCCAGGCTCACTGGCGCTACCGGTTCCTGTTCGACCTTGACGGCGCGGGCTTCTCAGGCCGGTTCCTACCCTTCCTGCAATCTCGGTCTCTGCCGTTCAAGACGGCCTTGTTCCGAGAATGGTACGATTCGCGACTCACGGCGTGGCTGCATTTCGTGCCGCAGGATATCAGACTGCATGGCGTGTGGAGCACACTCGCATATTTCGCCGGTGTCAATGGCACCATGTTTGGCCAGCCTGTTTGGTGGAAACCGCATCTCAAAGACGCCGAGATCATTGCCGAAGCGGGCAGAGAGTGGGCCGCTCAAGTCCTTCGCAAAGAGGACATGGAGTTGTACTTTTTCAGGTTATTGCTTGAATGGGCACGCTTGACTGATGACAGGAGAGATGAATTGGGATTTGATCTCTAGCAGTAGCAGTGACGCTGGGAATCATGAGACAGACTTCCCATTCAACAAATGCTACTCGTGCCGCCCCTTTTCTGGTAACCTAGAATGCTTGATAGGTGCCTCTTTGCTGGGCGTGCTGATGTTATCCGTTCAGACTACGGTAGACAAGGGCGCAGACACAGCTAGAGAGTTTGGGCCATATGGAGCTATTGTTCTGTATTGAAGCCATATTTATCTCATTCGAATTGTACCTATAGAAACCCACCCACGCCGCCCACCCGACCATCCAATCCCAACACCACATGCCCATTCATAATTTATCGTGTTGCAACGCCCTGCATCTGTGCAGACGAGTCTGTAGCAGGCCCACCGGTCAAGTTCGCCACGAACTCATGGTAGCGAAAGACATCGCCACCCCTCTTAGGGGCTGGAGTATTCAACCCTCGCACCCCGGCTATGCCAATGACATTCTTCCCAAGGATTCTTCTCCCAGTAAAACCCTCCATAGCTCGATCGACGTCTTTCTGTGTCAACGACCGTTCACCGGGCTCAGGCGCCGTACTGAGCAATGCGGTCCGTAACTCAGCCACATCTATCTGGCCGCTGTCGTCGTCGTCGAAAGCGGAAAAGGCATTAAGTAGTTCTTGTTGTGGGGAGAGACCTACCAGCAAGTTGGCCAGTTGACTGAGGTATTGAGGCAGAGAGACTTGCTGGGGTTGACCCGCCGGGAAGAATTGAGATAGGTTGCTCTCATGAAGGCCTAAGGATTGGAGTGTCTCTGCGACGGATTCGGCATCAATTGTGCCTGTGGAGTTGGCGTCGAGCACGGAAAAGGCTTCTCGCATGTTGTGAAGCAGCTGCGGTGGTAATTTGGCCAGATTATCGTTCTGAGACAGGATGCCGTTGTTGGAAACGAGTCTTCTCGGCTCCCTTGTCGTGTTGTTCGAAAGCGAGAACGAGGAGGTGCTGTTACTATTGTCATGTCTCAACGGAGGCTGCATGAGCCGGGTCGACGGTGAGGATGGAGGTGGTTCGGTTTGTGCTCTTGTGAACAGAGGCTCGGAAGTGGATGTACTCTTCTTCGAGGGTGTGGACACTACAACGAGGTCCTCTTCTTCCTCATCTTCCTCCGAGACGGTGTAGGCGTGCTTGAGTTTCGAGGGAGAAGTCATGGGAGAGGCACCGCTTCTGTTAGTCGGCGGAGTCGCTGGACGGCCACTGGTGATGGCAGGCGAGCTGGGCGAGGCAGCGCGGCGGAATGGAGATGATCGGGGTGAGTTGTTGAAGGTCGATTTGTAGGATGCCTGTGAGTAAGACGGAAGTTAGATATGTCGTGACGGCGAACTGGCCCGGGCCAGTCTGTAGGATCTCCAGCTCTGAACCCACCATTTCTGTGTTTAATCACCGGTGTGGGTATTGGAAGTGGCCTCATGTAGGAGTGAGATGATACCGGTCTGTTGAGGCTTGTTCGAGTCGATGTGGTGGAATATTCGGCGCAGCACGTCTTTGGCTGAGTAGGGAAGAATCATACGAGGGTGCGTATGATCATGAAGAGGTCTTGTCGGAAACTGTGTTGTCAGATCCTGTGTTGGTCTAGCATAAAATTGGGACTTCAGGACATTAGAATGCGAGGAACCGCTTGCTCCACGGCCACTGTCCGCTGTAGGCTGTAGGCTGTAGTGTACAGTGTATAGTGTACAGATACACATGGCAGTAAACAAACAATGTGGTTGACAGGGCACCGTTATCATCAAAGCAAAAGGAAGGTTTGGCGAGTCTAACCGCTGGATTCGATGGTAAGCGGCGACTCCAGACACGGAATAATTATTATTCGGTGCGGGGAATCGTGGGCATCGATCGGCCTGCGCAATTCAGGGGCTACAAAGGACGTCCATACTACGTACGTACATACCAAGTACGTAGTAACAGTCGCGAGTCGAGCCTCGCTCTCTACCTCAACTTCGTTTGAAATCATTAGGGCGCAGGCAGTTCTTTGTTGTGTGTTCTAGATGGGCTGTTCTCTCGGGTCGTCGCCGCGCCAGTCAGGGACTGCAACGTAGCCAACCCCAAAACATTTGGCGACAGCATTCTCGTCGACGCGCTTATTCCGATCTCCTTGACCCTTTGCTACATGGCCTGATCCTCACGACCTACAGTTCCCCTCGCCATCCTGCTCCGTCCTGCCATCCGCTAACAACGTCGGCCACGAATGTACTGAGCAGAGAGAGTCCGTCCTTTTCAAGAATCGTATTCGACTGCAGCCAATGGCAGAGACAATAACCCATCACCACCACGCAGGGTATGGCCACTATGACAGACCACGGTCGATGTCCTCCACGTCAGGATCGCGGCAATCCTCACTCTCGCACGTACCGTCTCACCACAAACTCTCTTCGCAAAGCTCAGGGGTACCCCCGTCGCCCAGAGGTTCGTATCGCTCCTCGCGGCGAGTGTCCACTGTCCGAGAAGATGCGGTGTACCGTCCTACCAAGCGGCTAAAGTCGCAGTACCCCATGTACTCGATGGAGCCTCATGTGGAATACATTTTGGTCGCCTCATTCGACATCGATCGGGGCCCTATCATGGAACATCAATATCCAGGTGCAATCAGTCCGGACGAGAATATGTTGGCTGAGTTGATGCTTCCCGATCAAACCCATGTTCGGCAACAAGACTGGACCATGTTCTTCCTTCATAAAGATGCTGGCACAGGGGAAGAGGAGGCGGCAGAAAGAGAAGCAAGAAAGCAACGCCGAACGGCGAGAAGACGTCTCCGAGAAGCGGTCGGAGCAGTCAATGCGGAAAATCAAGAGTTCCAAGACACGAGCAGCGATGAAAGCGACGAGGGCGACACGGACAGTCCGCCCTTGATGTACGTCCTAAACCTCGTCAACACGAAACAAGACAGCTCGGTCAAACGAGGGGCTGTGGTCAAGGCCATGGCTATCTGTACCAGGCATTCATTTCTGCATATCTACAAGCCACTGCTACTCCTGGCGCTGGAAGACTACTTCAAGTCACCCCAACCTGAGACGCTAGAGAACTTATACATTGCGCTCAACGCCATGGACTTGTCGTTGATGCCTCGCCTTTCACTCCTGGAGCGGCATATTCTACAGGCCAGCGACGCCAAAGATCTGTTTGTGGAGAAGTTTGAGCAGATGATTGCCCAGCGGTTGGCCGACGAGGCTTTAGTCAAGTCTCCGGGAGCACCAGACTCGCCAACCAAGGCAGAGCCGAAATATGCTGTACCCCGCGACACCCACGAATTCGAGTCGAAGATCGTATACAACGGGATCGCCATACCGGTCAAAATACCTACTGCTCTCTCGCCGGAAACGGTGGGTGACTTCTCACTGATCAAGCTTGTCCAGATCTTCGGCAACCCCCATATGTCGCAGCCTCAGCCTTTTGCTTTACATCCCCATCTTACCACTTCCGGCGCGTATACGCACCCGATCATTGTCCTCATCAATGCCATGTTGACACAAAAAAGAGTCATCTTTCTCGGACACAACCGACCATCTGGAGAAGTGGCCGAGGCCGTGCTCGCCGCGTGCGCCTTGGCTTCGGGAGGCGTACTTCGTGGATTCACGCGGCACGCATTTCCCTACACTGACTTGACCAAAATTGACGAACTCTTGAAAGTGCCTGGCTTCATTGCAGGGGTCACCAACCCTGCCTTTTCATATCATCCCGAGTGGTGGGATTTGATGTGCGACTTACCATCAGGGAGGATGAAGATCTCCTCGTGCATTGAGGCGGCACCAGTGACAGAAGGCACCACCTACTTCCAACAACACGGTCACCTTTTGAGTCAGAAGGATCCTGGTGCTGCTGATGCCACAGGCGATGTGCATTTCATGGACGAGATCACTCGCAGTATAACCTCACGCCACGGAGAGTCCATCATCCGGGCCAAATTTCGAGCCTACATCACCAAATTCACTCGTATTGCCGCTGCGTTTGAAGAGACAGTCTATGGGGCTAGTAATCTCACAGTGATTCCGCCAACGGAGGTGGACAGGGTTGAGACACCGTCGGCTGTAAAGGCTCCGCCACGGCCCATGTCGATGAAGACGTCAAGCCAGAACCTGAAGGGACACGGATATGTATGGCCGAGCGAGGAAGCCAAGACACGTGAGCTGGCGGCTTCCGCGGCCAGGATCGAGGGATGGAGGAACACGCGGTCGTACTATGCCTTCATTTCGGACTTGGCGGCTCATTCCCAGGAGGCAGCGTCGCCCATTTCACCGGTGAGCATGACAAACATGCTGGCACAAGCCCCCGCGAGACCGTACGTGGATTTGTACCATTCTTTGTCCAAGCTTCGGACCCTACGGCTCAGCCCGGCCGAAGCGGGAGCAATCTACCTTGCTCTCGAGGCATATTGTACCGACTATGACAGCATTCTGGAGCTGTTGGAACTGGCGCCAATGTCGGAAGCCGGTCTATTCTATGTCGGGCTTGGACTTTGGCATCAAGACTCTCGGGTCCGGGAAGCAGTGGCTAATCTGCTTGACCGAATTCGGCACCACCCGGCTGGACGCGTGTTCTTCAGTCGGCTGGGCGGGTGGGCCAACATGGGATTCACCAAATGCCTACAAGAGAAGGAAGCGAGACGACGTGGTCAGCGACAGGATGTCGCCGATATGGTGGGCTCATTGACCATGGATGCAGATGTCCGACGTAGTTGACGGATTGGCTGCAAGGAATATATGATCACGAATGAGATATGAATGGTTCCTTCTGCTTTAGTGCTCTGGCACATACAACTATGTCCTGCTCGCCTCATAAGCGCCGTTTTTGTAATGTAGATGTCTATTCTTGATGTCCGCCTACGGGCTCTGCTAGGCAAGAGGGCCAATTATGATATGGTCGTTTGCCGGACGAGGAACAAGCGCGGAGGGCAGCGGGGGGCGGCCCGTGGTCAATCGTCAAGGGCCGAGAGTCAGGACTGGCTGATAGTTGAGGGTTTCGGCGGAGGACATACGTAGCGAGTGCACGGTGGCCGAGGAGCTCTGTACGTACTCTTCCTGAGTGATGTACGTGGGTAGTAAGTAGTTCATCATCATCTACTCGTCCTGCAATTGTTGTTATTGTTGATTTCCCCCCTGAATTTGGAGCTCAATTTAGACTCGGCGGCGGCAGCCACTATTGACACTTGGCGTCAGGAAACTAGTCCGTATTGGGGAAGAAGGATATTAGGCGCCTCGCCAGTGTGATGACTTTGAGACTCTTCTTCAACCTTCAACCTTCAACATCCAGTGTCTCGTCGACAAGCGTCTTTTATCTCTCCATTCCATGATTAGACGAAATGAGCTGCTCCTCAGTGGCATCTTTGGCCATCTAGACTGTGGTCTAGACTGTCAATGTCTGCTAGATTGCAGCGGGCTCACCACATGGCATTCTCCAGCCCTGCGCCAACGGTATCAACTCCGGGCTCTCACTCCATCACATGTATGTGAGCATTCTTCATGAAAGTAACCACGGGTGGCCCGTCAAATCACACCCCTCAAATTCCATGGTGTGCTGGTCACTTGGCACAGGTGTCATTTTTGACTGTCATTTTGACCGTCAAATTGGCTCGAGCTTGTCTGCGACCGTTGCGCCAGATGCCATACTATCATTTTATAGTGTTGGACAGCACGAGAATGAGGTTCTCTGCAGAATGGAGACCCTTCCGGTCCTCCGCCGTCAAGACGCCACAATTCGTCCACGAGGTTGGTGATTCGTGATCAGGAATTTAGGTCGTATTCTTCTACATATACAGACCGCGCCCAGTGGAGCATGCTTCCATAACTAACCACCGCCCACATTCTTTGTCCGCTTTTGCTAACGCTGACTGGCAAAGATGCCGCCGAGCTGCTTTCAGTAGGCGACCGTTTTAGGGTTGTCCGGCAGGGTCGAGGACAAGCACTATCGCATTATGGTTGCGACGTTAACATTCAACTGTGAGGCGAATTTGAGTTTCGCAATTCCTCATAACAACGCCGCTGGCATTCAACTTGTCCCTCAGCTTTGATATCGCCAGCGAGCAGCGTACAACACTGCCGTCCTCACTTTCCGTGGCAGACTCGAAACTCTGACTGTTGTGACTGGCTCACTTTGAAACCTCCATCTCCAGAGAGAACATCCACCTTGGCTGCCCAGCCGATCGACAGGATCAGCACTCGGACCTGACACGTGCAGGATCTCCCCGAACCATCAGATCGGAAGTGATCAACAGGAAATCAGCCGAAAAGGCTCTTGTGACATATTGGGGTCCCCAACGTTCAAGGCTGTGAGGTAGCTTACCAGAGCAAAGGCCTCGTGCCGAACGCAGTGGTCCCGGATAAGCCAGTCAAAGATGTGAACCACAGCCGGACGATTCCGCCTCATCAGCCTCGTTGCATCGCCGTGTGACCGAATCACTGGCGTCCATTGTTACTGCGAAGCCGACATCTTCCTCTTCGGCGGCTGCGCAACCTGCCGATCATGTATCTCACTATTCCACAGAAACCACGGCCTGGAAGACGGTGGAAGGGGTCCAGTCCTCCGAGAAGTTCAATAACAGTAATATTTTCATTTATACTCATCATCATGTCAATGGTGTCCGTTGCAAATGCTCAGAACCAGCACATTGAAGGTTCAGTGGTGGAATCGACCTTCTTCGAAGAACTGGCTAGGAGGGGTGAAATCCACATCGACACTCGAGAACCACCCGTGCGGCGGGACATGTACAGACAGAAACGCCAGGATGGCGACGACGTCGTACCGACCACAATTGCAGGCTCTGGATCCACGGCATCCCCATCGACTACATCCAGCGATCTATCCTCGACATCTCTCGCTGCCAGTACTACCGTGGCCATCAGCACAGAGACATCAGCTGCTCTTCAACCCGAGGGAGTGTCAACCTCCATCTCCCCGACCGTCACGGTCGTCACAACACCACTCCCATCACCCTTCGACACGTCCTTGGGCAGCAATTTCACCGACTCGTCCTGTCCCCGATATTTCAACAAATTCCTCAGCAACTCGACCTTCCAGTCGTGCGTGCCCGTCTCTCTCCTCCTCCAAAATTCCAACTCCTTCTTCCGCGCAGAACGATCAGCCACCTTGCTGGCGCAGACCCTCGACTCGGCATGTAACGCCGCATTGGCGATTTGCTCTCCCCTCCTATCCAACATCGCAGCCGAACTAATCGACGACTCCAACTGCGGCCAAGACTACCAGCAGCAGAACCCACTGGTTTCACAAGCGTACGCCGGCCTGATTGCTTACGAGCCAATCTACAGGGCCACATGTCTCCGCGACACCCAGACAAGCAACTACTGCTTCAGCGAGGCTATTACCAATTCGTCCAATTCGGCCGATTCGTACGTCTACTATACCGCGCTGGGAATGAGTATGCCCACCTCAGCCCGGCCCAGTTGCAGCCAGTGTCTCAAGGACACGATGAAGATCTTCGCAGGGTATGCCCAGAGTGAATCCCAGCCTTTGTCAAGGACCTACCTTCCTTGCGCGACGCAAGTCGATGCCGGGTGTGGAACGGAGTTTGTCGCTACGAACGTCAAGGTCGCGTCGACGGGGCATTCGAGCGGTGCTTCGATTGTTCTGGATCGTTGGTATTCCTGCAGAATCGCTGTGGCGTTGACAGCCCTTGTGGTGCTGTGGTCGATAGGGATTTGATCATGATATGTATTGGAAGAGATGAGCGGTGGCGCTTGTGTCGCCTAATTCCTCCTGTTTGTGTTTGTTATTTTGGGTCTGGAACATACAAAAGCACAAGCCCAGTCCTACGGTATTATCATTGCATTGTGACCAGTTTTCAAGCGTGGTGTCTGGACATGGTTGGAATGCGAATTATACTACTAAATCTAATAAATAGTCATATATTGATTGCCGGAGGATCACATCGTACTCTCTACTGCTACTGCTACTCCAGCTCCAGTACTCATTTGCTTTTCCCATTTCTAAAGTTGGGACGATATATTAGACAAGGTACATAGTCATAGTCAGGACGGTTTCGTTAGCAAGAAGATATCGGGCGCAGAGACAGAAGCAGGAAGCCAGCGAATCAGGAAAAGAACGACAATAAAGGCGTTCGTTGTCTGAAAGGGTGTTATGATTGTTCTTCAGCGAAAGTCTTTTCTAGTATGAAATAAAATGTAGTCATTCCAGCCATTACCTACCTAGATACCTAAGGTACCCGCTATATTTCGTGGCCCTGACCTGATAGACAAACAGATGGTATTGGTATCGGTATCTTGACTACTCAAAAGCCATAGGACACCCAGCGCCATGCGCAAAATAAACGGTTTCTGGTTCCCCCAAAACAGCCCTCTGGATGTCTTGCATCCCTTCTTGATACCCTTGTTGTCCGCAGCCCAGCCGCGCAAGGCTGTCCGTGGGGAGCAGTTCATTTCTTGCAGCCCAAAAAGCAAAGAGAAGCCTCAGATCCCGACTACAGACTTCCTCTCCTGGGAAAAGCGACTCCTTCCACAGCTGCACGGTCGGTGAACCAGCTGACCTTCTCACCGGCAGCCTCGTTCACAAGGCCGCAGGGCAAACTCCGACCTTCGTCATCGGCCTCGAGAATCTTCTTCAAAATCTCCTTCTTGCCGCCGCCAGTGGCGACGAATGCAATCTTATGCGCATGCGTCACGACGGGTAAGGTCAAGGTGATCCGTCGCGCGGGAGGTTTAGGGCTGTCCTCAATGGCGGCGACCCAGGCATCTGCTTCGCGCAACAATTCGTGTCCCGGAAACAAACTGCAGGTATGTCCGTCCGGGCCGCAGCCGAGAAGGATCAAATCAAAGACGGGCAGCCTGACGGAATCCTTCTGGGCGAAGCTGGACATGAGGACTTCCTGATACTGGTCGGCCAGCTCTTGTGTGTCGTTCAGATATTTCACGTCGATCGGGTAGACATTTGGTTTGCCCAGCTCTTCTGGAATCTTGTCCAAGAGATCTTTCTTCAACAGGCCGTAATTGCTATCTTCGTGGTCTAAAGGCACCGCTCGCTCGTCGGCGAAGAATATATGCCATTTGGAGAATTGCGGGCCTGTGGATGGGTCTTCCTCCTCGCCGGGCACAAGCAGCGCCTTTGCCAATGTCGCGGGAAGGCTGCCGCCTGAGACGGCGATTTTGAAAGCGTCGTGACGCAGCAGGGCGGACTTCTGGCAGGCCAGAATGTAGGTGCGTAGGTGAGCTGCGACATCGTCGACGGTGGGGTAGCTGTAGAGGTTGGGTTGCTTGCCCATATTGTCGCTTGGCAGAGGTTTCGGTGCTGGTGGTTTGCTTGCCTTCACCTGGCGGGTTCGGAAGTTTCGTACTGAAAGTCTTTTTCCGTCGACCTTGAAGAGTTATCTCTAGATCGCCGTTTGCTAAGGGTGTAGAATGGGGAGAAAACTGGTCGGTATATTCGCAGGCCGCAGGCGAATAGTGGGGTTGGTAGAAGAGCGCAGCTGTGTTGGAAATGGCCCGTTGCGGTTGCGATACGGGACAAGTCGTATCTGGGACAAAATAAAACCGGCGGAGCCTGAAACTGCGCCTATCGTCGGCCGGGCAATTGATGACGTGCCTCAGGTACCAGGATTATAGTGAGATTTGCTGAGAGAATGCGCAGCTGCAGATAAGGAGTCGGTATGTTGTCCCGTTGTTGATTTGAGATAGAAGGAGTGTATGTCAAAGGAGTGAGAATGGTACGAGGAGACGAAGAAGGTAGAAGGGATTCGACGGGCAGTTTGGAACGAATAAAAAATATGATGGCAGCGCGATGCTTCCCAGAACCGGACAACTTTTGAAGCCGGTGATCATGGAAACGTGGCGCCGGAAAATCGAGAGACGTCAGACAGGTTTGACGTCATTTTGATCTCTGTCTGACGGTCGCTTTCTTAGCGCAGTCATGATGCCTGAGGCCCGAGATTGTAGACCTGTGGAATACTATTGGTAAGGAGATAAGCGTAGGCTGAACAGGGTTTGTCAGACAAAATCCTTCTCTTGGCACAAGCAGAATGTGACAGATCACGTGGCGGCTGGACCTGGATGCAGTGTGTGGCTTCGATGATTAAGTAAGCAGCTTCCACGTCTTTCAGGAACACTGCTTTCTGCTTTCTCCCTCTGCCACCGACTGCTACGTACTTTGTATCTCACGGCACTCAATAATGGTCAATCCGCCGAAGAAGGTAGAAATGAGTCCCCCTTGAAGCACACCTTCCAGACCCCAACCGCATGCTTCTCTTCAGCAAAGGCCGACGAACTGAGCATTGGCTCTCTTTTACCCGGTCCGATCCGCAGTTCTCGCCAACCGCCCGCCTGCGGCTGTGTGGTACGGGGGAAAACAGAACAGAGCTTGAACTCCATGCTCGGGCCAACAGTTGGTAACCAGGCTCTTAGAGAATTGGTCGATCTGGTCGAGACCAAACTGACAGACTCTGAGAGTGAGGTAGCTCCAAGTGCATCCAATGTACCTACTTTCTTCTCATACCTTTTCCAGTCCATCCGCGCGTGTGCAAAGAACACCGAATAGTAGACGTCGGAATCACATATGTACTGACGGTCAGGAAGAACCAACGAGGGGGATAAACATCCAAGGCAAACAAATCCAACTCATTTCTATCAAACCCGTCCTCCGGACAACTTGAGCTCCTTCTTTTCACCTGCCGCCCCGCCGATCCTGTCTAGAACATGGGGATCTTCGATCGGCGTTCGCAAGGACGCGCTTCGAGAATGAACTAGGACGCTTGACCCGGCTTGATCGGGAGGGTTTGAACCACACCGTAAGCAAGGTTGTTTGCCCCTTCGGCGAAACAGAATACACATTTCTTGTTGTACATCCGTACAACTCTTGTTAAACTCGGATGGATGACAGACTGTACGAAGCAGTTCGCAATCAATGATCCCCGGAAGACAAGCCGGGTTTCGGGTGTTGGGGAAACGTTCTGGCGCGGGTTGGATGTGTGGCGCGTTCCAATAGGAGGTCAGTGGGAAGAGATGTCCGAACTCACGGTCCATGCATGGAGTCTGTGTGTTTGTGTAAAGGGGCAAATGGGACCAGCACAACAAATGGCGACGACGTATTCGACGCTACAGTGGACCCAAACTCCTCAAACTCGACGGGTGAACAGTGCGGGCCGCGCGTTAGGAACTTGGATAGTAAGGATGACGATGGATTGAGATCGGATTCGCCGCTGGTCATCGACGATCGCCCATGTAGACAAACTGAAGAATGCCATGTTCGAGATCGAGATCCTGATAAATGTCTCCTAATACTCTTCTCTCTTCTTGCAGTCACGATTCGTTCTCACTGCTACTACACCTGTTTCACAGTCCAACGTTTCCAAGGTTCTATCGGCAGCGGCAGCCTTTACCCGCCCTCATCTCCCAACTTCCTACTCATCCGAGTTTGAGTGACGAGTGACAGGCTACCGACAGAACAGGGAACTGCGGTCTAATCTTCTTATTATACTTTTCTATTGTCCTCATTCCCCGGGCGATCCGCTTCGTATATCCTGCTTTTCTGGTTTCGAGCAAGAGTATTTACACCTTGGGTCTTCCTCCATCTCGCACCGGAACCTCCTACTCCTACAGAAACCGAGCCCACCCCATAGAACTATTTCGATCCTCTACGAAGAACCTTACTCAATGGCCTCCCCACCCTCCATCCTACAGCTCCAGACTCAGGCGGCCACCGGAGCAGAGCCTGTGCGGATTGCCAACATCTCCAAATCCAACAAGAGTCAGGACAGCATCAGCACGGTTTCCTCAAGCGCTTCCGCCTCCCCCAAGTCCTATCTCGATATCGTCCGGTGCTCCCGCTGTCAACGATCCCTAAGCATCTACACCCACTCAGGGCGTCAGAATGGTGCGGTCCGATTTGGCATGAACTCCTACTATTGCACCAGATGCGCCAATGTTGTCGGCTTCGTCAAATGAGACTCGGACGTGGCATCTGTAAAAGAACCCTTGTATGGCTCGCAACCGGACCCAAAGCGACTTGATAACCAGACCCTACGATCATACCCTTGACGATAAATGAACCATGAATCACACGACAGATGAGACGGATCGGTACAACACATCACACATGACATGAGGGCAGCACACGTTTTCCCATTGGACATGATTCAAAGAAAGTGAAGATGCACAAGCTCCTACTGAGGGATTGGGAGGTACACAGCAACGAAGCCACGCTCCACCAGCGTAACTGCAATGCCGCGAGAAAGATGTGCCTGTTGGACCAGATTTTCAATACGGACCAGTTTCAAAGGTCGGGACACTACACCGAGATGCGGGAGTCCGATTCACTGCTCCGATTGACAAGTTGGCGTGGACTAAGGGCTCGGTGACTTAGATTCCCGCTCGCGTTTCTGTCTGCCGGGGTCAAAAGGAGCAAGCACTGCATTTGACATGTGTATTGGAGAGTTTTATCAGGCATTATCACCTTGACATCTCTTGGGACGCAGAGAGGAAATGGCTTCTAGACGGGAGCTAGTTGCTGGACTCTATAGATACTTTGGCTCTTCATCCATAGTGGAATCCATATTTCCGATTGAACTCGGTCCTAATATCCATTGTACGTCTTATACGTGATGCTTTTGGCTAGATTGCTTTCCAAGATGCTATCCTGATGGTGCAGCCTCGATCTCTTCCCTCCTTGCCTTCGTGGACAGACAATTCACCATTACCACAATATAATCGAACCATGGTCAAAACTGAGGTTCGCACCAATGCCACCCACCCTTCAAATTGACGTTGAGCCTCATCCTATCCTCCATTCAACTGTCTTCCTTGGCGCTATGGAGACGCCCTGCAGCCAGGTCCTGTGACGGAGGCCGTGTGCTTTGGAGCGAAAGTGCTGTGTCGCGGTTGCACAAGACGTCCAGGAATCTCGCACTACTTCGACGATACCTTCATTGCCAGATATAAGTCGAGCACAGGAGACCCTGCGTGTGTACCCTTCTGTACAATGTTCATCCTGCTAAGGTATCTCTATCCCAGATCTTGAGCATATCCCACCACCATCGCGGACCAGCCTAGATCCTCATTACCGACTTTCGGACGCTCGCTAATCTCGGATTCGTCTGTCATGCCGCTACCCGTCGGGGAATGTAGCCTGGTGTCCCGAAGCTGGCACTGTCTGCACGAACAAGGAGCCTGATTCTGTCCAAAGGCCCAAAGAGGTTGTCCCTCGACTTCAAGGGACTCGTACTTACAAACGTCGTCCACGTATCAAGAGAGGTGGAGCGCAATCCATCAAATATGGGGTCCTCCCCTTTCCACACTTTTCAAGCGACGTCTTCTGCTTTGCACCAGCAGCTCCCTTGGAAAGACTTATCCATCTGCTTGCTACTTTGGCCTGAGGCTTAACCGTCTAAGGTATATCGGATGTCGTTCGTTTGGTACCGAAGCTGCCCCATGGCAGGGGCCTACGAGAAGAGGCGCCCATTCAACTGGGCTTCTCGCTTGCTTGCAACCAACATCAGCAAGCCACCTGATTCCCCGTGCGACTGATCGATTCCTGAGCCCAGCGCAACAACTCCGGAACGTGATTGCGCCGTGGTGTACCTTGTCATCCCATCCAGAAGCTTCCGACAGCGCCTTTTTGCTCGCTCTGGCACGCGCCACGGACGAGGCTCCCTAGCATTGGGAGCCCGATCTTGAGACCACTGCTCCTGTCCCAGCCCGTCGATCTCGCCCTGTCCCGAGATTCGGACAGATGCCTACGCCGCTTGGACAGATCTCGGATTGTCCATTGCCCGGGCGGATCCAGTGATTGGGATCAAGCCTACCCACGCAGCACATTGCCAGCCCCCTTCCAACTTTTCGTATTGTGACAAGCTGTGTCCAAGACAGCCCTCCAATTGTGCGCGGACTCTAGGTATGCTACTCCTCTTTCAGAACTTGCCACTATGTGAACCATACGACTTCGTCGCCTACATATGGCGCCAGGGTCTCTCTGCCCGACGTCGAAGCCCTGCAAACCGTTCAAACGACTAGATGCGCCCCTACCGGAGCTTTCTCCAGAACGGTGGGAATCGATGGGTTGCTCAACCGTCTGTCAACATCGCCGTCCGTGACATGGTCGGCGCTGCAAGGGATCGGATCAGGTTCATCCATCATGCATGCCTCTCTGGCTTGTAATAGGCAGACCATACGACTTCAACACGTCGGGCTTTCAAATGAACCTTGCATATCTGTGATGGAGCGTTGAACAAGGGCAATCCCGAGTACAATCTTGTGGTCAACGCCTGTCTTGAGACTTTGATCGTGTCCTAGGGAGCTTCCGTCAATGGTACAGCTGCGCGATTGTCTCTGTTGTTGATCACATCTGCAGACGCGCCCGTTTGCATAAAGCGATCTATCAGATTCCCCAGAGAGACCTCATATGACTTAGGATCCGGAAGACGCTCCCACAGCGCCTTCTATCGGGCTTGATCTCAATCTTTGGCTAGATGACAACTTCTCCACTTGGACAGCGGGAATATGGCCGGCGATGATGAGGTGATGCTACACCACGAGTGCGGTCATGTACCGCACCGGGAGATTGGAAGATCTTGTGTACCATGATCGAGGAGAGGAAAGAGTCGGTCGAAGGTATAAATGCGTCTCCTACCGGCACTTGCAGATCTTCTTCCAAAGGCAAGACGTGGTAGCAAGTCAACCGTTCTCCTCCGAAAGACAGTCAAGACATCAGCCGAAGGATCAGCCAGCCATCTTCCGGTCTGGACCAGATCTCGCAGCTCCTGTTAGCTGTATCTGGTGGCTTGTTACGTTTCTTGGGTCCGGTGCCATATCCCTGTCGACAAACAAACCATCCTCTGCCAATTGCTTCAACATCTGTTTCTGTTTGAATGGAATACGGGTGCCCCCGCGATTAGACGATTCAGGCCGGCCCGACGACTCTTCCTATGCATCAGATCAAGTCTATAAAGGCTGACCTCCACCTACTATTCCCACACAGCTGCGGTGAAGGCACCTGTCAACAAGAGTGTCAGATCCATTGGCCTCTTTCCGGCCACGTGGTTGATCGACTCAAGCAAATAAACACCTAAAAAAGCCCCAGAGACCGACCGCGGCCGACTTATCACGCGTTGGAAATGCCTCGAGATCGTCACCGAGTCCCTGACTCTGTCAAGGACGATGATCAGTTTATTATCCTTGTCAAGGATGTATGTCGGAGGCCCTGTACCTCAAAGAAGCTTGCCTCTAATCTTCTGTACAGATCCCTCGTCATTGCCGGTGGCAAGAACTCAAGGACATGACCCGAAACTATGGCGGCGAACACAGCTTGAAGGCGGAAGTATTCGAACTCCGTGATGGTAGCCAAATGGGCCATTGCACCATCAAGGGGAGAAGTGCTGCCAACCAAGTTTATGGTAGGAAAGCGAGCAGCCAGCCAGCCAGTTGACGAGAGCTAACAAGAAATAGAGCAATTCTGCAATCATGGTTGGAATGGACAATGTGTGTGTGTTTCTCTCGCGGTTCTTGAAAAGCCGGGAGTCTTGAAGACCTTACAGGGTCCTAGAAGGAGTCAGGGGACTGTTGAAGTCAGACGACCATGCAATGTTCCTATTGTCACCGCTCCGGCTGCGGTACATTCGGTGCCATCACAGTACGCATCTGTCCTGCTATGTCTCATGATTCGCATGTGCTGACCCTCAAAGTGCTTCCCATTACACCAGTCCTAATGGTCCAGCTGGCTCGATCGGATGCAGTACGCAATACAGGGCAATGGGCCCCAACACGGGACATGTGGCAATGCCACCGATCACTGCAACGAGGGGACCACATTTGTTATGCACATCTACCGGGCATCCCTCTCCGCTTTCTTATCATGCACCAGCCCCGTATGGTCCCGTTCAGCCTGTACAGCCCTATCATCCGCCGAGTTCAGCAAACAAACCTGGCCTCACCGGCCCAAGGACCATCCACAAAGCCAAGTCAGGTGCAGCGGCAGACCTTCTTTCGCGGCCAGTGAATGACGGCAGCACCATTGTTCTTTCCGGTCTGCCATCTTCCCAATCCGAAACACACCTTCGCAGCCTTCTAAGTCGGTACGGCGCCGTCATCTATCTGGAGATCCAACCTGACAGCCGAGACCCCGGTAAATGCAAGGGCACGGCGCGCGCACGGTACAAAACATCGTCCGAAGCTGCGAAAGCCGCCCGGGCTTTGGATGGAGCAACACTGGCCAGCCATAAAATCAGTGTCAAGCAGGTCAAGGATGACAAGACAGTCTCGACAGCGGCACCGACGCCACGGTATGAAGGCAAAGGGCCAGCGGCCGAGACCAAGAAAGGCTCGGCTTCGGCACCTCCTTACCGGAAACACAACTCAAGCAAGACGTCCCGCAGCAAACCTCTCTCGTCGTCCGCGCCGCCACAGCTGTCGTCCACTGAGCGGCCGGGAAGAAACCGGGGCAGCACCGGCAGCGGTTCGACGTCTTCGGCCGGCCCACTCGTCGTCAATGGTGCGACTTACAGCCGAAGACCCAGTCACGGTAAGAGCAATGGCAGTGACGACAGCAGTGAAGAAGACACTCTCGAGAGTGAAGATGAGAGTTCAGATGATGAAGATGGAGAAGAAGGAGATGATGCACCTGGTAAGTGTTTTGCGGTCTATGGTTTGGTCTGCGGTAATCCCTTCTCGTTCTACACGCATCAGAACCAAATTGGTTCTTCGCATACCTTCAGACTCTTTGTTGCTGCTGGTGGCTAATTGTTTCGTTTCCGTATAGTCCGTCGAGCCACGTCTAGCATGAGACGAATGAGACTGGATCATCAACGCTGATCGGCGACCATGGCCTGGAATTCGATGTCTGGTGATATATCACTCTCACTCCATGGCTCAGTTGTTTAGGGTCTGCTTCGTCATTTTCACGCAGTTGTTGTTGCTGTTGCTGTTCTGCACGTCGCCGTTTTGGTATCTGTCTTTATGCTTTGGTGAGTTTGGTAGACCGACTTGATGATGATTATATTTCTCAACTTGAAGGGTGTGAAAGGGTTCGGGTTCGGGTTCGTTATTGCGCTTACGCGGAGACTACGTTGTTACTGTTACTTGATACTTGATACTGCTCCTGCTCCTGCTCCTGCTACTACTTGCATTCTTTGGTTCTGCTTCTGCTTCTGCTAGGCATATACCTATATCGTGCATTTGGAGCTGGTGACACGTACTTGAACGTTTATCAGACAGTTCCGGTAGTGGCAATGCTCTTAGAGATCTATCTACAGACCTCGCTGGAGGTGGGTTAGAGTTGCTGGAGTTGCTGGAGTTGCTCTAGTAAGAGAAGGTGTGCGTATCTCCTCCTTCCTCACCTCAAGACGATTGATGGTCTGTGGGCAAGGGTATGAGGTATGGTATGGTATGGGTGACCTAATGATCGAGACGCCTATGTATGTATTGTATGTATGTCTATCTAGGTATCTATCCTAAGAGTTTGAGGCCTGAGAAGGAGAAGCGGATGCAGATTGGGGAGAAGGAGCATCAGAATAGAAAGGACCGAAAAGGAGAAGCGGACACAGATTGGGGAGAAGGAGCGTCAGAATATAAAGGACCGAAAAAGAGAAAGCAAAGGGCGCATGCATGGGTCGTATCTTGATTCTCGCCCCATTACCTCCTGAGAATTCAATACCTTACCTAGGTAGGTACCTACGGTATACCGTGCCCCGTCACGAGATAGGTACAAGTATAAGGTACCTAGGTAGCTACCTAGGCATATAGCGCTCAATTCAACGACATTCATGCGCCTCCGAGGTCTCTTCGTTACAGTCGACATCATGTTTGAGTATATAATATGGATAATTACAGTCGACATCGTGTTTGAGTATATGATATGGATAAATCAGATTGATTAAATTGACTCGACTGCAAATACCTAGGGTAGGTAGGGTAGGCTCAAGTACATACATCCCCAAGGCAATCAAATCAATCGCTCATGAATAGAAGGCGCTCTTCTGGAAACTCTCGGGCGAAATGTCACCTGGCCCACCCTTGACTTCGGGGCCCTTGGAGCTCACATTGCCCGTATAAATCGAGTTGAGACTCTTTGTGCGATCGGATTCCTCGATAAGTTTCCTCGCAGCCCCGACCGCGTCGGTGCCCTTCATCGTAGCACTTCGACTTGACGGCGCGGACGCCGATGCGGCTGTGCCCTGTGTGATTTGGGCGGCAGTGAGCTGGGGAGGTTTTTGGATGGGTTCGAGATACGGGCTGGGGAGATATCCCTGCTTGCCGTCGCGAGCCCGACACCGCCACCACTCCGAAGGATTGCCCATCGGGTCGGTCTTGGAGAGCACGGCGACGAGGTCGCCCTTTTTCACGGCGAGGTCCATGCCTGCCGAGTTCGGCGCGGGCGTGTAGTCGTACAAGACACGACAGAAGTCGAGTTTCCGCGGATCAATGGGCGTTTGCTCCCCATTGGCGTTTGGGTATGTCAGGGCCATCTGCTCTTGTTGCCGTCGGAGTTCTTCTTCTTGCGATTTGGCCATTGCTCGAATCACCTTGCCCATCAGATAGGGCAGCCCGAAAACAGCCAATGCGAACATTATAAATGGCTTCTTCGACGGTCGGGCAGGCGCAGGGTTCCCGTCCGGTAAGGTCACGGGTGTGCGGCCACCCGACAGAAAAGAAGAGAAGTTGGCTGGTGTGAGTGCTGTGGCATCGGCTGGTGGCGGTCGGCCTGTTAGTTTCGCCAGTAATGTACGCATCCAGCGCATCAATGTATAGATCCCCAGAATCGAGCCTAGGGTTTGGCGCAGGTTGGATAATTGTTCGGCCATCGACACCATTGCTTTGGCACAAGTCAAGTTAGCGACCGGGTTGGTCTATACGTAGGTTGTGTGCAACAACTTACCGAAAAAGGAGGAATGCGTCGTCATGTACGCACTTTCAAGCATCTGCGCCAATCCCCCGAATGCGCCTACAATGCTTTCCATGATCTGAAAGGTGGCAGCAGTGCTCTGGTTCCAGGTCTGCGTCAAGCTTGGGTTGTTTGGGTCGCCAGGCATGCCTGGATAACTTCCATACCCCCCTCCGCCATACATGCCACTGCCGTACATGCCTCCTCCATAACCATATCCTGAGCCATACATTCCGCCGCCATACATACTACCCATCCCACCCAGGCCGCCCATTCCACCCATGCCACCGCCAAATCTGTTGTATGGAGACGAATATGGCGTGGAGGAATATGGACTTGCGCCAATGCCAGTCCCTAGTCTGTTCTGGTTGCTGTAGTTGGAGGCTGTCTGATTGACAACACTGTCGAGAGTGGATGGCCGATCGGGAAGGGGTGGAGTCGAGGTAGAGGTGGAGGCGGAGGCGGAGGCGGAGGCATTGTTGTTTGAGGTCGGCGCGGTCATGGCTGTTGAGGTTATGGGTGTGCTTATTCCAGATGACGCTGAGAGGTGATTAGTGAGAAGACTCGTCAAAGAGAATGCCATGCTTTGACACCTACCTGCTGCACCAGCGCGTTCCCAGGGCTTGGGCGGCGAAACTGTCGTCATGTTATCTGGACATTATCTTCTCCGTCGGTCATGCAGGTGTTCGTCGATGGCGATGTGAGAAGCGCGCTGTTGGAGAACGCCACGAGAGTGTCACTGTGGATAACAAGTATATAGGATCGTTGAGGAGCAGGACAGTGGCACAAGGACAGACATATGATGCGCAGGTTTTGAGGATGGTGCAGCTGCAAAAGCAGAACAGAACAGAACAGTTGCAAGTGGCTGGCAGTGGATGGAAGTGAAAAGATGCCGAGGATGAAGATGAGGACCGTGACTCGGAGGGGATTCCCGCCGCCAAGGCCATTTGCCGGAAGAGGTTTAGGTCGGGAGCCTTGTCATTTTCCCGAGTTAATCTCGACGTCGGCTCATGTCGGACAAGGCTGACATCAGTATACAGAGAGACCTGCCAGTTTGTCGCAGGCTTAAAGCTTACAATGGCTATGTCTGACGGAGTCATTGCAACGACACCGCAGCTATATCCACCTTGTTCAATCACCCTTGCATGCTGAGAGCTGGACGGTGGGGAAGAATGCTAGTTCTTGTTAGGCCCCTTGAGCGAAGGCTATGTAAGCTTGAAAACCCTTTTTGGATACTCAGGCCTGTTCTTCTCCAGTAAACATTCACCCTGCATGACACCGTGCACGTAAGCCTCTCCCATAAATATATATGTGTCTTGTCCTAAGAGTGGACGGAGCAGAAATGGCGTAGAGGCACCGTAAAACACGGCCAGAACGTCTCCAGTTTCAGGCACTGCATACGATCTTCCCACATGTCCATTCTCGGTCGAAAACCAGTTGGGGAACTCATTAAGGTACAAGTGTATGGCTTCATAGTACGTCACCGTTGGTTCATCAGCACCGCGGAGCGAATCAAGCCTGCCGGATCGAAGACTGCTCATAACGTTCTCATATGCCCTCCGCCGCGAATGTTGATGGTCAATATCGAACATTGTGTTCACTTCGGGATCCTTGGTATCAGTCCTGTTAAGGACAAGGACGCGCCAGTGGACCTCTGCATGCGACTCTGGATCCGGGCACACATTCTGAATTAGGCGAAGTGACTCGTTGATCCACGATAGAAACTCTGACATTCGGCCCTCAAGCAATTCTCGTGACGGATACAGGTCTTGTCGGCGTCGGCTCGATTTGAACGGCACCACGGATTGTATTGTTCCAATCTGGAAGCCCGCAATGTGGCACTCGTTTTCCGTGGGAAATTGGACATGCCTCGAACTCCTGAAGCGAGAAAAGACATCCGCTCCGGGGACGGTCCATTCAGGCTTGCCGAACGGTTTGCTCGTCCTTTTGACCAGCCCTGCATGGAAGCCGTCGAAGCGATTGGGAATTCCGCCCCCCAACACCTCGTTGACGACCCTCCCTAGGTCGATGACCCAAGAAGGATTCGTAAGTTTAGTCGCGAGAGGTTTGTCGCATTCCGGCAAAAATTTCCTGAGCGGGCGGATCCTTTGCAAGACATAAAGTTTTGGATCGTTGGTCAACCATACTCGAGTGACTTCTCGATATACCGTGGGTATATCGGCATGCGTACCGTACACTTTCAGTCCCTTTTTCAGCTGATCTGTGAGCACCCCTCGCATGGCATTTGGCCGATCCTGGTCGTAGGAGCATTTACGGTTGCCGAAGACCTTGAGCAATTGCTGGAGAAAGCCATACTCCGCATCATGGTATTTTTCGAGGAACAATAGTTCTCGAATATTGACCAAGTTGCGATAGATGCAGCCGTTCAAGGCATCATTTCGGAGCCCCCGGCCTTCGTCGGTATCGCGCATGTCCAAAGGAACACCCCATTCCGTGAGGAAGTCGTACCGTACATGGAGCTGGGCACGCATATCGACGTCGTTATATAGGAACCGCTGATGCGTCCAAGCGACGTTGCCACTCCGCTCCAACATCTCATGGAAATTAGCCCAGGTGGTTTGAGCCTTTTGCCCAATTGTCACAATGAGCTTGCCGGCGTTGACCAAACTCTCCTGCACTATCCACAGTCTTGTGAACCACGGTCGGATCAACACTTGCGACCAGTACAGCCAGAACTCATCATTCGGACCCGGCATTTCGGTGGCATTTCTAGGCACGCCGGCTTTTGCCAGCCTTTCGCTAGTATCGGCTAGGAGCTGGAATGCGCGCTCTTCTTCTTGCGAGGCATCACCAAGCCATACCCGGACCGGTTCGGCCAAGGTGAAGATGGTCTCCATGAACGCGATTTGTCGAGCTTTCTCCAGCATGGCTCCTTCTTCATCCCCCTGCTCAATGCACAATGCGTCGTTCCAATACCATGAACCAGTGTTTTCTCTCTGTAGCCGGCGTAAGACCGCATAGAGGTTCGCCCAAACTTCCATGGGTCGACCGTTGCACTGTATTGTCATAGTGCCGTCCGACTTGTCGCCCCAACAATATGAAATTGCCTCATATTTTGGAGAGCGGTAGATTTTGAACGTCTCGACTTTAATCTCAACTTCACCGCTATTAGGCTCAAGTTTGAAGAGCCGAAATCGATCTTTCCCGAGCGGTACGTCTTTGAAGCGATACATAGCCTCGTGACCTCTAAGAATTCAAAGGGGTTCGCACAACATTCAAGGTTTCTTTGGCGAGGATTAAGCTGTTGTCAGACTGGAGTATGTAATTTGGTTCGGGTTTCAAACCAGCACTGGCTTCAAGAATACCCCTGACTGCTTGGCTGCAGTGGTTGGCGGCGTACTAACCTCCCAATTGTGGCGCCAATGATGGGTCTAAGTATGCAAGGCGTGGTGTAGGCACGGCATTAGTGTATGCATTGAAGGGAACAGCTCTATCAACAATCAATATGAATGTCTGAGGCCAATAGGTTGTTAGCTGAGCATTGCGCACTCAATGGCCCCCAGTTCCGCCAGACAAGGCTGCCTCGGAAGGGTGTAGCATTGCTTGTGGGTGTTTCTGTTTGCCACTGGTCCTGATGACGGGCACATCATTTCCGAGGAACAAAATGTCAATAAGCGAGGCGGGAGATGCAGGTGAGGCAGGGTACAGTGCTTTGGTTAAATCTAGGAAGCTGAATACTTGCACGGCTTGTTAACCCAATTCCTCTGTGAATGTTGTCGGTCAACCCGGGCGAATGCTTGGCAGTATTATCTACGGAAATGCAGTTCTGCGCGGATAGCAGTCTTGGCCGGGCAACTGCACGTGCAACGCATCGCAACTCGACAGACGGCCGGACCTCGAGGCTGCGCTCAAAACACTATATACACGGCAGCGCAACACTCGACCCAAGTTGGCGGTTTCATAGGATCTCGTCGGAGCTTGCTGTCTCCTATCGACATTCACAATCTTCTCGCCATTCACACGCTGCTAGGTGTCCGCAGGCGAATCTTCGATCCCTTGAATTACAGACACCAGCCTCCCGCCTACTGCGTGACACAACAGCTGTGCCCGGGAAGAATAGCTGGCACGAACAGAAGCTGTCTCGAAGCAGGGATCTGCGTGGGTCAAGTTGCAATGATCTCGCGAATATACCTCCATGAACTCGACCCTAGATGAGGGCGAGGACATTCTCCGCGATGGAAGCGAGGATGGGCCTAGACATGACCCTGAGCGGGGTGCGGTCAATCACGCAGACAGAGATGTGCCAGATATCATACCCTTTGTGACCGAAGAGTCGGACGCGAACCCTCGCCCGGTGCAGCCAGAGCCAACCGCTAAAGGGGGAGAGGATAATGCTGATGAAGCTGAGGACGAGGCGGACTTGGTGGAAGCTGGTGAGGTAGATGGCGTTGTTTCTTCCAATCGCCCAGATAATGTCTCCAACATCGACGAGCATATCTTGACCCCGGGTGATACAGCCTCCATTCGAGATTCAGCTCTTTCTTCTCCGCGGAGTGGAACACCTTCTCTCCGCAGCCCAGCTCGAAGAGGGAGTCCTTCCAACGCACACCGCCCCTTTGATGCCAGGTTTCAGTCTCGTCTGTCCAGCGCCCAGTTTTCGCCGTTGCGATCCAGCTCCCCGGCGTTTCTAGGCGCCCATTCTCGTCAGACTTCCGTCGCAAGTCTGGCACTACACACGCCGTCCGAACCCGATGAATCCACCAACCCTTGGGATGTCATCAGGTGGAGCAAGTTCAAGAAAATCACTGGGCAAGCATTTTCCGAGATTGGGAGGAGAAACTTTGGGAGTCCAACCTGTCTGGCGGTGGCCGACCAGCTAGTCATCGGCACATCCAGAGGGCTTGTGCTTGTGTTTGACCACCATCAGAACCACAAGGCCATTATTGGCAGTGGCACCAAGGCCGTGGAGAGTGGCGCTGTTTCGTCTCTTGCAATATCGGCTGACCACACGACCATTGCCGTTGGTCATGTCACGGGGCATATTTTCACCTGGGAGCTGGCTAAACCCAGTAGGCCATTTCTCCATATCCAAGCGATCGACGCCCGTCAAGCACAAGCCAGACGCGCTGATGGACACATAACGGGGAGTGCCGTGCTTCATGTCGGCTTTCTTGGTTATCGACATACCGCGCTGGTTTCTGCAGATGATAAAGGTCTGGCCTTCTCGCATCTCGCAACACGTGGCATGGGAGCTGTCAGTCGCGTCATCCGGACGACTCGAATTTTGGGACGATATCCGGAAGTCATCTCGCGCACCTCTAAACCCCAGAAGAAGAGTTCGGTTCTCGCCTTTTCACCGTTGCCTTTGGGGAATATAGAGCAAAGAACCGATGGGCTGGGGCTGGTAGCAATGTTGACTCCCTATTTGTTGGTCATCGTGTCTACAACTCCTGTGGCACAGACTCAGCATAAAGCGGCTCGCCCCAAGGAGGTTGCGGCACACAGCGCCATGACTGCGGCATTAGCTTGGTTCCCAGCAATCAAGCTAAAATCGCAGGGTTCCGAAGTCTCGCAAACCAAGCTTGTCTATGCGTGGTCCAACATTCTCACCGTGCTTGAAGTACATGAAGCACCGATTGATGATGATGCCGACAGAAACAAGCCTCCGGAGCTGCAATTCCTCGCGCGTAGCCGCTACGAAGCCGATGAAGCTATTGTCGCTGTTCAATGGTTGAATAGGTCGATATTGGCTGTATTGACCATCACGCAACAACTCCTTGTCATTGAAGATGTCTCAATGCGTGTGACCGACGCCTTTGACCTGCTGGGAAAGAACATATATCATGCAGACCTGTATTCCCAACAGCTGCGGGCGATCATCGAGAACCTTGATGAAGAAGACCAATCCATGCATGGCGTGGTGGCCGACGCTTTCCACATGAGTTTTCGAGCATACAAAGGCCGGCTCTTCCTCTTGGGCTTCAATGACATCTGGACAGGGGCTCTGACAAATTGGGCGGATCGCCTTTTGGCCCTGATCAATGCCGGCGACTTCATTGGCGCCATCCGGCTGGCCACCAAATATTACCAGGGTGAAGGGGAGAAGGCTACCATCGGACTTCCCGAAGACGACCAAATTCGTCATGGTCTCGTTCGGGACAAGCTCTTCGAGATGATGAGCGCGTCATTGAGGTACGCGTTTGGCAAGAACCAGCAAGCGGGCAACGAAGTGATCGAAAAACCTCAAATGATTGAATTGGCCGATGCCTGTATCAAAGCGTGCCTCGTGACCGACGACCAAGACTTTCTTTTTGAGGAAGTCTACACCTGGTATGACGACCATGACCATGGACCGTTGTTCGTGGACGTTCTTGAACCGTACATACTCGATCAGCGAATCACATCTATCCCGCCGCCAGCATTGAAGACATTGATCAATCACTTTGTCATGACACACTCTCCGTCGACACTGGAAGAGATTATTTGCATGCTCGACACTTCAACGATGGACATTGATCAAGTCACGGCATTGTGCAAGAAATACAACCTGTACGATGCCTATATTTACGTCTGGACAATGGCCTTGCGCGACTTTGTCACGCCATTGACTATTCTCCTTGACTTTGCTGATCCTGGGAGTCCCTCACCTGAGACGATGACAAACTTAAACATTGCGCAGAAGATCTTCCCTTATATCTCGTATATTCTGACCACTCGGGTTTATCCTACGGGCGCTCTGATGAGTGATGAAGATTCCGTCCAGGCAAAGAGTCAGATCTACGATTTCTTCTTTTCCGGCACGGCAGCCGTTGCTGGAGCTTCGACCGGGAGTAAGAAATCAACAGGCTCCTTCGAGAATCTTTCCCGTATCCTTCATTTTGATGCTGCCGACTTTATCGCAGCTCTGAATGAAGCTTTCGAAGATAGCTATCTGAACACAGGTGATGACGGTGGGCCGAACAGTCTCGATACGAACGGAGTCACGACCACGCGGACTTATACACGCCAATACATCGTCCGGATACTGTTGGAAGTCATGTCAAGCGGCTTTGAAGCAGAAGATACCATCTATCTGGACATGTTTATTGCGAGAAATCTGGCCAAATACCCGCAATACCTCGTTCTTTCTGGTACTATCCTACAAGAAATATTCGGCCGGTTATGTCGATACCCAGACGATGGGATGCATGAGGACGCTCAATTGAGTCTCGAATATTTGTTGTCCAGTTACCAACCGCCAAACGTGCTCGACTTTGTTCCCTTATTAAGGCAAGCAAGATTCTACCGCATTCTCAAGTCTGTTTTCAAGCAAGAGTCCAGATATTCCGATTTGATCCACACTTTCTTTCTCGACGACGAAGACCAAGATGGGGTGTTTCCAACCATTGTCGACTGTCTGCGGAATGGATCAGCATTGACGGATCAACAACGAGATGAAGTGAGGAAGGCCATTGAGGAGCATGCTCTTGACCTGACCCGCATTGATATTCAGAGGGCAGCAACTGCAATGGATGAGGTCGCACCTGATATGCATGAGGTATTCATACATGTCCTGGCTGATGATCCTTTTGGTCAGTACGAATATTTGAGAGAACTGTTGGAGCCTGGAAGTCATCACCGGCCCAAGCGCGAATACAAGAATGAGATGTTCGAGCTCTACGTTCGACTGCTCTGTCAGTTCGACCCTTCACATGTGAAAGATTACGTTGAGAATGTGAAGGGGGCCGATGTCAGACTTGACGAAGTCCTGCCGACCATCGAGGACAACGGGATCATTGATGCGGTGGTTGTCCTCCAGGCTCGACATGGGCAAGTCAGGGAAGCCATGGATCGCTTGACCAGGCATCTGTCGTTTCTTGGGTCGACGCTGGTATCTGTCATCTCGGAGTCTCCTGACCTATCGGACAACGCGTCGATCAGGCACCCCGGGCAGAATTTGCTGGAAGCGGTGGACAAGTATGCACGAGTTGGCATCTGGTTGTGCCAAAGTCAGATGAAGAATGTTCGCAAAGCAACCGCTGTCAAGTCTCCAAGACGGTCTGGCAGTGCAACCCGAGCATTGTCTTTTGAGGAGACTCTGTGGCTCGACTTGATCCTGTCGGTTGTGTCTATCGCCCGAGAGATGTCGATGGGAGGCATGGTGCCTAGTGGCGAACAAGCTGCCGAATCCAAACGGGAGCTCAGTGAGTCTCTGCGGGCCACCATCCAGCAGGTGTTTTCCGCTCTGTTGACGAGTACTACATCGATACGAGACGCTTCTGGGAAACAAGATATGGCGTTCCTGCGCATCTTGCGTGCGTTTCTCACGCAGGCCGCGCAGGCAAGTCCTTCATTGTCGGAACTCCGCAGTGTCATTGCGTCCATCTTCTCGGCGTATGCATACGAGCAGTCACTTCTTGCACTGTCTAATTCCATGCTGGACAAGGACGTGTTTGTGCATCTCGATGAAGTCACTTCTCTACGACAGCGAGGCTGGCGACCCCGAGGGCAGGTGTGTGAGGTCTGCCGACGTCGCGCATGGGGACCCGGCATTGGGACCAGGGTATGGGAAGAATGGCAGAAGCGAGAAGATTCCCGAGCTAAGCGTCGAGCACGGCGGCAGCCCGATGACTCGGCTCAAGAAGATGATGCCACTCGAGGCAAGGGCAAAGCCGCTGTCGACGCGAGAGCGCACGAGCCGCTTGACGTGGATGTCTCAAGCGCAGACAGTCGGCTGGGCGAGAATCTGGGACCCATTGTGGTGTTTTCGTGCCGGCATCTGTACCATCAGAAATGCTTGGGATCCAGGCCCATCGAGGACGGCGGTGCTCAGCTGGCGTGTCCGATGTGTGCATAACGGAGTACAGTATGAAAGAGTTGTTGCATGTGTTTATGTGTAAAGATTTCCCACGATACATGGCAGCAACTGCATCTCTAACGTTGACGTGCGTATGGAGGAGACTACATGACTGCCGTGCAGTTGTGCCTGCACCCCCTGTGGATAGTTTCTGTTCCGTCTCTGTCTTTCCAGCCCCCTCGAGACCCGTAGCCTCGCACGTGACATGTGCATATACGACATGTGATTGGCTCTGGCAATGTTTGATAGACGCCCCTTTGGGCCCCCTTTTCCCCTTTCGAATAAACTCACCTGTCTTCCAACCCCCTTCTTTTCACCTTTGCCTCCCACTCCACCTGTTTCAGCCTATCAAGCCGGCAAGCCTATCGCATATATCAACATCACACGCGCGCGTTTCACGTCGGCGGAGTGTCAGTACAGGCCAAGACACCCGGACGCCATTGTTTCACGCGTGGGAAAGCATGTTCATTGCTCGATACCTGCATGTTGCCTCCAGAACGGCCCTCCTCATGGGTACCCCTCTGGCGGGCTTGTATGTGTTGAAACGAGCTACTCACCAGCACGGAAGACTCGAGAGCGATGCTGCATCTGAAAACACCCTTAATCAGCGCTCTACCAGCCATTCAGAAGCTGAATACTACATACGTATCATTCATTATTCCATTCTAGAGTCGCGCAGGGCCCGGCTCCCCTCGGCTCGTGCCCACATACCGACGCGACGAAAGGTAAGCTTAACAAAAAGGTTCAAGATCGTGTCGCGTCTCCCCACCATCAGGCTGGAGAACAAGCCAACTTGTGAGACTTGCTTGCTGTCCTTCTGCACGTCAAGCAGGACATTCAAGCCCAGCAGACACTGGAGAAGCCTGAGTCAAGGTCTCAGGTGGACATTTCAACTCGGCCGGTACAGGAACCAGAACGCGTCAACGAGAAAAGGGATCGAATAATGTGGTTCTATCCTCGACGTGGGCCCTGGCTTTCGCTTGCGCCTTGCACACCCCCCCCGGATCGGATCTGGGCCCCTCTACCCCCCTTTCCATGTACCCGCTACGCCAGGCCTGGTGACTTTTTTTGATATACCTACTTACCTACTAGTACATGTACATATACCATGGCGAAGATCTTTCTGTCTTTCAAGGTTGGTCCTGTTTCCGCTGTGTCGGTTTGCTTGGTCAACTCAAGTCAGGTCACTTGACGATTTTGATACTCTCATTCAGCCGCAGAAGATACTGCCGTCCACTCCTTTCGGGCTCATTGCTCGCATCTTGCATCTCATCTTGGATCGAACCAAGTCCGTCACTCCTTGACTGTCTATCATTACCGGTTTCTCTTTCTTGTTTATTGTCAAGTCTCATTTTATATCCATATATACGGCAACGGCAACGGCAAGATGTTGGCTTCTACCCTGTTGGCACTGGCGGGTCTAGTGTCTCTCAGCACAGCAGGTTATGTGCTCGAAGATGACTACAGCACGGACGAGTTCTTCTCCATGTTTGACTTTTTCACAGTACGTCTGAGATCAGACCCTACAGGTCTTTTCATTCTCTGACGAGAGTGCTGACGGAACGAAACAGGACAGCGACCCAACGAACGGCTACGTGACCTACGTGGACCAAAACACGGCGCAGAGCGACGGGCTGATCAGCACGAGCAACGGATCCATCTACATGGGCGTCGACCACAGCAATGTAGCGAGCGGTTCCGGGCGGGCCAGCGTGCGCCTGACCAGCAAGAAAAGCTACACTCACGGCTTGATCATCCTCGATCTTTCGCATATGCCGGGCGGCGTGTGCGGGACATGGCCTGCCTTCTGGACGGTCGGCCCCAACTGGCCGGATGCCGGAGAGATCGACATCATCGAAGGAGTCAACATGCAACTAGGCAACAGTATGGCTCTGCACACCTCGTCCGGCTGCAGCATTACCAACACGGGCCTGTTCTCCGGCGTGGTGGCGACACCAAACTGCTTCGTCGATGCCACGGGCCAACCGACCAACGCCGGCTGTGCGATCGTGACTCCCAACACCGCCAGTTTCGGCAACGGGTTCAACCAAGGTCAAGGAGGCGTGTATGCGACCGAATGGACCAGCTCGGGCATCAGTATCTGGTTCTTCCCCCGCTCGGCCATCCCCAGCGACATCTCGGCTGGGACGCCCGACCCGGCGAATTGGGGCAACCCGGTCGCCGCGTTCGGCGGGTCGTGCGACATTGACAACTTCTTCAGCGACCACCAGATCGTCTTTGATACCACCTTCTGCGGCGACTGGGCCGCGAATGTCTGGAGCGTCGATCCTGTCTGCAGCCTCAAGGCCTCGTCCTGCCAGAACTATGTCCAGAACAATCCCGCCGCTTTCGCAAATGCCTACTGGTCCGTCAACTCGCTGCGCGTGTTCCAGAGCGATGGCTCAAGTGGGAACAGCTCGGCCTCCGCCCCTGTGCAGACCCCGACTGTCTCGGCGTCTGCTGGCGTTTCTGCTTCTGCCAGTGCCAGTCTCGGTGTCAGTGTCAGTGTCCCATTTGCCAGTCCAGCAATCAGTCAGATCCCGACTACTGGATTCAGTCGTGGCGGCAATGGCAGGCATACCGTGACATGGGGCCAGGCTGCCAAGTTTGCTGCTGGAGCGGCTGCAGAGACAAGTGTCCAGACTCAAAGTGAGGCTCAGTCTCAGGATCAGGCCGCGACTCAGACCCAAGAAGCCGCCACTTCAACGGCCGTCACTGACGCCGGTGCCGCTGCCGTCACGGTTTCGTCGGATGGAGGTGTCTTTGAGGCCGACCCTAATGGTGCTGAGGCCGTCTATACCGAATTCGTCACCGTCACGGCACTGACGTATGAAGAGTTTCCTGGGAAGAAAAGGCACGTTGCCGAGCGCGAACTTGCTCCAGTGATGGAGAAACGTGCTCCTGCTCCTGTCGAGGTCGAGGGACAGGGACAGGTCGAAGAGAAGAAAAGGGATGACTCGGCTCATCTGCTCAAGCATAAACGCGCACATGGACACGTCCACCGACATCTGTTTAGGCGTGCCGCTGCCGCTGCCGCTGCGAAGCTTGTGGATGAGTGAATGTCGAATGAGGAATGAAACACAAGCAAAAAAGACACTTCTACCTAGCTACCGTCCCGCTGTGCTGCTGGCAGAGACCAAACTGGAGCGCAACAGGAAGAGGAAGAGAAGGAAGACGAGGGGTGGGACATGCAATCAACTTGCAATTTGCAATTTGCAACTTGACCTGTCTTGCAGCCTACAGTCCAGCTTGCTACTGCCGAAAGTCAGTCCATCCAGCTGAAGGGAACGGAACCACCACAACACACCACAACGCAGGCGTTGAAGTATGTTGATCGCTGGTCCTGTTCTCGGCGACGACGGCCCCCGGGGGATGCCAATGCCATTGAATCAATCCCCAGACAACCTAGGAGGGAGGCACGCTGTTCCACAACATTGAACGGTCCCTGTACTCTGTACTCTGTACTTTGGTGCAGACGTGGGCTCGCCCAAGACAGCCAAGCAATCATATCATCTAACGAAGACCGACTGAAGAGAGCCCCAAACCCACATAAACGCAGCAGTCGAAAACTACCGAGTCTTTCTCCAAGCAAGGTGAGGAGGAGGAGCAGGGTGAGGAGGAGGTATGGCGTCTTTTCTCTATCTCCCAAGACTCAGGAGTCGATCGGCCCTCAAGTTCATCCATCCAATCCAGCCTCCATGGACTGAAAAGTATATCTTTGTCTCTTTGCAGCTGGAAAAACAGAAAACGAAAAAGGTGTATGCGACTCCCCCCATGAATGGATATATCTGTATCTATTCCTCCAAGCATGTCCAACACAAGAGCTGGTTCTCTTGAAAGGACACTGTCGACCTCGAGACCTCGACCTCGACCTCGACCTCGACCTGAGGCTTTCTCTCCATGGGGGAGGGGGGGGGCTTGTCTGACTCTTCGTTGGCCATGACGTTCTTTTCTGCCCGCGGATCTGCTAGGGTTTACAAGGTGGTCAATACAAGGTGGATTCGATGGCGCCTACTACGTACGTGGGTTGAAATACCTATCTAGAGAAAGAGAAGCATCGACGGAAGAGTTTGAGTATAGATGACCAAGGCGCGGGTTTGAACACCGATATGAGTATAGCTATGGATGGGTATGAGCACGAACACGAACACGAACACGGAATGAGTATGAGTTATGTATTACGGATCATAGAGTTAGTTACCTATCTGCGTTTTGATGCTCTTGAGATCTTACGGCCATGATGTTGATCTTAACAAGTTCGGTTCGGCGATTAAAACGTTTCCCGCAGCTGTGTAGATTTTGTATTCGTACATTGTAGAATAGAATAGAATAGGGTGCAGTACAGTTCCGTAGGAAAGATATGGTGCCAATCTCGCTAAGGCAATGAATTCACGCCAGTCGATATCATCGGGTGTAAGGTCCAGCGAGATACGAGTAACAGTACATCATGGATGGATGGGATACAACGAGATGCACGAGTAGAAAACAAAGAAGCATGGGGCAACGAACAGGTGGAAGGACAAGCGAATCTGACCTTGAAGCTATGGAAATACCTGCGTTTCAGGTTGCAAACCCAACAGGTAGCAACTGGCAGAAGAGAAAGCTGAATCGCCTAATGGAACATCGACCAATTCCAACCCGTTGCTGATATGGCACCTTCTGTACAAGGCTAGGTAGGCATTTGGCGGATTCGAAGGCAAAAATGAACAATCTTCGAAGAATGCCAGGAGACGTACCTATCTCAGGTTGGGTCCTGTCTGCGGGTGCGTCTTCGGTCTTGGTCTGTACGTCTCGCCCGGAATTGTGTATGATGGAATGAGATTCCTGATTAGGGACCGTGTGCAGGAAAGACTATGTGAGAGTGAAGAAGGTGAGATCCAGCTGGGTGAGGATGGCCTGTCTGATACTGGCTGCCAAAGCCCTGGGTGGTGAGCGCCCGAGTTGAGTTAGATGTGGGTATAGGACCTTCCAAGGCGATGATGCTGTACTGGAACAATCGTCACCATACCTAAGGTCGAGTTTCAGGACAGGTATTAGGAGTAGACTCGGTGTCATAAGCTGTGTGTCTGTGTCTATCCCAGGCTGTAGACTTTCAAGCTGCAAGTTACTGCTACGCTGCAGTAGTTCGTACTACGTACATACCTAGAAGGCGTCTGCCAAGATAATTAGACACGGCAACCCTGCCTATAATAGCTAGCCGGCCCCGCTGAGGCTCCACACGACTCAATTCGCGTATCATATATTAAACTTTCAGTTTTCGTTCCAACAATCACTCAGCATAAGAGCTTGAGTGAATAAACAGCCCGCGATGGTGTAGTTGGTTTATCACATTCGGCTGTAATTGGTTTAATTGTTACCGAAGGGTCGCCGGCTCGACTCCGGCTCGCGGGATTTTTTTGCACTTTTTTAGACTTCTAGAGGAAGTAGAGGACGAGAGCTTTCATTTGCAAGTGGTTTGGATGCGCTGGGACGCCAGGTGGTTGAGATATGGCCGATTTTGCGTGGGATGGTATATGGGTGTGCATGTACTAGTGCAAAGTACTAGTGCCAAGGCACTAGCTTGAATTATCCACGTGATCCTCAGCACCAACTAATATGTCTTAATCATCGACTACTGTACCAGTCACCTAACTGTCTTATCACTTATCACTGCACTCACTGCCAGCACCGGTAGTCCGCACAACGACATCATCAGCTTGGCAGAAAGTATGGTGCATTGCAGTAAGTAGCACACACTATATACAGCTTCAACACGGTCGGCGTCCTGTTTCTCTTCTCATTTTGTCTTATCCTTGATTGCTAGTATCACAAGGCGAGCGTAGGCTGTTCGATAGACTACGTTACAATGTGAGAGGGGCGGCCTGAGAGGGTATATGCTGATAATGGCATTTGGGATTGTCGAGACCGATGAGCCCAAAAGTTTATCAGCGAACTTGTTTTCTGCAGCACATCCTTCCTAGGGCCCTCTCTTTGGATCGTGATATTTGGCCCAATCATCAGACTCTTGTTGTGCTGGGAAGTGCACCTGGCCACTGCTTTGATACCAACTATTGCAGGGAAACACCAATTATACTGCCGCAGCTCCAGAGCTCGCTATACACAGTAGTGGTTCCTGATCGGGGAAGGGGCGAATCGGTATGACGACGGCGACAATGCCTAATTGCAGCGCAGCGCAGCGCAGCGCTGCTGCCTGCGGGCAGCCTGAAGTATAAGTGAGGTCTTCTTCGACTTTTCATGGCTTCGTTGAACCACTGAACCCGAACTTGATGAACCTGCCGCTCCTCTTATCTCAAACCAGTCTTCTCGCGCAATCCTTCCTCCACGATTTATTTGGTCCTGGGGTAACCCAGCACCATTGCGACTGCGCGGCATGCTTCTTTCCCTTCTCTCTGGTCTCTGCCGATATCTTTCCGGCTGTCTCGACCCTTCCACTTACTATTCGAATGCCCCAGGACATCCTACCCGGGCGTCCTGGGTGTTTTAGCACAGCGCAGCCTCCGAGACTCGCTGTGTGTGTCGCACAGTCGTCTTCCTACGAATACTCTCAACAAGGCGCCTCAGAAAAGAAAAGCCGAACTGCTCGAACCAATCACCATTTCTGACTCCGAAGACGAAAACATTCGGGAAGAAGTGGCAGATGATGCCCTGCACAAGCATCTGCCCGCATTCAATGACGCTATGACGCGAAACCGACTTCTACGACGACGCCAGAACTGAGCAGAAGTGGTTGCAGATGAGACCACCGCCGAGCTGGATGCCTTTTCAGAAGTTGTACGTCAGAACGGAACCGCCTCAAGCGACGATATGTTTCACCTTCGATTCTGGGTACACGCCCGTCTACTCCCACGCCCATTACTTATCGAGCGGCTCATAGCTGCGACGCCACCCATAGTACAGTGACTCCTGGGCATGCCTGAGATCAGTTCCGATCTGCTTCGGGAGTACGCTCCCGTTCTGACTGCCAAATTTTCACGACGACGAGGCTGCTATGGCAATTTCGCCAAAAATGCAAACAGGGAGAGGACGCGATTATATCGGCAGTTCTGGTGACATTCGGGAACGCACGCAAGCGCATAAGCTACAGATCAAGCCTAAGCCTAAGCCTAAGGCCGATGACAATGACAACAACGACGACCGTATACCGTCTATGGCCAATGAAGATCGTATACCGCCCAAGCACTATCGAGTACTTCGGGAAGCGGGCTAGGTGCCCCATTTCCGAGTCTTGATGCTATTTCCGACAGGCGTGCACCAGATATGGTCATTCTATGGCGAAGCTGTCCTGATGATACTAGTCGACAGTAATGCGAATACGGAAATCAACCCGTACAACCCAAAATGCATTGGGGAATCCGTCGAGAAGGTGCGCGCCGTCCTCAACATGCCGTCAAGACATGGTATCAAGTTGAACAGAGCGCTCCCATTGCATCAAGGGATTGGCACGGACAAACGTCTAAAAGTCTGCGTTCACTGCATGGGCACGCCAGACACAAATCGACTGGCCATGCGAATGGCGTCGCAGGAGATAAGGCGGCCGTGGTGGTTTTCTGCGAATGCAGGCCAACCATTTGATTCATTAAGAAAACCTGGCCGTCACAAGAAGTCATCGACCGATGGGATGAGGTCAAAGTCGTCTACTTTCCCTCGGCACCAAATGGCACGGACCGATCTGCCTGTGCCTACTGCAAGAGAACCACTGCCGAAAGGCGAAACAAGTGGTGGCCCCCTCCGCGAGCAATCCTCTTGATCAACCCAGAGATATGGAAAAGGTTGGCAACTGAAAGAGAACGATATAGTCTTCTCTTGAGAGAAATTGATCATATAATAACTCCAAGAGTCAAGCAGAACCGAATAACACAATTCAAGGCTTGACACTGATTTCAAGTCTAAGGTGCCACCTTGACTTAATGTCCTCCCCTCCCGAGAAAGCACCTGTAGTACTCCCCGGTTCAAGTTTGAATCCGTCAACCATCGCCTGAGGCAAGCCACTAGAAAGTCAAGACATATTGGTTCAAGCAGCTTCTGCTTTGTGATTCTCACATACCAGGTTCACGAATTCCATAAAAAGGTTGAGAGACCTGGTTTTCCCGGTGAAAGGTGTGGCTTGCCCTGTCTCCTCCCCAGACTTTTCCGGCAGCGCGAGGTCAACAAGAGCCAGTTCGATTGGGATCTCACTCACAGACGTCTACAGCCTGTTCATGATGACAGGTGCGTGGAGTAGTGCAGTTGTGTCCCTCCTCATATACCTCCGGAGCCCCGGAAGTCAATCCCCCAGCATCAACCAAACACAGCTGCAGCCAAAGGAGCCTCTGAACACCTAACACCTCGGCAGGCGGTACGATTCCGACCCCTATTATTTTTATTACACCACACACCAGCACCATCGAAGCTTGGATTGGATGCCTCTACTACTACAACCATATCATTACGTACCTATACGTAGCTTTGTCGAGGCCTGTGGACATGCCAAGAGGATGGATGGCCTCAATACTGGATCTGGCTATGTGTACCTTGCACTACAAATGGTAAAGCTGTAATGGGTACAATAATCCATTGGCAAACTACCTTACTGTGGATCTCGGACGACAGGATACGTACCGTACTGCGGCACCCACTGCCCGCTCAAAGGACTGTCTTGTCTCCTACAACCGGGGGCCCATGGGGTACTATAGGTGGATCTTTGGGTCTCAGAGTGGGCGAGCTTTTGTCTTTTTCACTCTCCCGCTTGTGCTGTCCCTGGAGACGTGGAAACGTGGAGACGTGGAGACGCGGACGGACATGGTGACGATGGACTCGAGTCGAGTCGAGTCAAGTCAGACCAGCACCTAACAATAGCCTGACAGGGCGAAGAGGAAGACGAGCCACGGACTCTGCGGTGTGTCGTTGGGTTGTGCCACCAAGACCACCAAGACCTACCTCCCTAAACACCTGCCCTGCCCTCATGAGGCTAGGACTGCCTGCCACAGTGCTGGTACTTTTCAAGACTGTTTCCGCTCACCGTCTTTACATGAGGCTGGATGGCAGTAGTACAGCCTTGTTTGCCAGTTCCGAGTCAGGGCTACTTCAGACCTAGCCAGCAGAGGCAGTATTACCGGCGAAGAAAGTGTGGGATTCTCCGATCAACAGCAACTCATTCGTCCGCTACAGGTGCAAGGTTACACAGCGAAGAAGAGGCTCGTCAACCACGTCACTTGTCATGGCAATGATAAACAAAGCCCTGAGCTGTTCAAAAGCTATCTCCAATAAGCAAGCTAGCAACCAACTGCAGCATCTGTTTCGAATCGATGATGTACGAGCACAGCATTCTGTTGATTGCTGATTGCTGATTGCTGATCATGTTGTGTGGCCTATACATGCCAAAGTGTTGTTTTGTTCCTGTGCCTTCCGTAGACACCGCACACTGCAGCTCCTTGCGATCCAATCACTTCAACTTGTGGTGCCCGCAGCCCTGCCTTCATGGGGCGTCTATTCGCCCTTGGCCCGTTCGCTGGCTCCCCTGATGACTCTGCTCAGATCGCCGACGGGGAGATTGAGAGGAAAGTCGACCGCCGCCAGGAGTTGCACGAAGAACAGGTACCATCCCAAGAGAGATACAACAAAGGTCAGTCCTCCGGCGGCATGTTGGAGCGTCATGTTGACTACACCTTCGCCGAGGCAGAAGAAGAAGCCGGCCAGGCAGCCAAAAGCCGGCACAAGCAAGAGAAAGATGGTGACGAAGACGATGTTGGTTCGGATGGCCACAATCATGTAGACAAAGCAAAGCACTCCCATGTAAACTTGGAAGTAGGCGAATGTGGCGGCGAAGACCGGGTTGGTGGACGCGGCAGCTGGGTTGGTGGGATCATATGCGGCAGAGGCGTTGAAGTAAGGAGTCAAGGTGGCTCCAAATGCCAGCCAGAAGGAGCCGAATGATGCAAACACCACGAAAGGGAAAGTGTTGCCCAGGACAAACTCGAGTAGGCCACCCAGAAGCATGAGAAGACCGCCGAAGAAGTAGTAGACACCCCTGAACGCATGGTGAGCTGGCAATCAAGAGTCTCAGATCGGGTCGCAACTTACACTTCAGCCGCACCCAGGCCGCCAGCACCTCGCCATCCCAGCAGGACGTTGGACAACGGTGTCAAGGACAACAGAAATCCCACCAATGCACTGTTTGGGGTCAGTACAGCATCAGATGTCGGCCTAGTTTGTCTTACAGAGGAGTTGGGTTACCAAAGGTCGATCGAATGTTGTTCGAGACCCGGTTCTTGGGCGAAAGGTAGATCTTCTCGAAGAGCTCTGGAGTGATCGAGATACTGCCGGCCGTCCGAATTCTTCTCAGAGCACTCTCACTGTCGTGATGATCATGGTGGAGGTCATAGTTGCCATTGACAGAGTCGCCGCCGGCGTGATCTTTCTCGACATCAGGGACGCCGGCCATCTTGACGTTAATATGCTTGACGAGGTATGGTGATTGAAGGAGATCAAGTATCGGTGCGAGAGAAGAATAAGTGCCAAGGGATGAAATGAGGCGAGGCAGTAGTGAGAGAGCTTTGAGACTTGTAGTAGCAACGGGACGAAAGACAAGCACAAGGTGCAAACGGATCTGGGAGACACGCACATAATATACCTAGGGCATCTGATGTTCGCGTCACAGACCACGGCAAGATCGACTCATTCTCCTCTCGGTGGAGGGGAGGACCCCCTAAACCCGCTCAGCCGAATAGCCCAAAACAAATACAGAACTGTTGCAGGCGGAGACCAGGACACATCCCCTACTAGTCGAAGAGCAACAAAAGCAAGGCCGAGAAATTGCTCCCAGAGCTTGCCTGACAGACATCATGGTTCCGGGGGGATGGCAACCGCCAGTTGAGCATGCAGGGTGGACCGTCTCCTGGTCACTCGCTTCTCGATTGAGTCAAAGCTCGCAAATATGGTGTCTTCGATCCTGAGCAGGTGTTGCCTGTCTGGCGTGCGCCAATGACCCACGGCGACCTTGGCTCAAGCTCCGGTCTAGCGAAGACTTGAAGGAGAAACGTTCTAACCGGGCTGCGGGGAAATGCTGGGGTATGCAAAAAGGTGCGCTGGATGAGCTGACGGGGTGTCGACAGTGGTCTGTGGTTTGTGGATAGTGGACACTATTGCTTCTCTCCCCACCAGTGTTGTAAGGCCACCGCCAGCCATCGGAATATTCACCTCGGTCAGTCCACTCTGAGGCAATACATCTGTCCCATATTGCAGGAAGGCCGCTTGGTTGAACCCTTTCAGCGTTTTATGCATGTCAGGAGGTCATAGCCCAGCAGTAACCCGAGGATGTGTTTCAGTCCGTTCGACGCCGGGCCTGTCTCGAGCATCGCTACTAATGTCCGTGAACGCAAGCCATCCCATCCAGCTCGTCACTGCCGCCTTCTCGGAAGGACACAATTTGCGGGGTCGAGCGAAACCTGGTCCAGTCACTCGATCTCGAGACCTGAAATCTTTTACACCATCTCAACGCCAGTCCCACCGTTTGGCGCGTCTGCTGATTCCCGATTTCCCTGCCGCTCTTGGGAGGGGACAGTTTGTCCGGAATGGAGAAAGAATAAAGTAGTCCCAAAGGTCGATCCAGAGGACAGGTCTTCCACGATTGTGTCTGAATCCTGCTCTTGGTGTGCTAACTTCAGACCCTGTCCGTTCACACAACTCTTCTCTAGGATTCGGCATTGGAAGTACAGCTGGGATAGGACATAATGATAGCGCAGCAGTACACGAAGCGAGACCCAGCTGAAAGGCTTTGCTTGATCTGCGGATCCGGGCCCGTCATCGAAAACCGGCGTGATACACTAGACTTGTTAGCCCAGATGCCCCAGTGTTTTCTATCACCCCAGTTTGTCCATACTAGGATGGGGCCCCAGGAACCGTCGGCAGCAGGATGTGTGCCGTAATTGAATGCTTGCAGCAGGACGTCGCATCAAACATCACCAAGGTCCAGCAGGACAACCTACAAGGAGTCGAAGCCAATGTCGCGCGTATGTAGTAGCCAACACGAGATCTGCGGACGGTAAAACGACCGGCAGATATCGAACAATCGCCCAGCAGCAGCCGCAGCTAGAGACAGAATTTTTGCACTATATCAAATCACGTGCACGGTCTTAATAGAGGCCGCTACTACGGACCAGAGTCTAAAAGTATCTGCTTTGCGGCAAGAATGGCGACATTGTGTCTGCTTGGGCATATAGAATGCTGATCATGGATCTGCCAGGATAGATCCCAAATTCCTGTGCGACGTCAGTCTTCTTTGTTTGCGCATGCTAAGAGTATAATGTGATGGCTCGGCGATGTTGTGTTTTAGCAGATTGTAGTGATGAGCACAACATAATGACGCCAACAGATGCCGAGAAGACGGTTCTCACTGACTAGGTACCTATGGTCCCTAGCAGCCTTGGTAAGCCACATGGTGGAACCCAACTGTTGAGCAGCCTCTTGGACGGATACCGAGTCTGATGCTTCCCATAAAGACAAACGTGTAATCTGTATCGCGAAGTCGGAGATGACATACCAATCAGGCTGTGTTGCCCCTGCAGCGCCGCTTTCCACGCTCTTATGGTGCCTCCGAAAACGGTGGGAGAGATTGGAGTTTGTCAAGATTGAATTCTTTCAGCTGCTGAGGGGAATAGTCTGTGACTGTTCACTGTCTGTTTCTCTCTCCTCAGCATATCATTCGAGTTGAGGAGGACCGATTTTTGCATGAAGGCGCCTTTCCCTATCGCCAGGTAAATGAGAAACCACAAGGTACAGTGAGACAGAAAACATTGCATGTTTCAATGCTTGTCGAAACGATCCTGAATTTACAGGAGGGCAGCCGCATAATGTGTATGTACAGGTTTTTGATAACTTTCCGGTGCTTTTTCCCTCGAGGATGGCGTGGCGCCATGATCGAGACCAAAAGGCTGGGGTATCAACTCAGATCAACGCCGATTCTATCGTGAGCCCCTCCTCGCAAATGTATCCACGGGTGTCTGAATCATCCTCGTCTCGTCTTGCTCCTCAATCAACTCTCCGCAGCAAGCTTCGTCAGGTACGCTTCGAGGTCGAAGTTTTTGTCGTTCGGATCCGTTATAACTATGATTGTCAGTCTAGTGCATGCAAGCCAGCGCGTGGCTGCTCTGGCGTCACATACCATCACCACTCCCCGTCTTTGCTTGAGGAGGGAGAGTCTTCTTGGCCCATTCCAGCTTGGCTTTCTCTATTAATTCGAGCTTGTGTTGATATTCGGCCTGTGCATGTGCGGCGGCGGTTCGGGCGTTGATTGTTCTTTGATGTGTAAAACCGTAAACTATTCCCGCGAGGAGAGCTGAGTACCGCAGTACCTATAGGAGATCAGCAGTGGCCAAAACGACGGGATGCGAGAAGCTCCGTTGGTGGAATGACCGAGAGACTTACGTTAACTCCTTGTGAAGTTGACATTATGAAAAATAACCACGTGCTGTCAGCAGGAGCTTAGAGTCTGAGAAGCTGCCCGATTGCGCGACGTATGACCCTGACCGTGATTGCTGCCGCTACACAAAGCGATCGAGTGGTTGTCAGGAAGGGGTGGTGTTGGTGAAGCTGCTGAACGTGAATCTGAGAACATTTCGTGGTTTTCCGGAGCTCTTCCCTGCGCTGAGCAAGTCACGTGATACCGCGAGTCCGCCCAATGGACGCGAAGTGCCTCCAGCGCCCCGGCGTATTACAACTGTCGAGCCCCATTGACTTCTACCAGATCATTACACAATCGAGCCATGTCGTCGCGGAAAGACGAGCTTCTTGCCAAGAAAGCCCGTCTTGCCGAATTGAAGCGGCAGAGGGAGTTGCGACAGGAGCAATATGCTTCGAGTAGGCGAAGCATTGGAGAGGTGTGTCAAGCCATCGCATTCCAGACGCGCCATACTAATGTTCAGTAGGCCCCGTCCCCCAGCAAGACAGCAGAGGAGCGCAGATCTGAGATTGATAACCTCGTCTCGAGCCTGATCGATTCCCGGCGAGACTCGACTGCTACTCCGAGCAGAAGGGAGAGTCGGCCAAGTTCCGTCCAGGGCACTGGACAGATCACTCCTCAAAATGAGGTTGAGCCATCGCCCAGAAGATTTATGCAATCCACATCAACACAAACCGAACCCACCGACGCCTCGTTTCCCATCTATGAAGATGCGGCCGCGCATGAGCGGGCTCCGCCCAAGAAGGAGTATATCACATATTCCAAAGGTGTGCAGACCGAGCCATACACAGAAGAGGCCGCGGATGGACGAAAGGACTCTGATGATGACCTGTCCGGGCACTCGCGCAAAGGCTTGAATAGTCGGGATCAAGACAAAGACGAAGAGATTCGACAGAAGCTCCGGAGAGAAATTGAAGAGGAAATTAAGGCGACTTTCAACCGTGATGCAGTCGCTTCCGTTTCACTACCGTCCCAACAGCGGTTCCCGCTGCGCACTCTTACGAACAACGAGCTCAACGCTGTCGTTGCCTCTTCCGACTTTGTCTCGTTCGTGGAGCGGTCTTCCAAAGTCATCGAGCGAGCACTGGACATCGATGATGAGTACGACCTACTGGCGGATTACACTCGCACGTCAACTTTGGACGATGATGACGAGGACAACGACAGCCCTTACACAAGAACCGGCAAAAAGTCCCATTCTCTGCGCGAGTCCCTACAGCTATCTTCAGACCGCCACACCCGCCGACGCATAGTCTCGGACATTCAATTCTCCCCGCACTTCAACGAATTGCTTCTGTCTTCTTACACGAAAAACCCGTCCGCTCCCCATGAACCAGCTGGCCTGGTACTCCTCTGGAACACGCACGCACCTTCAAGGCCCGAGTACACTTTCACCGCCTCCTCAGATGTCCTATCCGCTCGATTCTCACCATTTCACCCCAACCTGGTCATCGGTGGGTGCTACTCCGGCCAGATATGCCTTTGGGACACCAGGATCTCCGGTCGGACAGGCCAGCCGGTCCAGAAAACTCCCCAATCAGGATCCAGTCTTGGTCACACGCACCCTGTCTACAGCATTAGCATTGTGGGCTCGCCAAACGCTCACAATATCGTCACAGCTTCGATGGACGGAGTAGTCTGCTCCTGGTCTGTTGATATGCTTGCTCAAGCACAGGAGTACCTCGTCCTCCATACTCCTGCCCCAGCAAAAACAGATGATCTCGCCCCTACCAGCATGACCTTTCCAGCAGCTGACCCGACCTTCTTCGCAGTCGGGACGGAAGAGGGCAGCATCTATGCATGCCACCGTTACGACCGTGCAGGTGCACAAGCAGGCGTGGACACGCGCATCGCCTATCGAGCACACACTGCTCCGGTGATGAGCACTCAGTTTCATCCAGCCCGCGGGCCTGTGGACCTGGGAGATCTTCTTCTCAGCTCCAGCTCCGACTGGTCTGTCAAACTTTGGCGGGTCAAGCCAGCGGCTAGTTCCAGCTCAGCAGCGGCTGTTGCAGCTTCAGCAAGTATGTCAGGTCCTGCGGTCCAACGTCCTATCCTTGACCTCGGTCGCGAGGACCTGGTGTATGACGCGAAATGGGCCCCGCACAAGCCTTCTGTTTTTGGCTGTGTCACAGGCTCAGGCGATCTGGAGGTGTTCGACCTCACCTATGATGCTGAAGTGCCGATCGCAAAGGCAAGTCCGACCAGAGGCAAGAATGGTGTCGCCCCCGTTTAGGGGTTTGAACAAGTTGGCTTGGGAAGAAAGACGGGGCAGCCACATTGCTGTTGGTGGCCTGGACGGCGTGGTCACCGTGTTTGATGTCGGCCGGGGGGGTTACAATGTGGAAATGGTGAATGGAACTCGGACGAGTGGGTGGGGATGAAGAGACTGGTGACTCGACTGGAAGGAGGCAAGTCCTAGCCCTAGTTGGATACACCCTGAAGACGGGCCATGCAGGTGATGAGCGTTATGTTGTCCTCTTGGTCCGATCGGGGATTGCAGATCTGGATTGATCGGCGTTTTGCTTTTGTTCTAGTCCATACATGATACCCCAGGAGCCTGATATAAAAGCTTGGAGTTGGATCTGGACATGAAGTAGTCACCGATTGGCTCGACATCAAGACAGTGTGTTGTGCTCACTATGCTCGTCGCATTTTTTATCGCGCCGTCCTCACATCCCAGCTTGAGCCATGCAACACGATAGTAAGATGCCGTGAACAACAAGGCTGTCCGCTCCACGAGATCGCGATGGTCCTCCAGCGAGACGTCGGAAGTCAACATCATAATTTCGATCTTGCAACATTCAGCTCCAGCCCAGGCACCTCCAAGTCCACCCCAATCTGATTACTGCCCAGCAGCACCTCCTGACAATCATCCTCAGGGACGCCATTAGCAAACTGGGTCACGAGGAAGTCGACCCTGTGTTGTCCAATCACCACCATGGGTGCATGCCATGTCCCTGGGCCATAGGTAACTGCTTGATCCCCGCGTGCCACGAATGCCTTGAGACGGGAGAGGTCCGGTGGACTCTGGATCTCAACCACTTCCCCCGACTCTGTTTTCGCTGCGGCAGACATAGCGAGGGACGGAGCAACAACAACCAGAAACACCGTGGATTCATCAGCAGCCGACAAGCCGCAAGGACTGAATGTCTGAGTGGTGTACGGATGACGCTCTAGGATGGAGACTTTGAACGACAATTTCCCCGAAGGTGATCTGTCGATGCCCACGCCGCTGATGTTTCGGGGAAAGCATGAGAACATGCTCATCTGTGGTCTCGCCACCGCATAGCCTGGTTTGGAAGGATACACGTTGATGAATTGTGATATAGGAGAGGTCTTAAGTGCGGAGTTCTGGTTGGCGAATACTGGGGTCGGTTGGTGTGGTGCATATAGCGGTCGTGGGATTGAAGCTGGGACATCATTGAGAGAAGACGGTAACGGGGAGGATATGGCACTTCCGAAAGGTGAGAATGATATGGGGGTTAGAGGTTCAAGACGTAGAGTGGTTATTTGGGAGTGGGACGGCGAGAGCGTGGGCGGCGCCATCGTAAAGGTTGTATCAGATTCTTTGGATGGGAGGTAGGCAGACAGTGCCAGTGTAGACAAGGCTGCGGGCGCTTTGTTGAGTCAGGGTCGAATGTGCGCTCTGGTCTATACGGCACGCTTCTCGAGATGCCAGTGACAAGGCTGAATAAAGGTGATCTTGGCCGGCAATCGGCAATCGGCAATATCGACAATATCGGCAATCAGTCCGTAGCGGCGGTCGGGATAAACATTTTAACATTCTAGCTCGGCTTGGCTCCCGTCTTTTAATCCACTTACTAAGCACTTTAATATGTACGCTTATTTGTCAAATCGGACGTCAATGCCGCAGGGCGTTGTTATCATTTGCTCTATCCGCCATCCTGCTCCATTCTTTCTATCAGATCTCCCTTCCTTTCTTCAAGTTATGTACGATGGTCGATGTCCGAGCCATTCGCTCCTAATCAGTCCAGCAATCCACTTTTATCAGCGAGATTCGGTTCTTGACGCGGATATGCCTGCAAACTCGCCGCGACCTGCCATTTGTGGAAGACTAGCCGTCAGTCTTTGTAATGGATGTCGTGTCGACTCTCGCAATTTTTAGTGTGGCAACGGTAAGTAGTTCTGATGCTGACTCCATTTCGAAGTCACCCGAATTCTTTAATCCTGTCTTCGCATCTGCCCGTGTCTATGCTAGCATATCTGCTGGCGCAGTCATTGTTCATGTGCCGGGAGCCTTCCTTTTGTAAGAATGGAGACATATCTGCAATACCGCCGCATAGGCCGCACGCTTCAAAAACAACTCGAGTCCGATGCTGACGGCGGGCGCCAATTACCATGTTTGTCACGCCAGGAAACCCGGGTGGTTGGCGGGCGGCATGTCCTCGTGGTCGAATGGGACGGACCGGATGATCCTTTGAACCCGCGCAACTGGTCGTTTACCAGACGCCTTTGTGCTACCTTGATCATTGCGAGCATTGCGTTCATGGTGGGCGCTGCAGCACCCATCGACAGTGCGGTCCTTCCTCAAGCGGCCGCAGACCTCGGGGTTAGTGAGGTTGTAGAGACTTTGGCGGTTGCCGTGTTCTTGGTCGGGTTCGGGTTCGGTGCTTTGATCTGTGGTCCTTTCAGTGAGGTTCTTGGAAGGAGTATGACCTATATGGTCAGTCTGGCACTCATGTGCATTTTCCTCATGGCTTCGGCACTGGCACCCAACATTGGTGCCCAACTCGCCTTTCGATTCATCGCCGGTTTCTGTGGCGCCTCTCCCCTGGTATGTGCTGGAGGATCAATTTCCGACATGTTCACGCCTCTCGAAAAAACATACATGTTTCCCCTCTTCTCCATTGGAGGTTTCGGGGGCCCAGCTCTGGGTCCGGTCATGGGTGCATGGATCCCTCAGTCGCCTTATCTTCATACGTGGCGGTGGACGGAATGGGTGGCACTGCTGACCGCCGGCGTTGTGTTCTTCTTGACGTTCTTCTTCCAGCCGGAGACGTACCCGCCGGTGTTGCTGAGTTGGAAAGCGGCCCAACTCCGGAAGCTTACCGGTGATGAACGGTACTATGCCGAACACGAGCTCGAGCGGATACCACTGTTGACGCGCCTGAGGACTGCGCTTCCTCGACCATTCCTGATGGCCTTCTACGAACCGGTCATTCTCCTGATCACGCTCTACATGTCCGTTCTCTACATCGTTCTGTTCACCTTTTTTGATGGATATGAATACATCTTCACCCGTACCTATGGCATCTCTCAGGGCCTGACCAGCACAATCTTCGTCGGCATCTTTGTGGGCGTCCTTCTGGTAGGGCCCTGTGTCCCGTGGGTCTACAAGAAGACTCTTCAAGCACAGCGCAAAGCAGAGGCGGACGGCCTGTCGCAATTCGACCCGGAAGTGCGATTGTGGTTTGCCATGCTCGGCGGTGCCCCAGCTATTCCTGTCTCGTTGTTCTGGATGGCCTGGACCTCCTATCCTAGCATATCGATCTGGTCGCCCATCTTGGCGTCCGTCTTGTTTGGGTATGGGGTAATCACGATTTTCATCAGCTCTTATATGTACCTGATCGACGTGTTCGAAAAGACCGCAGCATCAGCGTTGACCTTTGCAACATTGGTACGTTACTGCTGTGCTGGCGGTATGACCGTGGTTGGAATCCCGTTCTACCGGAACATGGGTCATCACTGGACAATCACAATCTTGGCTTGTCTGAGCCTCTTGCTGACGCCGATCCCCTATGTCTTCTATCAATATGGCCATATCATCCGGAAGAAGAGTCGATTCGCAGTCAAGCGCTCGACCGAGGAGGCTGAGAAGGCTGTAGAGCCTGAATCGTCGGGGTCTTCATCTCTCACGATTCCAATTGAACAGACTCATGAAAGGAACGGGAATGCAGGGGGAGAAAAGCATACAGGGGCTCAAGACTGACAGCTTGTTTTCTGAGTGACTGTCAGCGTTAGTTTATCGTCTGTAAGCGTTGCATATATAGCTAATATCATATATCTCTTGGTCTCTGCTCTGCTTCCAACCAACGGATCAAAAGCTACATACAGAGCATACCAAGTGTTGATACAGGACCTACCTACCTTGACTGATTATTTCTATTCGACAGTGTCACACTGGCGTCAGGAGATGCTACGCCCATAGCGGTTGGGGTCACGGGACCCGCCTTACTAAGAACTGAGTCAGACTGCGCAAGTCACTGGGTTACTTGGCATGCTCTCCCATCTGCCTTCGTGTCCCTTCTACACCCATTAACATGTGAACTGTATACACCCTGCGATACCATAAGCTGTTGTATCCTTTGAGTGGATAGTGGTGTTCTTCTCGTCTGACCTGCCCAAGTACCCAAAGCACACACTCAAGTCCTCCGAGATGGCGTACGTCCCCGGTCTTACTCTTCCTGCCTCCATATTCTCGAGTGCCCCGGCGTCAATCCTCCTCCCTCTGGGACTGGGCCTCGGAGCTGGGCTGGTATCTCAACCTGGAAAGGCTACGCCCAAGAAGTTCACAGACCCAGCGGCGACGGAAGTAGGGAAGTTTCGGAGTACAGAAGAACACTATTTGGCCCTGAAACAACCGCCCTTCCGACCACCACCTTGGGTCTTTGCGCCCGCTTGGACTACGTTATACTTGACGATGGGTTATGCCGCCCACAGAGCCTGGACAGTAGGCATGGCCAGCATGAGCCCGCAGGTCGTGGAGCATACAAGAAGAGGTGCCACATTATACACCCTCCAGTTGGGAATGAATGTCATCTGGATGCCTCTCTTCTTCGGTCTGGGCAGACCGATCGAAGCCATGCTAGACATTGCGACCTTGACTGGCACAGTGGGCTACCTTACGTACGTCTGGAACAAGGTCGACAAGACGGCTGCTTATCTTATGGTTCCGTATCTCGCCTGGTTGGGGTTTGCGACGTATCTGACCGCGGGAACCGGCTACTTGAACGGCTGGACTCTGAAGAGTTCGGAAAAGACTCAAGCAGAGGTCGAGAAAAAAGACTCATGACTTACACTCGGCCTTGCTTGGTTGGCGTCTCTCAAGTTTGTATGAACACCATCATGCCCTTTGAGTCGCTTCAGCAAACCGCGCGGTGGAGACCCATGCCGCCTCAATATGGCTGATTTGACCGTTTTACTCACATGGTGTCCTGCTTGCAGGCCCAATGGATAGATGATAGATCAACATCTGTTTCTGAGCATTCCGCGACGTCGCAGTCATTCCAAAGCTCTTGTGGATTCAGCCACCCGGAATACTTTACGGCAAGGACCGAGGTAGATCCCGGCTAGTCTCCCAAAGTTCCACTCAGCAGATCATCTCTCATCAGGCATGCTTCAGGTCGCTGCTCGCATTTCATATATCCTTGCAACTGTACTGTCATCACGAAAGGCGTCTTGCCCTTTACCAATGCTTTGCAGCTTCATTGAGCACCTAGGCCCAATCCCCATGACTATTCAACAGCAATGGAGAGTCGTGGCACTCAGCACAATAACCACGCATGCAGCACAGCGACAGTATCCTAGCGTCACTTGTTCACTGCCCAAAAACTGTGGCTTGCGGATATGGATCTGGACACCGGCATTCCATTGGTGAGCCAGTTGTCGAGCGTGCATGAAGGCTGAACTCGTTCAACGAATCATCGCGGGACGGCTCATCATCATCAAGGCCTTTGGTGTTCTCGACCAGAAGAACGTCCGCCTGGACAGTCTCTTCACCTCGTATTGTCGACCGCTCTGCTAACTCCTTCTTGTTCTGGCTCCCTGGCAGCCCTCCCTTCAGCCAGCTCGTCAGCTTTTGCTCACGCCAACCCTCGCCATGGCAAATGACTTCCTAATGGGCTAGTCACTACACCCCGGCAGTTAAAAGCTGCGCCCAGCCAAGAAGATATCACGAGTCTTGAGCTTAGCAAGACCATCGCCAGCTGTCCGTGACTGGATGGTCATTCATATCTAGGACTGCATGCTGTTGTTTGCCACCTGCAGGCCACGCAGCTGGGCCGTAAGGCGTATATCCCGCTCCCGCTGTGAGGGAGGGCGCGATGCGCTAGCTTTAGCCTACCCATGTATTTGCTGGAAAGGTTTGGTCCTGGCAAAAGTCCCGATGGTGTTCAAAGTCAGAAAGGGTCGTAAGTGCTCTTATTCCGGCAGACAGCAGTCTTCCTGCGGTTCACATATTACGAACCCGCGCCCCCTCTGCGTGCTGCTCACTATTCTCATTGCGCTGACTCTGCTACTCCTTTCGACGTGGTTGAAATTCCATCAGTCAGTCCCTGTCTCAACACAGTACAATCTGTCCAATGCCGGAACAGCTCCGGCAAAGCAGCACCTCCGGGTCTGTCCCCAGTCCCGATGCGTCAATTCGTTCCAAGGCTCGTCCAATGTCCTGGGGATCCCAAAAGTCACGGCCCAGTTCTTTGGGAAGCCCAGGTCTGTCAACTCTCCATTCCCCGTCTTCGCCCTTGTTGGGTGACAAGTTTGAGAATATGTTTCGACCTATCTCAGGATCGTACCGGAGCAGCAAGATACCAGGGTTGGAGGTCACCGCTGCGCCTCTGTTCGAAGAAGATACTCCGTCCTCTACGGGAGACGAGAAACTTCAGCAGCAGAATACAGAGCATTTTCCGGGCGAGCCAACAAAGCTTTCATACTTGCCTGACAATATCTGGTATCTCCTGATCGATATCGTCCTGACAGGCTTGCCACTCGTGTTTATTGTTTATGGTGTCCTCGCCGCCTGCCTACATGGGCGCCCTACGGCATCTTTTTATTTTGGCGACGACGGCTACAATTGGTCAGGCGAGTTGTATGGACCCGCGATGCTTATCGTGCAGCAATATATTCCCACATTCTTCGTCATGGCCTTCGGGCTGAGCGTGGCACGACTGGTACAAGCATTTGCCCTGTGGCGTGCTCAAAGTGGCACCCATCTTGGATTTATTGAACAGCTTATGGGCAGTACCTCCCTGGCCGGGACCGTCGCTTCACTCTGGGGCCTGTACATTGTCAACTGGGTAGGAGTGGTCCTTCTGGCGGTGTGGGCCCTGGGTCCCGTGGGATCTCAGGCAGGTCTTAGGATCATCAGCGCCAACGGCACATATGTCAATTCTACCACCATCAACTACATGAACACCAGTGCCATTCCAACAGGTCTGGAGACCGAGAATGATGAACTCCGATTCTACACCTATGCAGTAAATGCGGTCTATAGCACATTGATCCTGACGCCTGGAGCCATGGCGGGACCGCAAGATCCATGGAGCAACGTCAAAATACCTTCCCTTGAATGGCTCGAGCGGAACGATGGTTGTGATGAATTGGGCTGGTGTTCACGTGCCCGGGTCCAAGAGACAAATGCACTGAATCACTCGGTCGTCAAGGCTGGGACGTGGACGTCACTGAGTGGCCTACCAGTGGTCGGAGGGGAATATGGCATTGGATTTCAAAACTTCACCCTTTCAGCCAGCTACTGGGTACTCAATTGCTCGAGCCTAGAATACGTCAATGCCTCGGACCAATTCTCCTCACAGCTTCCTGGCCGCGGGGTCTATGACACCGACAACACCTCGTCGATCTGGAATAGCGGCAACACAGAACACCCCAATACCTTTTTTGTTGACACAACAACCCCTCTCGCCGGTCTCGGTTCGGCCGAGGGCGATGCACGCTCACACGATGCGCAGGTGTCTCCAAGGAGTTTGATATTTGGATCGCGGGCCCCACAGGGGACTTCTTTGGCGACCTGCACTATAGCAACATCTTATGTTTTGGCTGAAGTGAACTGCAACTTCACCGCGCCCTTGTGGAACATCGACAAGACGGCGTCTGGACGGACGTCGGCAGGGGCATGCTACGTGGACCGTGTCCGGAGAGACCCAGCCCATCCGAATCACGAGGCATATACGCCACTTGACGTGACATACCGGATTGCGCAGCGTCTCTTCACTCAATGGCCTCTAGCCACTGGGGCCGTCCCGTCAGGAAGCTCCAGCCCAACAGAACGTTTCATCAATGATGTCAATTCCGACTCTGCGGCCAGCAGTGCCAACTCGATTCTTGTCGCCACGGACTGGTTGGGCTTCAACGCGTCTGACCAGGACAACGACGGCGGGACCTCATACGTCGATATTGCAAGCCTTGGCCTGGAGACATTCACGGAACGCTTCTCCCTCCTCTTCAACACCTACTGGCACGCGTACTGTAACCTACAGGCAATGACACAGTCGGAGATTGGATTGGGCTTTGGCTCTGATTTCCCGTCAAATGTCATGTTCCAATCCGTTGACGCCCAGATGCTTATCGCCGGCCAGCATTTTGTCGTCAACTTTGCGTGGCTGGCTGTGTACTTGGTCTGCTGCTTGGTGGCATTTGTCGCCGGGATCTTGGCCATGATCTTGCAGGTCCACACGCTGGTGCCCGATGTATTGGGGACGGTCAGCATGCTGGTGAAGGAGAATCCTTACACACCTGTTCCAGAGGGTGGATCAGCTTTGGATGGCCATGAGTACTCGCGAAAGGTCATGAACATGCCGGTCAAGTTTTGTGATGTCAGGCCCACTGATCCTGTTGGGCATATCGCCTTGACGAGTCTGGACATTGACGATCCAGATGGCCGCACTGCGCGAGTGAGACGAGATCGTTTGTACCAGTGAGGCTGGGTGGTTTATCTGCTCGCCGTTGGTTGGTTGAAATCACGAGTCTACTTGATAATAACAACAGACCGCTCTATGATTTACGCATGAATTGGAATGTTGGGGACAGGGTGTTGTGCCTGTCTGGGTCGAGCGAGACCTCAGGCTGTGACAGTTTGTGCTTTGGCAGAGTCTACGAGTATTCAGGGTCAAAATATCTAGCTCTCTCATTCGTTTAATGATAATGGTATGAGCAATAAACCGTCGTTAGCCGTGCCGTTTTCACTGATGTCCCTCTGGGTCTTGCAACCGCCGGCAGAAGAACGGCACACAATGAGAAGAAACAATGTTTTGTAACGAACGCTAGGGCATATATGTATATGGAAAGGCATGCTGTATTTCTAATGATGATCGTTCGAGGTATATTTATTGGCTATCGTCCTTTACAAGGGGAACCGAGGATAAAGGCAATAAAAAGCGAGGACTCGCCAAGCCTGTGCCGTGTCCGGGGAAACGAAAAGGTAAACAAGTGTCTTTTGTCATCTATCCTACCTAAGTGCTGCCATCAAACATACCTTATATACCATCTCGTGTTATCTTGTATGATCCATACCTCCATTAAACACCATATACTTTGACTCGTTACCGCGGACCTGGTTCCCACTCCAGCCCGTTGCCGCCACACACGAGCGCTTCCGCGCATCATGTCATCTACTCAAGGCACATGTAAGGAGATTTCCCCACTAACCGGTGCTCGATTTGCACATCCTACCAGTTTGCTATGAAAGTGCATAGTCTAACGTCTATCCCATGCTAGGGAACACCGGCGAGCAGATCCGAGACCACCGACTCGCATGCTCAATCATCAACCTCCACGGCACCGAGGACGCGGTGTTTGACCAGGACTGCCTGAGCCTCCTCAAGCGCTTCACTGACGACGTGTCAACTGCCAATCGAGATGAGATCTTGACTGAACACGGCTGGGTCGATGATGCCGGCGATTACCCTGGCCACAAGGCTGTCAAGAAGGATGGAAGCCTCGTCGGCTTGCTGATTGCTCGGTATGGGACTAGTGAACCTGCGTTGGATGGGCGCGATTGGGAGCTTTTGAGGGAGTGGATGAACAAGGGGATGCCTTTGGGCGAGCATGTTCGGCGATGAGGTATGATTGGCATGGGATATGATTAATGGATTATGGGTATGATTGGAAAATCTGGATATGATTACGGGTATAGGTATGGGTATAAGATGGATATGAGCAGGGACTGGGACACGGCATTGAATTGGCTACTTCTTCGCTCGTTATATATACACGCAACTGCATGAGTTGGTCATTGCATTGTATATGCTCCGCTGTCTCTAGCAGGTACTGAATCTCCAATGCATATACGTCTGGGTAGAGACTCGAAGCCACACTGTACACCTACCTTACCTAGGTACAGCACAAGGCTGAGATATTCCCGATAAGATAAAGATCACATCACGTGATTTAATGCGCTTCTGGTCGCTCACTTCACAGAACAACTGGCCCCATATTTGCCCGCAAGCTCCTGCTTCACTGGTTCCAGCCTCCGCCGCATGTCCATCGCCTGTCACCGTCGCCTCTTGGTTCTGGCGCAGGCACAGGTCTCCTACTCCCGAGCGCGCCCGCGCATCCCAATCGACTTGTTTCTCTACCATCAACCAGCAGGATTCGCATCTACACAACGGCAACCTGTCGCATTCACACTTTCTATCTTGTAGGTTCAAGCACCTCGAACCCTTCGGTCGTTACGCTGTTGTCATTCAGCCGCCACAATCAGTGGCCAACTCACCTTGTCTTCTCAAACCCCCAATAGCTTGACGCACTCTGTACCAGAGTCCATCTTCTTCGGCTCGACTTCTCTATTCTTCTTGCTTTGCCTATATTCTTCTTGATCAGGGCGTCGATGCCTATGAACCTTCTCCTTCTTTTGAGCACCGGATTACATTTTACTACAATGCTGCCCTCACATTATTCTGTCATTGACTCAAGTCTAACCTCTGTCATATATCTTCTTAGCTCTCCAACCGTCCTCAATCGAGCACTCGAAGACGACTTTACCTAGGACGACTTCACTACCCTCTCACAGGGCCTGTGAATATCAGATGACATAGTGCGCCAGCCGTGAATCCGGGTTATTTGGGCCTGAAAGACCGATCAAGCTTCCAACAAGTCCGAGAACTTGTCGAAAGGCGCGACTCAACATGAATCCCTACGAGGCATATGGATCTCCTCCTGCTGAGAGGTCACCCCCCGAGATACCGGCCGCGAGATGAGGAGGCGTTCGAGCGTACGGATTCATATCGGCGACGGTCTCCCGGTAAGTTGACTTCCCAGCAGTAAATGGCATTCTGAAAAGGCTAACATGGCACCAGCAAATGACCGAAGACGTCCCCCCTCCGCGGAACCGATCACGTTCGCCCATGGGAATTGACCGATACCAGCCCGACCGAGAGCGTGCCCCGCGAGATGACTATTACGAGGCTCCCCGGACTGCGGCAAGAGAAAGAGATGATCGGAGAAGGGCCCCATCTCCCACAGCTGCCAACATTGATCGTTACGTGCCAGGTCAGGAACCCAGCAAGCCAGTTGTCCGCGTCAATCCTCTAGCAAATCCCCTGTCTCTCGATACGCAGGCCGGATTCAGCTTCTTCGCCGACTGGTGGAGATGCGAGAACCAGATCAAAGAAGAGAAAGAGCGCGCCAAACATGGCGGACGCAGACCTTCCGATCGTGTCAAGGGTGAGCGTGAGGCCAAAGAGGACCGGGAGAAGGAACGAGCACAGATTCAAGAGGCATACGACCAGTACAAGCAAGAATTCCAGATCAAGATGGCCAGGCAATTCGTCATGCTGCACAAGAATGAAGAATGGTTCAAAGAACGCTACGTCCCAGAAGTCCGAGATCCGATTCGAAAGCGCTTGATGGAATCTCGTCAGGAGGTGTTCGACAAGTGGGTCAAAGATATCGAGACGGGTGTTTTTGACGAATTCACCCTCGAAGGAATCTACAAGAATGACAGTGACGGGGCTGGCGGCATGGTGGAGAAAGAAGAGGGCGAGGCTGTTGGCGGCGGTGAAGTTCTTGGTGTTCTGGACTTGGTGCCTGCCAAAGGTGGTGACCTCAAGGATGAGTCCATGTACGAACCGGCACTTCTGATCAAGACTTTGGCACCCAATGTCGGCCGCGAGCGGATCGAAGAATTCTGCAAGGAGCACCTGGGCGAGGATGCTGGCGGCTTCAAGGGCCTGTCGTTGAGCGACCCGAACCCGGCGAAGAAATTCCATCGCATCGGATGGATCATGCTTAAGCCAGGGCATGACGACGACGGTGATGCCATGGAAGAAGTTGAGCGTGGAGATGGCCGCGATGACGATGAGGAGGAGGGTGAAGAACGTCCCAAAGCCGAGGCCAAGACCGGCGCTCAAAAGGCGCTCGAGCTTATCAACGGGAAGACCATCGCTGATGCGGAGCGAGGAGATTTTACATGCCATGTCGGAGTCCACAATGCACCCAACGCCCCTCGAAAGAAGGCCCTGTGGGATTTGTTCTCGGCTCCGGAGCGTGTCGAACGCGACTACGAACTGGCTCGAAGACTGATTTCCAAGCTTGACGCCGAACTAGGCAAGGACGAGGCCTCTGGAGGTCTGTCCCTGATTGATGCCCGGGTTGAACAGATGCGGAACCAAGGTCTGCTACAGCCCCCACCGAAACCGAAAAAGCCTACTTTCGAGGACAACGACGATGAGATCAAGTTTGATGAAGAGGGTGAAGAAGGAGAAGAGAACGAAGACGAGCAGGACGACGAAGAACTGTTGGTGATCAAGAAGAAGCTCGACTTGATGGTCGAGTATCTCCGCCGCGTCTTCAACTTTTGTCTGTTTTGCGTCTTCGAATCCGATTCGGTCCACGAGCTGGTGCGGAAATGCCCCGGCGGTCACCTTCGGCGACCGAGGGCTGGCTTAAGCAGCGCAGCCAAAGCCGCCGCTAGAGCCAGTGCACTCGGGGAGCCATTCCCTGGTAAGAAGAAGGATGGGAGGGGAGAGACTGGCTACGACGACGAGCCGTCCAGCCCCGTTCAAGAGAAACGACCTGCGAAGTTCAACAAGACTGACCAACAGCTTCTTCGCGGTTTCAACTGGGTCAAAACATTTGAAGAGAAAGTGCTTCAAATCCTCGAGCCCGAGTACGTGGATTTGAAGAAGATTGGTGGCAGACCTGTCGAAGAGGCACTGGATGAAGAACTTGCCAAGTTTGTCAAGCAGGAAGACGAGGCGAAATATCGATGTAAAGTGCCCGAGTGTACCAAGTTGTTCAAAGCCGAACATTTCTGGCGAAAGCACGTGGAAAAGAGACACGAAGAGTGGTTCGCGGCCCTCAAGAATGATGTGAGTTGGAACTGACCTTGACTGATGACCCTTTATGCTGACCATTTCCAGCTGGAACTCGTCAACCGATATGTACTGGACCCCGCGCATATCGCCCCGTCGCGCTCTGACGCCAATTCGAACGGGCACTTTCCTCTTCCCAACAACCACCATCTCAACAACGGCACCCCACGTGGTTTCAGCTTGCAGAACATGGGAATGAATATGATGAACTTTGGGCAGAACTCCATGATGGGCATGTCTAACACACAGTCGCCTTTCGTTCCCGGTGTCAATTTCAACGCCGACGGCATGAACGGCAGCCACAGTGGCGGTCCCGTCCGACGTGGTGGAGGGAGATACGGCAATCGGTCTGGACCATACGACCGAAATCCACGAAACAATCAACGTGGGTACAACAATGTCGGATCCATGGTTAGGGGCAATCTCCTGCCCGGTCTCAATCCAGGATATATCGCTCAAGGTGGCGGAGGTGGAGGTGGAAAATGGGGTGATGGTGCGGGCGGGGGCATGAATGCTGTTGGACCGAGAGAGGCCGTCCAGGGCCGAAGTCTCAAGAGCTACGAGGATCTTGACGCCGCACCCAACGGCGCTGGAGGAGGCACCGGTGCCCATGCCGCCGCCCAGGCCGGAAGTGGTGCGGAGCTGGACTATTGATCTTGTTCGCCCCAAACAGCGAGCGCCAAATTTGGCCCAAGGTCATGATGTGAAAACCTTAATGGGAAGTAAAGGAAGGCAAGAAGAGACACGGGGTTTCTGCTGGGTTGTCTGTATGATGCAAGATGGGACGGCTTGGCTGGTCAATTTGCTGCGGCAGTCACACGCTTCTTCGATATCATATCGGTCCATTTCAAGTGGAGTCAAGCACATGGCTGGAATTCATCGGGGTGCTGAAAGCTCCAACTTTACTTCGGGTGGGAATCTCAAGCTCCCAAAACTGTGTGAGAGTACAAAATACCAAATACCAGGTCTGTAGAGTTTGACAAGTGCGAATCAAATTGAACATTTTCGAGTATGGCAATGAACTGGGAACCAACGCAGTCTATTCAGGCTCAAGTACATTCGCAAGGCTGCCAGACTGATGCTGCCGAACAGGTCGCCCAATGAATCGTCACAGTATGTACCCAATCCCACAGATGCTTGAGTACCGAAAAGTACGAAGCACCGTGCCCTTTGCCATGCATAACGCCACTCGAGCCATACATACGTCCAACGTCCAGTTCCATGTAAGAAAGCGCAAACTAAGACCTTGCAAGGCACGCAAGACAATGGCAGGCTTCACTGCAATCCAACGCCAGCCAGCAGCGAAACATTTCTCATTCCAAGGTTCATCCACAGCTTCTCTAGATTCCAATACTCGTTCTCAAGTTCTCTTCCTCAGCACCCTCCGAGTGGGAGCTGGTTCGGCGACGACCTTTTTGTTCGCGGTGGTATTATTCCTCTTCAGCGCTGTCCTTGCGGCACTGGCTGCCTTGGCTACCCCCCTTCTCGTGGCGCCGGGGCTCTTTTGTTCCGCGGATTTGGATTTAGATGTGGCAGCCGTAGCAGCGCGGGCTCCACGTTTGGGTTTGACCACGGTCGTGCTGCTCGATGCGGTGGAGACGTCAGTGGTGGCGCTGTGGGTGCTGGCCTGACTGAATGCGCGTTGGGGCGAAGATTGGGGCGCTCTCTGCATCACACCTGGGCGCGGAGGCGGTAGCATTTGTCCTTTTGCTGCGTGGGTGGTGCTGGTGGTCGGTTGTTTCTCCTTCGATGCCGTTCGGGCTAGTCGCGAGGTTGTGCCGCGTTTGGCTTGCTCAAACATGCCATGGACAGAGGCGGATATGGCAGAAGTCGCTGCAGTCGCGGCTGTTTTGAGAGGCGAGCTTGGCTTCAGTGGTGAAACGGGCCGAGCTATCATGCTTTTAGTTGGAGACGACGGTGCGGCCATTGACTGGTCTTTGACCGGTGACCGAGGAAGGGTTCTTGAGTTGTGGGATCTGGGAGAAAGCACTGAAGAGGCGGGGACGCCCGTTCGCGAAGTTGTTCCTGTCATGGCTGAGGCTGCGGCTCCGGCTTTGGCACGCTTGCTATTCTTCGCGACGGGAAGCCTGTCCATCCCCTCGTTCTCCTTGTCCGACGAGATGTGGAGCTCTGAGCTCTTGCGCTTCTTGCCTCGTGTCGCAGCGCCTTGAGCCTGCGGCCGTGCAGGTGAGGGTGCTTTGGACGTTTGCTGTTGATGGTACTGCTGTTGCGGTTGCTGAGGGAGCGCCGGGAGAGGTCGGTCCTTCGAAACCAAGTTCTGAACTTTGGTTGGAGACGGTCTGTTCATATTCGATTGTGTTGTAGCTGACGTCTTCTTCCCTGTCTCGTGTCGTGCCATGAGTTCTCCCATGGTCACTTTGCGGAGGGCAACGGGGATACGATTGACGCGTCGTTCGATACGGGCTCGTAGGTCGGCACATTGAAGAGCGTACCCTGCTCGTAATTGTCGCGCTCGTTCGGTGACTAATGGTGCTCGTGTCAGCAGGCGTATTTGGTTTCGATCTCTCGCTATGAAGTCTCATTGCTTACTCTCTAGTTGCAGGTTGTCTATCAAGGCCTGCTTCTGAGTCTGCGTGATCCTCATCTTCTTTCGCGCCGGGCTGTCAGTGGGAGTGGCTGCGCGTGGAGTGCCCTCCATGTCACCCGACTTTCTTTTGCGTGAAACTGTGGGTGCCATGACGCGCCGTTGGTAGGAGTGAGTTTCGTGTCAATTGGAGGAGTTGATGTAGCTGTAGGAATGACTAGTTGAGTATGAAGTGGAAGTTACGTTGTCGTCCGCATCCTGGTGTCGGCAGTTCACGTTCCATCTTGGGACGTGGATAAACAAAGCTGAGCACCAATCGGGAATAGCGTCTTGGCACGAGAGACGACATTCATCCTTGGCACCAAGTCATCAACTTCACGTTGGAGATTCAGCACCAAAGACAGGCAGACATGTTGCAGTCAGTGAGTTTTCCAAGTGCAGAGTGCAGATTGACATAATGCATTGCGGCGCCATGCTTTTACGATATCGGGATACTGGTCAACCGTTTCTCGAGGAAGAGCCTGTCAGCTGACGTCGCTGGCCACCCTGCCCAAGAAAGAGATCTCAAACCATCCTGCATTCTGCTATCGATTCTATAACGCGTCACAAATCGGGTTTCGTAAGTCCACCGATGGACCTGTACGGGATCGACAGAAATTGGCCCGTCAGACTTTTCGCCGGTAAGTGTTTATTGCTGTGGCGCAGGCGGCGCCTCTAGATCCCCTGAAAGCAACGCCATCTCCATATTTGAACAGAATCGGTTGGATTGCATCCATGGCATCTCCTCTATGCAAGAACAATATCTAGGTTCATCTCGGCCAATATGTCTTGCCACCGGACATCAGTCCCAGTCATTTCGCACTCTCTGCGCCGCCACACCTGTTGGGCAACATCCTTGGAGATTTCCAGGTTCATGAAGCCGTGTCGACGTTTCACTTTGTACCATGCGAGGATGCGGGACTGTAAATCTACGCTTTCACACTCACACGCAACAACAAGGGGTGGCCAAATCAGTGTACACCCTACGGTGTCTGCCCCAAGCCGCTCAATCTCCTCTAGGTGCTCGACTGCCAGCGTCACGAGATCCTGCAGTGCTGATGGGGGCGTTTGCCGGACCGTCCGTTGAAAGTGGATCAGACTGGCGTAGTAAAAGACGTACGCATGGTGACGGGCCAGTGTTCGGGCGTGAGGATCGGCCAGGCCCTCGAGGTCTAGATATTCCGGGTTGTGTGTTTGGAGCTGGTCCTCGAGTTCGTCCAGCAAGACCGGGTCTAGATTGTCCGCCGAAACGTCTTTCAGCAATGAATTGATTCTCACAATATGTTGCAGAATGGGTCGAGTCAAACCGAACAGCCGGTCGAGGACATAATATTTGCAGTCCCTGGACTCAACATTGATCGTCGACGGTAGGTCGATATTGCACAGCGCCGCTACCGCCAGGTAGCTCTGGTAAATCATGGATGCGCTCTTATCCCCTTGCCAAATCTTACCTTCGATCGTGGCCAGCAAGGAAGCTCCGCCCTGGAAATGCGTCCGCCACTCCGAGGAGCGGCCGGTGATCATGTCCATGACCGAGAACATGGTGATGGTGGCGATAATGGAGTCTCTCTGCCCACCGAGGTCGGCGCTGGTCAGGTTCGCCAGACTGTGTCGAAGATGTAAGATCGCGAGGTGGTAGTGCTTGCCCGCTAGGGTCAATGCTTTGGCGTCATTGCAAAGCTGCCCTCGACTGAAGGCCGATGTCGCGCACAGGGAATGGAAAAGGGCGATGTGGCCGTTGGATTCATGAGAAAGACTATTGAGGCCTGCAAGCGCCATCGGCGTGAACACGGTCCGAAATGGGTTGTCCCCGCGGTCGACGGGAACCAAATGCCACGAGACAAAGGTGACCCAGTGATGGATCAGTTGTCGCTGTTCCGTCGGGCGCGGCAAAAGGTCGAGATGGCGGTATACACAGGGAGACCACGAGTCTGCAGACGTCCTGGAGTCGGCGATTGAGGGAGATGTGACGATTCCGTAGTGTCTATCGTCCTGGCCGATCGAAGCCATCGAAAAGTCAAAGAGAGATTCGGTGTCTGCCTCTGCAGGGGACTCAAATTGCTCTGGACTGGCCCGAGTCCTCTTTCTAGTATCATCTCCTACCGAGAAGACGGAAAATGGTCCGATCGAGCAAGTCTCTTCCTGATCAAGTCGGTCCAATGCAGTTTGCACGTCGATCTGCAGGAACGGCGACTGGTCATGGTACAAGGCTGGGGCGCTGACCACCCGTCTGATCTTTTGCTCCCACTCGTGTGTCTCCGGGTCGATCCAGACGAGTCTGATTCCATAACCATGGCAGGCAAACCCGCCCCTCAGACACCGGGCGCAGCTGGGGCGGGCTTCATCGCACTTGACATGGCGCTCACGGCAGGTCCAGCATCCGGAAAAGGTCTTGGTCGCACGCTTCGGTTTGAGGGGTTTTGTCGACCTTGGCATCTGAAGGAGACGAAATGGTCATGCTTGACTGTCAGCCATATATCAGATCAACTGGGAGGGAATCTTTGCCTGGGACCATACATGTATGGATGTATGGTCAGTTGGAGATGTTATGCACGACCCCAAACACCCCAATTCTGCAGGTCAGCCGTTTCCAACACTATCGGAGCAGGACGCGGCAAGGATAGGCGTTACGCGAGCGGTTAGTGTATTGACTCCTATCGAACAGCTTGGGTCGAATGGAGATACTGGCGTCACCTAGAGTACGATTACACCAAGTTGAGGGCCACCGTCCAATCATGCACCCACGGTACAGGGCCTTGTGTGAATTACGTTATTCGCAAGCCTCCAGATGTGGACCTTTTCAGGGACTGAGCTCCATAGCGCTATCGCCACGGAGAAAAGCAGTCGGGCGGTGGCAGATAACGAAACACTGTTTGTCGCCGTCTGTTATCGAGATATTTTGGGTATAGTGCGTATTGTGTATGAACTGACTACTACCAGGTTGGTATCATGGTATAGTGCTGGCAGCGGCCCACGATGTCGCAAGGCACTATCACCGCCAATTAACACCATACCCTCCAGCTATTCGGAAGACTACCGAGTCTCGTTATCGAACGTTCATATACCGTGCGCTACGAGCCAATCAAGAAATGGAGCGTGGATATGAAGCTTTCCTTGAAATCAGAGCCTTGCGCCGAACATGTCCGACCGGCACGGTCGCAAGAATCCCGAATCCCCCTCTTATGCTGTTGCCTCGTGTATCTGTTGCGGCATAGAGCTTTGAACGAGATTCCGCTCTTGGCGGGCTCTATGGGAGAGGTGTCTATCTGTCAGACTCTAGTCACTACCTCTTCAACCTTCAGCCTGATGTATCGGCGCTTTATCGGCGCTTTATCCCCGAGTACATATGCTGGTGGCAGCAATCAATCTATCATCACTTTCGTCCATTTCTCACGTTATCTCTGCAGCGTGGAGAGTACGGGGTCTAAGGTTCGTTTGCTCCTCCAAGTCGGTAAAGAGGCCCACGGCCCTGGATCCTTATCAGCAACAAGCCGATGGCATGTTGTCGATTGCACATGTCTCGATTACTCCCTGGCCCACCGGAAGTCAGCGCAGTCACTCGCTGGCTGAGAGAATCTGAATGCCCATCTCCACGCAGTGAAGGGCGAAGGCTCCTCAGATACGGGTGGAAAATCTATTAACCGTCAAGTCCAGATGTACCGCCTGCTTTCCGCTGGTTCCAGAGCAGGCGGAAATTGACCGCAGTCAGAGATGAACCATTCATCGCCGGGCACAGTGGTTTGATGACCAAAGTTGGATAACCGAATGAGTCGCTAAAAGTCTAGAGAATCTGCTACGTGGACTCAAGCCGCCGCCGCTTTTTGCTTCAAGTAGTCGTCAAAGTTCAACACCGCCTTGCCCAGCACCAGTGCACTCTCGGCGCAGTCCTCCTTGGACGTCCATTCCTTGGGCGAATGGCTGACACCGTCCTTTGCACGGGCAAACACCATGGCGGTCGGGCACAGCAGCGTGGTCATGGTCGAGTCGTGACCGGTGCCGGTGCGAGAGGCAATACCCTTGTCACCACACGCCCGTCGGACGCAGTCGATGGCCTCCGGCCAGAAGTTGCCTGGCAGCAGGTGGACGGTTCGGTCCGTCTCAGCCTCCAAACCGTGGAGCGATGCGATGCTCTTGACGCGCTCCATGATGGCCTTGCCCATTTCTTCCAGCCCTTCGGCCTCCTTGTGCATCAAGCAGAAGGTGATCTTTGTCTTGGACTGGATGTTGCAGGCACCCCAAGGTCGGCTGTGGATGCCGGTCACGGTGCTGGCTCCGTTCTTCTCGTATGCCAGCTTTTCCAGCTCGCAGATGAGTTTGGCTGCGCCGGTCAACGCGTCTCGTCGCCCGTACATAGGGTAGGTGTTGGCATGGCCATCCTCGCCGTGGAAGATGACATCGTACCAAGTCATGCCCTGCCAACCTTCGACCCAGCCGACTGGCTTGCCGGCCTTTTCCAAGTCGGTCGACTGTTCACAGTGAATTTCGAAGTGGCCCGAGATGGGGAATTCTTCAAATGTGTTGGGCCCGTCACCGACATAGCCGATCTTCTTCAGCTCGCTGCCCATGGTCAATTCCGAGGCGTCGTTGGACCTGGCGGCGTGGGCTTGTTCTACTGTCGAACGACCGGCATAGACAATGGATGAGCCGAGCAGAGGGAAGAAGCGTGCGCCCTCTTCATTGGTCCAGTTGATCAAGACGATCGGGGCACGGGTCTTGATGCCTTGCTCTTTCATGCTTCGCATGACCTCGAGGGCTCCAATAACCTGGTGGATGTTAATACATGATGCCACCCACGATCTGGAGACTACTCACTCCAAGAGGACCATCGAATTTTCCTCCAGTTGCGACTGTGTCCAAGTGACTGCCCATGGCAATGGGAGGGATGCTGTTGTCTTCTCCTTCAAACACTCCGAATTGGGTTCCGGTGGCGTTGACCTAGTCTTGTCAGCGGCTGTCTAGGGTTTTCCTGGTAAAGGTATGAACCGACCTTATAGTCTGCACCGAGAGCGAGCAGTTGGTCTCTGAACCAGTCACGGACCTTCTTGTCATTCTCGTCCGCACAGAGCCGAGTCACACCGCCGGGTGAAGGTGCACTCCATTGAGCAGTGTGGTGGATGTCATCCCTGACCAAGTTAGCATCCTGGGTGCTTCACATTCGGATCCTCGCTCACCATAGTCTGTCACCGTTGATGGTGAGCTTCTCGGCCAACGGCGCATTCTTGACGGTCGCATATGCCCGAAGACCCGTCAACCTTAGCGATAGGTTCTTTGGGCCAACGACAGAACCTCTGCCGAGGACGGCACGAGTGACAGAACGACTGAACATCTTGAGCGATCAAAAGGTCAACGGGAACTGACAAAGGAGGGACTTTGGGTTCGTGAGGGAGAAGACGAAGCACCAGAGGAAAAGGAGTCCTTCGAGCACGTACGGCTGTATTTACTATTTACAAGATTCCAGCGGCATACTGCCTGTCCACCTCGTTGTCGCTCGCCTAACCAGTCTTCCCGTCTTATCGCTTTTTCATTATCGCCAGAGTTGATGACCCCACGGCATGCCTTTGACCTCGGCGACGCACAACCGGACTCGTGGACTACGGGGCCATGCTGATAAGTGTTGGTATCGAGGTCGGTTACCAGTTCTGGGCTTGACCATTGGTCCAAGACTGTTGACGGTTGCGATATTGTGGCCGGATACCTGTCATCCAGGGACCGCCCACTAGTGCTGACCAGGTACAGGGTACATACATAACAAGTTGTCGCCGGTCAACCACGATCTGCACGCTTCAGCCTTGATAACGTCCCTTTATTTTGTGGGTCGCCAATGACCCAACTGGGGAGGACAATGGACCCCAATTCCCTCATCCGGCTTAGTCCAGCCCAATTTCAACCTCGTCCGCGGGAACGCAGGCAATGTCCACTATCCTTATCAATTCATACCTACCACCTACCTATACAGGCGTACGGCTCTCAAACACCAGATCTAGGGTGGATCTGCTTGTGCAGCATGTCAAGGGTCGTCGTGGCCTTCCTCCTTCCACCAAACACCCTAGTCGTCATTGCTTGCCTCTTGCACAGAACACAATACCGGATAAGGCTGGAACAACAATCCGGGCCAAGTCGTCCTGGGTTTCCACTTCACCGTTACCACTGGCGTCTTATCAACTGGATTTCGGGCACTCGAGCCAACTCCACCATGATAGACGACGATACAGTCTCAAGAGACACGTCAGGGACGAGTTGGGCTGCAGGATCATTCGCCTCAAGACGATACTCTGATAACGACACATTGGAATCTCGTCCGTGATGGCCATTATTCCTGTTGCCACGAGCAATCATAATGCAACCGGCTGAACGTATCTGGATTCTGCTCCACTGTGGTACGCCACTCTTTGTGGTTTCTATCAGTTCTTCCCAGATGCCCGGGGGAGACATGCATTTATTGATATAAGTCACCTCCAGCACCACCGGTCGATCTTCTGATCTGTCCATCACCAAACCAACGTGCCTCGCCATCAGGGACTGATTTGCCGTTCCTCTTCAAGCCCATCATCATGTCGGCCACCGTTGCTCCCATCCTGCCCCAGGGCACCGGCTATGGCGTCGTTATTGGCATTGGTTTCTTCTTCGCCTTGGTCATGTCCGGGGTGTCGTATTTGCAGGTATGTCGGCCAGGAAGCGAACGGTCGGAGTCGTAGACTGACTCTCTGTCTTGACAGAATCGGTACACCAAATACTCGACCAAGATGAGTGAAGAATTCAACACTGCCAGTCGAAGTGTCAAGCCCGGTCTCATCGCCAGTGGTGTGGTTTCGGCCTGGACCTGGGCCGCCACTTTGCTTCAATCCAGCACCGTCGCCTACGAATACGGTGTCTCGGGTCCCTTCTGGTACGCAGCTGGGGCGACGGTACAAATCTTCATGTTTTCCGTTCTGGCGTGCAAGGTCAAACAGAATGCTCCGCGATGCCATACCTTCTTGGAAATCATCTACTACCGCTACGGGAAGGTCACGCATTGCATCTTCATCTTCTTCGCCTTGATGACCAACATCCTCGTCGCCTCGCAGCTTCTGCTCGGAGGCAGCGCCGTCGTCACCACCCTAACCGGGATGAACGTCTATGCCGCCATCTTCCTCATTCCTTTGGGTGTCGCCGTCTACGTCGTCCTGGGCGGTCTGCGTGCCACCTTCCTCTGCGATTACTCTCACACCGTTATTGTCATGATCATCATATTGTACTTTATGTTCTCGGTAAGTATTTCATAACAGACGTAGAACTTGCTTGAATCGGCTGACAAGATGGTAATATAGGTGTACACCTCGAACGACCTCGTTGGCTCTCCCGGCAAGATGTACGACCTCCTCGTCCACGCCGGAGAGGTGCGACCGGTGGATGGCAATCAAAATGGGTCATACTTGACCCTCAAGTCCAACTACGGCCTGATCTTCGGTGTCATTCAGCTGTGCTCCGGCATGGGCACCGTCTTCCTTGACCAAGGTTACTGGCAACGAGCCATTGCTAGCCGTCCTACCACGGCAGTACGAGGATACATTATGGGTGGTTTCGCATGGTACGCCATTCCGTTCGGATTTGCCACCACTCTGGGTCTCGCTGCGGTGGCCTTGACGGATAACCCAGCATATCCCACCTACCCCTACAATATGACCTCGTCCCAGATCTCTGCTGGACTCTCAGCCCCTTTTGGCGCAGCGGCGTTGTTGGGCAAGCACGGATGCATCGCCCTCCTCTTGACATTGTTCATGGCGGTGACATCATCTTCGTCGTCAGAATTGATCGCCGTCTCATCTATCTTGACCTTTGACGTCTACAAGGTCTATATCAAGCCGAGCGCCAGCCCGAAAGACTTGATTTTTGTCTCGCATATCATGATTTGCTTCTTCGCCCTCGTCATGGCCGCCTTTGCCTGTATCTGGAACGCTATTGGTATCGATCTCGGCTGGCTCTTTTTGGTCATGGGTCTCTTGATCGGAGGGGCCGTGTTTCCTGCTGCTTTTGCCGTCACCTGGAAAGGTCAGACCAAGGCCGGTGCCATCTCTGGTGCTGTGAGTGGCTTGGCTGCTGGGCTAATCGCTTGGCTCGTCGAGGCCCATGTGCATTATGGTGAACTCACTGTTGCCACCACGGGCGCTTCGTACCCTACTCTGGCGGGCAATATGGCGGGCGTGCTGACCGGGCTGATTGTGACGACCGTGGTGTCGTGGGCCAAGCCGGACAACTTTGACTGGTCCATCACGCGCGACATCAACGCGCCGTCAACATTGTACGGTGATGCGGTGCCCGGTCCCAACGCGGGCGCCACCATGGCCAGCGAAGCCCCAGCCGACTCGCACGGCGTGGGTCCGGTCGAGACTCGCGCGGAGGAGGAAGAACCCAAGAACCCCAACCATAACCGCGACCTGGCCACCGTGCTCGACGAGGAGAAAGAGGAAGCCGAAGATGCCGCGGTCCTGGACAACCCTCAATCACTGCAACGCACCTTCATGTTCGCTCTGATCCTGTCCACCGTGCTATCGCTCTGCATGGATGTCGTCATCCCGCTTCCCTTGTTCTTAAGCCACTACATCTACTCCAAGGGCTTCTTTACCTTTTATGTCGTCATCAGCTTCATCTGGGTCTTTGCCGCCTTTGCTCTCTGCGGCATCCTGCCTATCTGGGAGACTCGCCGCTTCTGGCGTGAGTTCTTGGGTGAGGTCTTGACTGGTCGCAAGAAGGTGGTCGAGGGCAAGCCCGCTTCCGACAACTCCGGCAGTGGGACCGTCACTCCGGCCGGGCACCATGGCGTCTTGGAGGAGGTCAAGGCTTGAGTTGGTGATGAAGTCCCTGGCTGGGTTGGATACGCAGCGTGCAGTGAGAAGACTGGGATCGGAACTCGGGTTGAAGTTGTCAGACGTTAGATGGGTTGAACAGGTCAAGTAGACTTGGGATCGCAATCGCAATCGCAATCACGTCAGTAACAGATGGGAACTACGTATGTGTCAAGCAAGCCAACTCAGTCATATATGGCAGAAGCTCCTATTGACAGTCAGTGCGCCACTAACTAAGTGACGCTGCAGATGTAGCAGAAGTCCGCCCCGAGCCTGAGGATAGTCTATCATATTTCTGATTCGGGCTTTTCCAATAACGGCCAAGTGCTGCAACAGTCTAGTAGAAGGCCGCCTTGGACACAAGTATACCCTCTGTCTATCGTTCTGTAGTCTTGGATTTCCAAGTGCATCCTCATTGCTATCGCCGTTACCCACAATGTTGAGCGCACGTATTGTACAATAATAGATAGAGACCCGCCGCCAGGTCGTTGATCGTGACGATCAGCTTAGCAGCAATCTCAAGTGAAGGAAGAACAAGAACAACATTTTGACCCGATGGAGATGAACAGGGGGAAGTGGGTCAGATGGATGGATGAGTCAGCATATGATCTTATCTTATCAGCACCGCCCCGTCACCTACCAATCACACCACGCCACCTCTTGGCTGCGACCAACTCTTTGTCCACCGCGACTTTCGACCCCTTTTCTCACGTACAACGTCCGTCCCACCAGCACTAGCCACCATCGCCGTCACCAGCAAAGCACCAGCCAGCCATCTCTACCGCGTCTTGTCCCATACTGCCTCCTCCGAGTCGCTTGCCTTCGTCTTCGGCCCAAGTCTGTCGTGGAACTCACCCTGTATACACATCAGAAGGCTCGGCCCAGCCTTTCACACCATGCGAGTCATCATGTCAGGCTCTGGATGATTTGCTGCCATATGATGAAGCCTGGTCGTGTCGGGTGTGGATCATCGCTGGTCGGGGACTTGGACCACTTGCGGGACGCGAAATCCAGAGTGTTGCACGCCAGACTGGCACCAAGAGACACGATCAGCCTCGAATGGACCCTGACACGCAAAAGTCGGCCCCTACCACCGTAGATGACCCCAGTTTCTCGCCAGCCTGGCGTTTGACCAACTCCCGCGTTTTCCCCTTTTGGGCGACTCGAAACACCCTCCCTTTCCTGTGTGACCCTCCACGCGCCCTTGAGCCTCTCACTGCTCGGTCGCTGGCATCCAGCAAACATTTTCTCTCTCCACTGGTTTGAGTCGCCCTCAGCAGACGCCAGCCCTCTGGCTATCGAGGTTGATTTTTGCCTTTCGTCGGGTGCTGGTCACAGACGTGCAGAATACATTCATTCTTCTCCTCTTACCTTCTGGCTAGAATCCTGCGTGGTTCAACCGGTGCTTTAATATCTGTTTCCACGATACTCGCATGTCCAATTTCCCTTCAGCCTGATGGCTGTACGCTAGTCCTCTATTCCCCGATGATCCCTCCGTCTACCACCGAGGCCACCCATGCCACAGTTTGATGGTACCGTGCGCAAAGGAAGAGCTACCGTACGGCTGCTCCATCTCGACTGCAGCAAGCACACCAACCCTCGACCTGACCCGAGTCTTTCTTTCTTTTCCTTTCGTCTGCCAGGCAGATAGACAGGATGATGGGCCACGGCATCGGTCTACACAAACGGGGACCTCAGGCAACTGATGGTATCAGCAATCTACCCTCCAGCATTGGCAATCCAACAGCAACACTTCCGCAGTCGATAGCCCCCGCCAACGTCACTCCTGACCCTTCTGCTACCGCTTCCATTGTCACTGCTGCAGCTCCGTCTGGACTCACCACCATTACGGAAACCGAGACCCTCGCCGAGTCCATCACAAGTTTGAATACCGTGTCAACGTTCACTACGGAAAGAGTACGGACTATAACCGACTCTTCTGAATATGCCTCCCTTACCTCTGCCGCTGCTCGCACCTCGTCGACGAAAGCCCAATCCACCACTCCCAAGGCTGCAGCTTCGGCTACGACGAGCGCCGCTGCTGCCAAGTCCACATCTAATATCAGTACCCTCGTTCCCGCGATCGTCGTGCCTCTAGTTGTGATTCTGCTGGCATCACTCGGTGCGTTCTGGTTCCTTATGCGTCGGAGACATAGGAGAGAGCTAGCCAGTCAACCAGAGTTTGTCATGACTGGGAAAGGAGAGAAACTGAGCAGTCGGTCGAACAGTGGTAGCTCAACTTCCTCCGATACGGGAGCATTCGAGAAGAAGTTGCCAGTGGCTACACAAAAGGAACTTCCAGCTATACAAGCCCCTCCCAGTACCAACTCGGAATGGCCATCAGTACAAATTGGGGTGGCTCGACCCTTGACACCCCAACAGACGACTCCCACCCGAATCCCATACAATCCCCCCTTTGCTGAGAGACGGACTGGATCTGGCACACCTGAACCTCGCCAATATAAGAATTTCAATTCACCTGTCCCACGACCCGCGACAGCCCGACGACCTGGCCCGCCACCACTGAATCGAGATCCTCCACAGTATCGCACCCGCAGCGATAGTATGCCTGGGCCGAGGCCGCCGCCGCCTTTGCGGACAGCCTCTCGTGAACCACCACGAATGGCTCCCAGCCCGGTCCAGAGGCGTGGCCCAAATATCGATTCCCAGCGTACGGGTCCTGTCAGATCTGCACAAGGTTTACCAAGCCATCCCAACCCGAATGCCGCGCTCCGTCTTCGCGACCCATCTCCTAGCATGAACCACAATGCCCGAGCCCAAGCACCTTCACGGCTGGCGGCACCTCCTCCAGGAGCATATAATGGCGCTTCGTCCATTTCACAATACTCTCCTATTGTCAAAGACGCCCCCACTAGACCCGGTGCTCCCGGAGCGAAACGTACACCACCACCTGCAATCAACACTTCAGCCCACCTGAAGAATGATCAAATGGCCGCAGCACCCGCCTCTGCCAGCCCACAAGGCCGTGTCTTGACGGAGGAGAATGTCCGAATTGCTCGGCTCGCCAACTCTACTCATTTGGCCACGACTCCAGGAGAGCCAAGTCCGTCACCTAAATTACCTCCTCCCGCAACTCGATCACAATTGATTCCTCGAGAAGACAAGGAACATTTTTTCGGAGGGAGTGTAAGCGATCGACCAGCATCACCTAGTCGAGATCCAACCCGTCCGACAAGCAGCTTTTGGGGTTCACAACGGGCCAGTATCGTGTCAGGGCCTGACGAGTATGAGGACATCGAAGCCAAGTCAGATATCAGCAGCTTGAACGAATTTCAACGCTTCGACTTCGGGCCAGACGTCAGTAGTCGGAGTGGTAGCGCCGCCGGCGACTCGTTGAGTTATTATCTTTCTCGAAACGATGCCGGCGGTGGTAGCGGGTCTCCTTTCGCCGACGGTGCCACTCATGAACGTTGGTGATGAACTTCAGGTGGTCGGTATCTGGAACACCGACACCGGTGGACCTGATCTCTCGGGATCTGTTTTCTTATCTGTTTTTCACGACCTGTGATGATCATTCGTTGAGCATTTTCATTGTTCTTTTATCCTAATCATGGAGCATGCATGCGCCCTTACAGGGGGACGCAATGCTGGCGTTTTGCGGACACTTTACACAACCCAATGATACCCTGAATCAACCGTGTGAGAAAGGCGGGTTGGAAGAATACGTTGATAATCGTGTGGCCAGCTTTGGACTTGGATGTCAGCAAGAGAAGAGGGAACATGCAAGAAGAGCTTCAAATGATTAAGGGGGGGATGGAGTTGGAATAGGAAAAGAAAGGAAAAGGAGTCGAGTCCATCATGATCACAGTCCTTAGACTTGAGTCATCTATAATGCTGAGACGGCCGCCATAAAATCAGAAATCTATATGTCACTAGATTGACCGAGTTTCCTTGTGGGAAAGTGTGTATTTGTCTTTGAGTATTTGTCTCCTTTCTTTTCATCAATGTACTAGTTACCGTTCTTGGAAACCCTTGTTGTGGTAGGCGGTTTCTGTTTTCTATCCCTCCGGGCATGCTGCCTTTGTGGCTTTGAGCTCGTCTATCGTGGTAAAGGCCTCCATGAGAAGGTCTCCTCACTAGCCATGGCCGAGGTCAGCAAGGGAAGAGAACTCCTTCTGGGAAGAAACAACCTAAATAAGCGAATGAGTGACTGATCATCCGAGCGCACACTTCCTTTCGCTGTTGACAACGACGACGAGCGGGTGCACTCTGTCTGCTATGTGATAACACAGAGGGCCAAACTTGTACTTAGAGTATAGAGAGTCGTTGTTGGCGGCAAAGTGGCATCATCAGGACGTGAGTGTTGTGTGGATGGAAGTCGGCATCTGGAGCAGTCCAGGACTCGGATGAGATGCTTATCACCCACTCCAAGTCCATCACATTTGTCTCCAACCAATCCTACACACCATCGTCCCTTGTTCAACTTTTAGCTCGATGGTGCTTGTCTCTCCATGTTGTGTTCATTGGCCTCACACGTCGCTCTCTCTTCAATTCCCATTCGCCCTCGTCGATCCTGTAAGCGCCCGCTGCAGGTCAGCACAATCGCACTTCGACCGGTCACCTCAAGATGGCCGACCCTTCTGGGATGTGTCCCGCTCTTGTTCTCCTATCCTCCTTCTCATGCCAGGAGAGGTGCGGCCTCAGATATCTGCGGGTTCGAGTAGCAGATACAGCTGCACAACGGTCTCCAGGCTGAATATGCGACAACATTGATGAGCGGACCTCCATTAAAGGACACAAGAACAAGCACAAGCACAAGAGTATCCCCCACAATCCAGGCAGTCTGTGACTCTGGCCACCATGTTCTTCCTTTCCCGACGATGGAAGCCGAATAAGTGGCCCTTTTATGGCCTGCTCGCCTGCGAGCTCGCCCTGACGATTGCCCTGTTGGCATTATTCGGCATCGCAGCCCCGAATACATATCGGACCAAACTATGGCAGGACGGTGCAGACAATGGCTTCAACTCGAGTCCGACCACGGGACTCTACGCCGCGGCGAACTATAGACCGTACAAGACACCCAAGGTGTGGTCACAATTGTAAGCAACAGAGCATTCCGTTACGAATTCTCATGACAATGACTCTAACATTGGATCAGTATAACAAACTACAACATCGTCATCTCCGTGCTCTCCATGTTCATCATGCTCGTCAAGGGCATCATGTACGTGCTGCACGTCTTCCCTCCGATTCTATCCGTCGTGGTGCACGCCATCCTCATCGCCCTCTACACCGTCTCGGTCGATTACCAGGCGAGCAGCGACACCACCGATCCGAAACACCCCCAAAACGGCCCGCCCTGGTATATCACCAAGTCCTGCAGCGTGACACACAACAAGAGCTTGGTCGGGTACTGCCAACAAGCCAAAGCGAGTTTCGCATGCACTTGCGCCATGTTGGGCGTTTTCGTCATATACTTCGGCTTTGCGGCGTGGTCGTGTTTCCCGTCGAAGAAACAGCGTGCAGAGTATGCCGAAGAGAAACGACTCAGAGCGGAGAAATGGGCGCGCTTCGAGACCGTCGAGGATCCAGCCACGGGAGAAATCGTCAGGGCGCCGCCCGAGCCAGAAACACCGGGCTTGCAGGATGGGTTGAGTCCGACCACCCCTCGCACAAGGGCGTTCAATATTCTCGGAGGAACGAAAGACTTGCCTCTACGCAGCCACTTTACCTCAGCCAAGGCGGATGGCGGTGCGACGTCTCCTTCCTATGCTTTGAGGACTCCGGACCTGCCGAAAAGTCCTATGAGTCCGGGTCTTGTCGACCGTGCAGGTGGTGATGTTCGGGCGGGCAAGTCGCCTGAACTTGGTCTCTCTTCGAACCCAGCCTTGCCTCAGCTATATTTCCCCCCTCCTCCTAAAGCCTCGAGGAGGTAGGATGTGAAAGAACAGGCTGTGGCTGGCATGATTGGGAACGGGTGGCTCTTGGCTCCATGAGACGTGGTGACGGGCTTAGACCTGACTGGTGAAGACTGTATCTACCTGTAGTATGAGAATGGGATCGAAGATTTGAGAACGTCGCCGATTTATGAAGAATGAGCTGAGGTTACCCCTCTCGTGAATGATATGAGTGTTTTGAAGGCTAGACTGAAGCGGTGGAACCTCTGCTGTCATATCGCCCTAGAGAATGCCAGAGCAGTATCAAACATCACATTGCCCAAGACATAAAATGGCTCCAGTCATCGATTCCAGGCTCTCCCGTCATCAACTGCTACACCGTGCAGTTCCCAAACGGCCTTCCAGCGAGCTCTGCAAATGGACCCCCTTTCTACAAGACCTGATATTTGCACCAATATAAGTATAAACAATGCACAGACTTCCACTCTCAAGAAGTCGCGCTCCATCGGTTTTCATCAGCCCAATCTGCTGGTCCACACCGTGGTAGAGGGGAGGCGGCCTGCATGAACATTGTCTGCTCTACTTCATCACCAAGGAACCGGGCGTACAGGCGTCCAAGGGAAGCTCGGTGTGCAGCAGACACTTTTTCTGGTCCCGATGTGCCTTGGTGCAAGCGTGCTTGTAGAAATCTTGAGCCGTAGGTCTTGGGAGTTGCTGCAGTTTTGCTTCCGGAACCTGCACTTATGGCAGGTAAAGGACCGTCGCTCTGAATGACCAGCCAGTGCCTGAACGCGAAGACTCAACGAGCAGTTGTCATCAATATGAGACACTGAGGCTGGCAAGGACAGATACCTTGATGCCATTATACGTCTCTTGATGCATGGTGAGCTATGAGCTTGAGCAAGCAACATCCATGATAAATCGGACCAAGGTTCCATCTTCACGACCAAATCCGCCCTGTAACTCATGAAACATGAAGGGAGAAGCTTCCAGTGCAAGATAAGACGGCGTGAAAAGCCTGCCCAATGTTTTGGATCATCCGATTCGGTTGGAAAAGCCGGATTCGCAAGTCTATACAGACACATGCTCGAATGGCCTTATGTCTGAATCGTTGCTTATCCAACATGCTTGTGCTGTAGCAGGTTCGGTAGACCAAAATCAACCCTCGACCTGTCCGTTCACTGTCGTCCAAGCACAAAGCTATTCGGGTGGCTGGTATCCAAGGCAAAAATTGTCATCGCGGACTGTAAGCGCTGCAAACGAGATTGCCCGACTCGATTCTTTGTGATCGCGTGTCAGGAAGAGGGGGGTGTCAGACTATGACCACGAGTGGGCCAAAATACACCACCTCCTTGTATATATATGCTTTGCTCAAGCAAAGGCTCCGACGATTGCCATCAGGAGTCCGCCCAGACCAACGGCAAGGCAGGCCTCTATTCTCCGGCGTCCTCGGAGAACTTGATAGCTTCTTTCGCTGAGAAAATCCTCCGCGATCAGTTGGACAAGGCCGGCAAACAATAAAAGGCCACTGCTGATGGCATTGGTGATTCCCACCATCAACAATCCCACCTCAGACGCAGGGTCGTATAACTCATTCATCCAGATGCCAATGGCCTGACCGATAGGCGTGGTGGCCCCGTACGCCAACGCCATCAGCCAGGGTTTAGGGCTATGGGCATCGAAGAGCTTCGGGATAAGGGCCGCAATTCGGGATCCGAGGGCAAAGCCTTCAAATGTTTGGTGGAAGCAAATTGCTATGAGCAGGACCACAAACTCTGTCCCAGTGGCCACGGAGACCGCCATGCCGATGAAAATACTGTGGAAGAGAATGCCTGCTTCTAGCAACAGACACTGGAGGAACATTCTTTGTGGGTTCTGTTCGCCATGGGCGTCGTTGTCGTGCTCCGATAGCTTTCGCCTGTGCGGGTGGCTGAGGGTGGCCGATTGTTCGGCCATCGGGTCCAACTCATCGAGGTCATCCGAGTCTGACTCGCTCGACGTGGAATACCGGGGCTTGGGTGTCCCATCAGTGTATGGAGTCAGCGGTGTGCCTGACTGATTTCGAGCGACATGCCCGTTCCCACGGGCTTCTCTATGACTGGGCTCTGGTAGCCCGTCGAACTCACTCGAATGACTATGACCCGCTCCTTTGGATGCAAAGAACATTTCCACGCAGACGACCACGAACACCGCCACCATGGCAATAAACCCCGGCATGGGTCTGTAATGTTTGCTCCAAAAGTCCGGCAGACAGGGGTCGGTCATGGATATAAAGGCCGTCGGTAGCAAATGTATAAACGCCGTCGCAATAAGGACACCCGTGCCGAAATGTCTAGACAAGAAGAGGAACCGGTGAGGGATGGGCAGGTGAGGAAACCGCCGTGCGATGATCGGAAATGAGCATGCTATCAAAAAGTCAACGTTGACGTTCTGAATGGAGGGTTCGGAACCATCTATACCTAGAGTGCTCAGTCCTAGAAGGAGAAACAGGGCAAACACATGGCTGGCGGTGTTGTAGGAGCCCTGCTTCCCGCGTGTACCGCATGCTGGCTTCTCCTGGCGGCGCTGGAGTTCAGCATGCAGGAGTTCAAGCGGGAACCGCGTTATATCGAGGTCTGCCACGGTCAGGATGTGAGATTAGCACAGAATGTGAAAGAGAGACTGACCTCCTTGAGGCATCACTACCGCGGCCCTTCTCTGGCTCCAAAGGTTTCCATATATCTCACACGGCGGAGACTGGCTGCATACATGAAGATCGATGCCACGCGCACCGTGTTCCGAAGGGACGGCAGCCATTGGAAATAGTCGCTGACAAAGTCAAGGCACGTCATTACTGCCGCTAACTGCACTAGCTGCACATTATCATCGCACTAAACCACATAGAGGTCAGCAAATATTAGATATACTTCGCGGGTAACTCTAGTTCTCCAATACACCGACTTCGCCAATATCAATGACCACCTTATACCGACGACTTGACATCAACCAGTATACCTAGGTACGGCCTTCTTGTTCTTGCGGGCTTCAACAATCTCTCCATCCAAGTCCTGCTAGAGATGACGATGGAAGAACTCTACATCCGGCGAGACGCGACCTCAGAGTCTCATGTCTCATCCATCCCGCTGCTTTACAACCCACTGCTCCTCGCTGGTCAGAGCTTGTTCCGCTTGATTGATTTTTTGGCTCCGACTCTTCCGTGGCGGCTGATGACTACAACCATCATGTTCCAGCCAGTCACTGCATTTCTTTCACGTAACGCAGACGTCGGGATTCATCGCTGACTTGCTCGACCATTTCGTTTACGCGAACCTTGGATCCATTGTCTGAATGATGATGGCGGAGGTTCTGCTATGCTGCTTTTTGCCGTTCTCTTTTCTATGGGAAATCCTGACGACAGCGGAGATGCTTGTTTCTGGGAGGCTTTTATTACGGCATCAGACCGTTCTTCAACCTTGAATGCGCTTGACACCGTTGAGGTCTGTTCTCTGCTGAGCGATGACATTGGTAAGTGTCTGGACCATACCCTGATTTCTCGGTGAGTCTTCTGCGATTTCTCTTTTTTGAATTCTCTTCTGTCGAGTGTCGCTGTTTGATACATATGTCTATACCTGCGAGGGCGGCAACCATCACAAAGCTCAAAGTAGCATGGCACATCGCATCGCCCATTGCGCCCTAAATTCCACGGTTTGATACGCTATATTTTCTGGTTGGCCTTCTGAACTGCGCCACGAAGCCAACCTGCTTTGCTTCTCGGGAGTGGTAGACCTACAGCCTTGTTGGCATCATGCCGGGCTCCAACCATAGCCCGTTTAAACCTCAGTCTCAAGCCCAACCACCTGAACCGAAACGCCCTTTCGACATCGACGAGTACCTGAACCCTTACGTCCCTCGCAACCCTCTCTATCTCCTACCGACGTGGCTATCATATTGGTTCGGGTACCGGGCGCCTATCAAGGATGCAGCAGCTCATGCCTCTCGCCCCCACTACCAGCATCACTTCCAAACACTAACGACATGGGCGTCAATCTGTATCGGTGCCTTCTGCGGCCTGGCCATCATTGAAAATGTCTTCCGCGCCCTTCCTCCGCTCTCCGGCCACGCGGTACCCATTATAATCGCCTCGTTCGGGGCTGCGGCCGTCCTAGAATACAACACCATTGAATCACCGCTATCTCAACCGCGGAATTTGGTCCTGGGCCACCTCCTCTCCGCCATTGTTGCCGTGGGGATCACCAAGCTATTTGCCCATTTACCTCCTTCCCGCTTCGAAGAGCTGCGATGGCTTGCTGGCGCCCTGGCCGTAGGCGTAGCCAGTTGGATCATGAGCGTTACCAAAACGGTGCATCCGCCTGCAGGGGCGACGGCCCTCCTGGCCGCGACCAACGTGGAGATTTCCGATCTGGGATGGTGGCTGCCGGCACTGGTCTTGCTGGCTGCGATGCTGATGCTTGCGAGTGCGCTGGTCTTGAATAATCTCACCGGTCGCCGCTTTCCCATATACTGGTGGACGCCGGTCGATTTGAAAGCGCTAAGAGAGGAGCGCAAAGCCCAACGACAAGCTCCTACCGTGGACAGAGACCCGGAGAAAGCCATCGCATCATCCAAGAACAGCCAGAAAGATTCTGACATTTCCGATGCCGACACAGAGACTGACTTGCAAGGGATTGGCAATGACGATCTCCGCAAGGTAGAAACCGTGCCTGTGCAGATGACACATACAATCTCTTACTCGTCCGCCAGTCGGATCCCTCGTCGGCTGACCTCCAGCTCGGAAGAAGTGTTGGACAGGCAACTGAGCAGAACAAGATCACCCATCCAGAGGCGGCCTGCCGCACAGCGAAGACAGAGTCAGAGTCGTAGCCGGTTTGATTCTCGGAGTCTACAAATCGACGAGATGGCAGAAGGGTCTGACGGCGATGCCAGGATCGTCATTACGAAAGACGAGCTCCTCGTCCCAGACTGGTTTCAGCTGAATGATTTTGAAGATGAGGTTCTAAGGATCTTAATGGAAAGATTAAGAGACGGATGAGTTTGGCGGACCGGCCTCCCTCACACGACTTCGCGATGCAAGACGACATAGCACCACGAGGTCGCTTACGCGTGCGTACCTATACCCTTTTGTCCGTTGACAGTGTTCACAATTTGCATCCTAGCACTGGCGTTACATATTTACCAGATTATGATGAATATTTATCCCCTGTTACCACGTCTAGTCGACACAGCCGAAGTATCCTTCGAATGTCCACCATCAAGCCTTCCAGTGTTTCTTTCCTTGCTTGTAGAAGGAGCACGCCTAGTGTAGGGCGTTGTAGGTGGATGTAGGAGTGGTGGTTTTGATTTCTGCTCTTCTTACTTGTCCTATCGGATCTACCTGTAGCACGGCCACCATCGTACGGCACGTTGTCACAGGACCCCTACTTCGACCGACGCATCGCGATCATTTCTTCTCCTTACTGCCAAACAGATCCTTAGCCACCAATCCGCGACAAATAGGGTGATAAAACTCCTTGTTCTTTTCAAAAGTCTGCACGGCCAGCTCATAGTCCAATTTGATGAGACCCCGATATAGTGGCCGAACAAACTTCATGCGCCCAACCTCGCCCAACAGCTTCGCCACGAGGGGTTTGATCGACTCATCCCCACTGCGCATGGCGATCTGATAGTACCGACTGGAGACCTCGACGTTGCGCGTATCCTTCAAGTCGTAGACATCACCCATACGGCTCGCATGTTTAGCGGGGAGGGGCTTTTCAAACGCCAGCACGCGCTCGAGGAACACAACGACCTGGTTCGCCGACCAGTCGGCAATGTCGGACCGTGAGGGAGTGAATCCGGTCGTGGTGTCCTTGCCCGTCAGTTTCTCCCAGTGGTCGGCCAGCCGGTACGCCACGTCGACAAGGCTAGTGTCAAAATTCGGCCGAGGAGGGAACCCGGGCTTATAAAACCATGTGTCCCAGTCAATACTTTCCAGCTTTTTGGAAACGTCCGAGTCATTCTTGAAAAAGCCGAGCAACGTCGCTTTGAAGTCGTAACTGTCAAGCGACTTGCCGCGCCATGTCTCGAAATAATGTGGAATGAACTTGTCGAATTGCGGCTTGGTGATTAGCTTTTCGATATAATAGAGGAAATTGAATCCCTTTTCGTAAGGGATGCTGGAGAAGGCGTCGTCGGGGTCTTTGCCCTTCAGGTCAATGACCAGCTTCGTAAACTCGTGTTGTTCGCCAAATTGTTCAATCGAGTCGCTTAGCGCTTTCCAGCCGATGATGGCGCTAAAGTCGCGCCACTGGTCACCACCGTGTACGGCTGCCTGGATCCGGCGCTCCAGGTACGTCGTCCAGCCCTCATTGAGCCAGAAATGCTCCCACGACGCGTTGGATACCAGATTGCCCGACCACGAGTGCGACAGCTCGTGAGCGATCACATCGACGTTCTGTCGGTCTCCCGAGATGACGGTCGGCGTGGCAAATGTGAAGACGGGATTCTCCATTCCTCCGTAGGGAAACGATGCCGGTAGAACCAGTACATTGTACTGGCCCCATGCTACGGGTAGACCAGCGACTCAGCCGCTTGCAGAAACTTTTCCGTGTCCTCCTCGAATTCCCACTGGCAGGCGTGCAACTCGTCGGGGCCAGTGGCCACCACACTTCGAGGGCCTATTTTCGCCGTAGCAATGTCTCCGCTGGCTAGGGCGAAGAGGTAAGATGGAATCGGCACACCCTGGTGGAATTTGTAAACTTGGGCGCCGCCATCCACTGAGGGCGCTGTAGGATTGTCTTCAGCACCAATCCCCGATGCGATCACCGGCAACGGCGATCTGATTGTGAAGTCGTATGTGGCTTTGACGTCAGGAGTGTCTTGACATGGGAAGACGGAGCGCGCATGAATCGCTTGACATTGCGAGAACATGTACGGATGCTTCTTGTTCGATGTTTGCGCCGGCGTCAGCCACTGCAAGGCGGTGCATAGAGCAGTCGTTTCCAGGTCGATCTGCAATTCGATCTTTTCGCTCAACTTCACCGTTCGGTCCAACTTGATCTTCAGAGGACTACCGTAGGGTTCTAAACGTTTCATAAGCTCCCACTTCACCTGTTTTCCGTCAGCCTTGACGTCGTGGATCTGGACATGGCTTGAATCAAGAAGGATCTCGTCACTCTCTCCGTCGGTGATGGATTCAAGGCTGTGCGTCACACTGCCCTGGAGCTTCTGCTGTTCGAACAAGATGTCGAATGTCGTCGAGGTGTGCACTGTTCGCCAGTTGTTGTAGTTGGCCAAAGTGTTGGGGTCACGCGGCGTGTTGATAACCCCGACGGTGGCCATAGTGCGGTGACTGATGGCAAAGTTAGGATGGTAAGACCTAGGCTCCCCGGCTGGGATGGATACTGCTCGAGCAGCTGCCCTTATGATGGACGCAATGTTCCAGGCTGGACCTTTGAGCATGCGTTGTTGGGCCAGCGACCACAAGCCTCGATTGGAGCCGTGAACCAGGTCTGCCTTCGAGTTGTCTCTTACGTGGAGGGAGTCACAGAGTCGCCGCAAGCAGAACGATCAGCAAGGTGTCCGAATATTGGAACTCAGAAAGGTAGGTGTCGGTCGTTGGGGTTGTCTGTCTGGGTATTTATTACTACCAGATACCTGTGCATAGAGTATCTGATGCCTATCTTCCTAGGCACCAGGGAAGATGATGTTGAAGTTGAAGTTGAAGTCTGGTCTTGGCATGATGCCCGCGGAACGGAACTACATTCCGCCGACCAACACAATATCGACATCGACGAACCACAACAACACCAACGCACTGGACATTTCTGGATTCAGGTGGGAGCAACACCTAGGTCTCTTTACGCGTATACGCTTCATCACATGCAGGAGGGAAACTCCTCTATAGATTTCCCTCAGCACCATGGTGTGTGGTCAGTGGGCACGGCATAGAGCGTATGTAGTGGCATGGTGGTAGTAGAGGTAGAGTTTGGACTCCACAATTTAGCGCCTTGGCGACTCAGCCTCGAGCTCAAGAGCGCAACAACCACATTCGAGCTGAGAAGGTTCCAAGTATCAGGCCGGGGATGGCCTCACGCAATTCGACTTGAAAAGACTTCGGCGAAGGCTACAAGGCACTAGACCTGGTGTAAGATTTCTGATGCCACAGCACGTGCTGGCTGTCAATGACTCCGCAAGAAAACGAGGGAGTCGACGAGCATGGAAGACAAGGGTGATGCAAATTCACGCCTCTGCTATGGCTGCGGCCGGTCAGTCAATACTTTCCTACATAGGCGCCAGGTAGGCAGGTATCACCTTCAACTCGCCATACTCAACTTGCCGCACTTTACATCTGGAACAGGTACAGTGCAATGTGTCACGGTACTGTGCGCATATCCTGGATTCGAGGTTGTCACTGATCCTCTCTGATACTGTCACTCATCCCGTTTGGTACTGTGATGGTGCTATGCGTTCACTTGTGATTCTGTTAACCGGTCATTTTCGGTGACCGGCCTACTCCATACCTGGGTAGGTAACGGTGCCATCCATCACGGCACTGTTCTGGATTCCAGGTTATCACCATTGCTCGCTGAAACCTAGGTAACTACCTGTGAATGTCTCTCATCCACTCTTGGAGCTGCGACTGTGCCATCGTGCCATCCTTTCACTTCGGGTTCTGTCAACCTCGCAGGTAGTCACTCCCGGTGACCGTACGACTCCACAGTTGTCACGTACAAACTACATGACAATTGACTGGCCTCGCCCACGAAGAACTACATATATCGGCTTCCTGTCTCTTTCTCCTTCTCTTTCCTATATTCTCAACATCGCATACCTGCTTTCTCGAGTCGGGTTTCTCGTGCCGGAAATCCTGGGCGTCGACATCTCTTTCACCATTCTTTGCTTCGTCCAGTAATTTACCCTGCACATATATACCTAGGTATACATTCATCCTTCATCCTTTCGGTCTTCTCGGTCATCCTCACTTTCTCCTGCAGTTCATCATCTCTGGGATTCTCTACATTCCCCTTCATCAACATGGCCACTCCAGCTGCAGGCGGGCGCAATATGAAACACATACAGGCAAAGTCGGGGCACTTTGACAAGATGGAGTTCCGAATCTCAGACGGGGACAATTCAACTGCAGCAGTGGTCATCAAGAATGGCTGGAAGTCGGCCTCGGGCACGGAGCCAAACTTCAACTGGATCCTCAAACTAGCTGATGGTACGTTCCGCATTACAGAGTCATCTGGCAATGCTATACGGACATGGATTGAGGTATCGCAAAAGGACTACCTACTTCTCAAGGCAGCTCCAGTGGATAACGACCTCGAACCTGACACCTTCGTGATCCGGATTGCTCTCCGTAAAGGTTGCAACTTCAAGATCCAGAAAGCTGGCGAGCTCTTTACGAAGGCGCCTTTGCAGGCTGAGAGAAAATGGAAAGAGGACTTCCGCATGGCAGCCAAACAAGACTACATCGAGAAGCATTGTCATACACTGGAGGTCCGCATTCCTGGCTACAAGACGGTCAATGTGCAGGATCAGTTCGACGCGGACATTATCCGCAATATCCTCAACAACAAGGACTCGATTGACGCCAAAGAAAACGTCTTGCCATACATCGCGCTCCAGCGACGTGCTTTGGAGGGCGAAAGCAATGCTTCCGAAGCTACCAAAGTCAGCCTCGACCGCAAATGTGTCAAGGTCCAAGTCGTGGCTCTTATTGGCCTCGAGAAGAGATGGGCATTGAGCCTCAAATCGACTATCCCCGACGACGTATGGGGTCTAGAAGGACAGCAGTCCATCTGGTTGTCGCCGACTACACCGGGTACTGGGGGGTCTGTTCGACCTCGAGCCGACTCCACTGCCCGGTGGACGAGGTGGGATGGGATGGAAAGCCACCACGGTCATCAGGTCAGGGCTGCTGCTAGCAATCTTGGAAAATTACACGACACTTGCACTGGAAGCCGCGGCGAAAAGGACAACAACCGTGTACCTCGACCTCAAGCTAGATCGCGAAGATCCATTGTCAGATCGTCGTAGCCTCGCCATCGCGACCCTACAGAAGGTGCTTCAAAAGGAACAGGGTGTTGCCAATGTCGATGCCCACACCTACAAGCTTCCATTGACCGGCTTTTTTTCTGGAAAAGAAGCCATTGCCCACGAACATTGCTCCCTTTCCCTGCAAGCAGAACATTTTCATCATTCCGGCAGCCATGAAGCACTACGAACTCGAGGCCAAGTCACATCAGCAGGCCATCCAAACCGCATTTACCTCACCTTCAGGCTGTGCTCTGATTCAAGGCCCTCCTGGCACCGGCAAAACTACGATCGTCGCCAAATTACTTCTCATTGCACACGCCCATGTCAACCTCCAGGGTAAGATTGTTTGCTCGGCCCATACCAACGAAGCGGTCCAAGTTGCCTGTGAGCGAACTGTGGAAGTCGGGCGGAAAATGTTCAAGCTCGGACGCGAGGATATCTGTCTCGTCTTGACCCGGGCCAAGTCGCAATACTATCGACTCTCGGAGAAAGAGTTCGGAGTCCTGGAGGATATCACACTCGACGCTCACATGAAACGTCTCGCCGACGCCACCCCGGCGACCTACAAGGCTTATCTTGCAGGTATCCAAGAAATCAACAAGCATGGTCGAATCGAGAATGGTAGTCTGGCCAATCAGTACGGCGTGCAGCGTCAACAGCTCGCTGATCTAGTCAAAGCTCGATGCAAACTATTCTTTACTACGCTTGCTACCTGTCATGAGCAGGACTTTTTCTTCGGCAGTCAATCCCGCTTTGACTGCGGCTTATTCGTGGTCGACGAAGCCTCCCAGGCGACAGACATCGCAATGTACCAAGCCTGGCTTGCCCTTGACCCGCGACGAGTCGTCCTGGCCGGGGACGACAAACAGTTGGCGCCGTACACCGAAAGCGACGAAGGACAAGTCACATGGGGGAAGTCGACCTTTGAGAAACTCGCGGCAAAAGGCTGTGCAAGCACGATGTTGAACGTACAGTATCGCACCGTGCAAAACATCTACGCCGGCACCAATGTCCACTACAACCATCTCGTCCAGAGTCATGCGAGCACGGTCAATCGGCCAGTGCATCGGCAACTCACGCAAATCCTCCAATCTCGCAAGCTACGTTTTATCGACGCCGATGGCCAAAGGATGGTGGTCAATTCGAACTTCCAAGTTTTCCACATCACCAACTCACGGTGCATACTGCTCGGCGCCACCAATTCCAGTGCCAACGCCATGGAAATGCAGTTCATCGCCGGCATGACAGGGGCGCTGCAACTCGCTGGCCTCGACCCTTCCCATATCATGGCTCTTACAGGTTACAGAGGGCAGCACTCGTTGCTTTCGCACCTTGAAGCCGACTATCCGGGCTTTCGAGCTCGCAAAATCGATTCCAGCCAAGGCGGTGAAGCGGACATTGTCATGTTTTCCATGACCCGCACCATGGAGACCAACATTGGCTTCATGGTGCAACTGCGTCGTCAAAATGTCGGCACCAGTCGAGCACGCGAAGCAATGTTCTTCGTCGGCGACCCAAGCCTGTTCCATCAGGCACCGGCCAGTTGGGCGCCATGGATGAGAAGCCTCCAGAAGGGCAAGAAAGACGTCATCTACCACATCAAGGGTCCTGTCCAGTGGATGTATGGCGATGAAAAGGTCAAACTGCCGGCTAATGCGTTGAAGGCGCCAGGCGGTGTTGCTGCCGCACCGAGGACTCCGAGTGGAGGAAATCGGCCATGAAGGATCCCACAGGCCACGCCGTGGGTGGTATTGTCTCTGTTAGAATAGGCACATAGTGGCATTCATAGCCATAATATTAGCATACCCGCCTCAAATTCCTGGCAATATTCCTCGCTCTAAGTAGTCGGACTTTGACCAAAGACCTTCTCGTACGTAGACTTGATGTTCCAGCACTTGGTATATCTATGGACATCTAGAGCAGTTGATGTCTTGTTATGCCTGGGGATCCCACCCGTTCATAACAGCTTAATCGATGCGTAATTCTGTCTCGTGTCTATCTACCTGAATCTAAAGCACACATCTTCTTGGAGCGGACCCCCGAGCAAACGTGGACCTATATATAATATTGTTCTAGCACTTCATATGGGAGGCTCTCAAGATCAATACCGTGGACCTGAGTATTTTCCTGGGCAGGCGCCTCGAACATAGCTATATGCACGATTAGCGAGCCTTCGATTCCTCCAAAGGGCACCAGGTCTCTAAGGGGGTTGAGACTTGAAGTTGATGTTGGAGGACACCTATGTCGTAGTCACGTCGTGATTCCATATCTATCGCTGCCGTATGATACAGCATACGACCCGAGTTTCATATCACAGCCTTTCCGACATGTCAGAACCTCATCTAGAACATATCCAAGTCCAGATCATTCAAATCCATATCAGTACTTTGCAAACCATACAGCGCGTCAAAGTTCATATCAGCATCATTCGAGTCCATATTGCCCATGGCGGCGGCTTCATCCAACATCTGATCAATACCATCCGTTTGTGCTGGGTCGGTTTGCAGATCCATGCCTCCTGATGCACTGGCGTCCCCGTCCAGGTTGGGATCCGTCGTGTCAATGTTGGTGAGCTGTTGAGCAAAAGTAAAAGAGTCCAATCCCATGTCATGGACGGCTAAAAGGGTCGTATATGTCTCCACCAGCCGGTGAAGGCGGACTATTGCTTCCGCCGAGAGTGTATCGCCCTTCTTCAAGACCGTCCCGAGAGTGCCGTACTGCAGGCGGAGGGTGTCGCGGAGTTCGTGGCCAGTGGTGGATACGAGAGTGGCAACGACATCCAGAGACAAAAGAAAGTCGGGGCTGTCACTGAGCTGCAGCAAGATACCCATCAAGGCTCGCAAAGCAATTTCCACGCCATGAACCTCAATCGCTCGCCGTACCATGGCCGGCAGGTGGGCACTCGACTGTTGTTTGCCATCATCTGGCGTGCTGTGGGACGTGATCAGCGTAATCAGATGAGACTGTAGGCGATCCAAGAGTTGGCCATTATGCAGTTGAACTTCTCGATCCAGAGCGGATGGAAAAGAGGACTCGGGGCATTGGTCGAGAAGCCTGAGGACCCCATCGAACTTCTCCGGTTGCAAGGATCGAATATTGTTTTGGAGTTGAGGTGCGCAGGTCGCCAGAATGGTTTGGTGGATGTCCCGAGAGTCAGCACTCCCAGGCGATTTCACCAACACTTCGAGTACCACGCCGGCTGAGGTTGGGTCTTCCCGGAGTAGGGCGCCGACACAATTCAAAGCGGGAATCAACGAAGGCAACAAAAAGGGTTCGAGGAGGTCTGCAACACGTCAGCCAAGGCAAGAAAACCGACTCAATAACTTACAATCCAACCCGGCCTTCAAGGACTCCTGCGTGAGCTTTCCCTGGCGATAGGCGACAACCGACTGTTGGAGGAGAGTGGGTATCAACAGATAGAACTCATGAGGAGAGCAGCTGGTGAACAGTTCGTCGCCGAGGCCTTCGGCGAGGTACAGGGCATTAATCCAATCGCCGAGGTGGGCTGTCTTCTCTCCTGGGAGACTCGCCAGGCCGCCCTCTGGATTTTCCTGATCCAGATATTGAGCCAGAAAGCCAGTCTTCTTGCGCACTCCGATCTCCGACTTGGACAACCCCAAGCGAGTTCTAGTCACCAAAATCAAGAGGAATACCGCGCCAAATTCGTCGTAAATAGGTTGTGCCTCGCCTTGCCAGCATTAACTCAAGTGCTTTGCCGGTGGTAGCATTACTCACCATGAATCTCATCCCAACGCCAGTCGTCCAGCAGAGTGCAGAGAGGGCCGAGCCAGTAAGCAGGGCGGATGAACAGGGAAATGCAGTTGATGGCGGCAGGCTTCCGCAGAATCGTGTTCGCGAGATCCTTGAGATATTGAGTTTCCTTGCTGTGACAGTAGCCATGCATAATCTGCAATCTGTCAGGGACGACATTTGACATATGTTGAACGAGACGGTACCTCAACCAAAGCTTGACTTATGAATGGAGCACTCCCGTCGACGCGCACCAGCTCGTCAACGAGCTTTGGACCCCTGGCGTGGCTCGAACGTACTTGACTCACGAGTTCGTCCTTCCCATACAGACCTCTGCTCATGCCGTTCTGCATGTCTTCACTTCCCATCAACTGCGTAGCCGCCTTGGCTGTCATCAAATGGTGCAAAGAACACGTGTGGAGGAAGCGCGATGCGGTCACTGATATGTCCTGGTCGGATAGCGGTATGAGGTGGGCCCAAGTCTCAATAATGGTCTCCTCGGTGTGGAAGCTATTGAAGGAGGATGCGGATATCATGGAGAGGAGTATGGGTAATTTGTTTTGGATGAAAATCTGACATTGCTGATAGCAGAGCCGACGTTGCGGGTCAGAGGCCTGACTTTTGAGGATGTGAAATGACGCACTCATAAGATCGGCGAATGCAGCGTGGTAGTCGTTCTAGGTCCCGTCAGAACAAGGCCATGGTAGTCGTACCGTTCAGGCCCAACTTACCTGATGGCGAGAGCACAAATAATTGATTGCGGTAGAGTCATCGATCGTAGCACCTGTAGAAAGCTGACTTGTAAGTTCTAATCCTGCGGTCAGTGAGCGTCTGACATACCATTGCTTCGAGGTACAAAATCGTGGCTGCTTTGGAAGCCACCATCTGCGACTCTGGGATGGAAACTTGAAATTGTAAGGCTTGCATGGCAGACGACTGAGCAGACGAAGTCCGCTCTTGAGAATTGGCGTTGTCAAGAAGACTGATGTGTTTAAGGACCGTGTTGAGCCGTTCCACGAGCTGAGTAGAGAGGGTGGAATATAAAGGTAGGCATGACTCAAAAGACTGCCTCAGGGCTTCTCGAAGCCCTGGACTCGACCCGGTCGAGGGACCTCCTGTTTGAGTATCGCCTGGCGAAAGGGCTTCAAGTCCCCCATCGGTTGCGGCAATTGATGCGACAAGAAACCCCAGGGCCTCAATGACGTTGGTATGGCCAACGGTTGCGGGTTTGTCCATTTCATGTGGCAGGGCCCGGACCACTGATGAGAGCCATCTTGAGGAGACCATCAAGCATATCCCAGCCTCAGAAGGAGTCATCCTGTATTTCGCCGAGACAACAAGCATTGTCAGGTCCTGCAAGGTTTGACTGTAACATTCCAGCCAATCTTGAGACAAGGGCATTGGTGCCACGTTCCATTTGCTGACCAGAACCAAAAGTGCCTCCGAGATGCTGACAGTGCCGCAGCTTCCTACATAGTCGATATACAAGGAAACGAGGGGGTCGCCGGCGACACAGAACGAAGCCCGACACTCCACCAAAGCGCCAAACAACTGCTTTCCATCAACCTTCTTGAATTCCTGCAACAAGGCACCGAACTCGTTCGCCGAGATACGCCGAAGCAGGCACTGTCGGGTGAGGGTCAACCATTTTGTTACCGTCATGACTGGCTCTGGCCGTCCTCAACTATGCAAGGCTGGGTAGAGTCAGGGGCGCTGGGAGGGAACGTAGATGTCGACGACTCCGGTCTGCTGAAGCGTTGTTCTGCATATCGTTGCAATTGTTAAAGGCGCGACAGGTTGTGATCCGGGATACCAGCAGTCACCATAAGGTGCAGTATGAAGTCAGGCGTTCATTCACTGTGATTCTAAGGTACCTTATGTAGCACTTTGATTCCGCTTCTGACAGCCTCGAGGCCTGAGAACGCAATGCTTGGCGCACCTCAATATAGGCTCACCGCGACCATGCCGCTTTTTGGTACTGGCACGCTTGGAATAGGGCGGCAGCATCCTACGCCGGGAAGCAGGGTGAGCCGCCAGTAGTGTTTCCAACGCTTGGCTGCCACGGCTGTCACTTCACTGCACCGCAGTCTCGTCTATCCAGACTCTTTGCGGAAGCCTCAAGTTCGTACCTAGTAGGTACTGACCCTGCTTTACATGTCTTGATGCCTTGCCCCTGCTCCCTCACTCCAGAATGCAAGCGCATTGAGAGATAATGCGTATCGAATCCCCCCTTCCTGGTCGCCCACCGTGCTGGCGACCTCCGTGATGCCGGTATTGCAGACGGCAGCATCCCGAATGCCAGTATGGCCGGTATTTCGCACCCCATAGCCCTGGTTCCGGAAGACGTCCGTCTGAAGATATCAGCATCCCAACAAATTACATCTCATGTAGATGTGGTCGAAGGTCTCGTCGAAAACGCACTCGATGCAGATGCACGTTCCATTTCTGTCGAGGTGAACTTCGCAAAAGGCTACTTTTCGGTGCGCGACGACGGAGTTGGCATAGAAGGAGTCGAATTTACGGAGACTGGCCGGTTGGCGAGACCACACTGTATGAGCCCCGAAGGATGCGGTTGGTGGCCGCATTACTAACTCTGCACACCAGGTACTTCGAAACTCAGTTCTTCTCATCCTACGTTTGGTCGGTATGGTCGCTTTCTGTCCAGCCTGTCGTTGCTCTCGCTCCTCTCCATAACATCTCGACGGCAGTCCGAGTCCGGTGCGAGGCGACTGATTCTCCACCGTGGCGAAGTCGTCTCCCGGCAGCTTGACGTGAAAACGGAGGATGGGGAGATCGTTGGACATGGGACTACGGTGGTCGTCCATAATCTGTTTGGCGACGTCCCCGTGCGGTCGCGGTACATGTTTCAGCACTATTCGTCTCCAGCAGAGATCAGTAAAGGCTTTGACCAATTGAAAAGGAGACTTGTTGGGTATTTACTTGCCGGGTCCAAAGCATGGGAGTTGCGACTTTGCCTCGCGCATGGAAATCGCCAACATATCCACGTCAAACCGGGGGAGTTGAACAGTGATCGAGTCACTACTGAGGGTGCTGTTTCAACCCTCTTCCAGGCCAGAATGTTGTCCAGTCCAGATTCTGCGTCCTGGAAGCCGGCGTCAATCCGGTCCAAGGAGTTCCTCGTCCGTGCTGTCTTCTCACTTGAACCCTACCCCTGCCGAGATATCCAATACATCTCAATCGGCCAGCATCCGATTACAAATGCTGCGGGCAACAAAGAGCTTTTCGACGTGGTCAATCAGGCCTTCCAACGCTCAAACTTTGGCTCGGTGGCCCAAGATCGAACTCTACGTAGCGGTGCGCCTGGGGTGGGCGGTCGGTCTGATCGTGGCCAGGAAGTTACGAGCGGTGCGAAATGTGTGGACAGGTGGCCAATGTTCTGCATCAAGGTTGAGATGATGCCTGAGTCACTCCGAACAAGGCTGGATCTGGACCAGGCCCCAGGAGAGCTTCGACCTGCCATTAGCCGGTTATTTAAAGCGTTGGAGCTGTTGGTATCCCACTTCTTGGAGTCCCATGGATACGATCGTTATCCAAGGGGCCTCCAGCCCGGCAAAAGCCAGATTCCCGAACCCCGTACGCCCTCGTCCGAGGAGACGTCTTCGTTGCGGTCACCATGTTGGCGACCACAAGGGGCGAGCCAGATTCAGCAACTGAAGAATTGGCATCGCGTGAAGAGCGGGCTGCACTCTAGTGACAAGCATCCAAAGTGTCGGAGCACTCCACCTGAAAGGGCCCCTGGACCTCAACCGCTCGCCGATTCCGTCCGAAACGGGCATCTATCCCCTGACAATGGGAGAGAAGACCGAAGAATTGATGACGACCTCGACGCCATGACAAGTTCTACAAATCAGGATGAGCGGCGAGAGTGCGAGACAGATGCTACCGGTGAGGATAAGGCGGCTTCTACGTTGGTGTGGACAGACCCGCGCAATGGTCGGGTTGTACATCTCCACCCTCTTACAGGATCAGTCGTACCGGATAGGGGCGGGCATGCCGGCCATCTTGTCAGGACTTCTCGACTACAGACATGTTCAAATCGTCGTAGTCACGCAGCGGGCCATCTCAGCTCTATACCGTCAACAGATCGGGTTGGAGCCGCTCTTCAGCTTCCTGCACGATTATCCAAGTATAGCAAGGTGGCAGCTTTTCGCCAGGCAGAGCCGTCGATCCAATCTTCCGAGTTGGTAGGGCAATCGATGACCCAAAGTAGCAAGCACGCCGAATCTGCCTGCCGCTTACTCCTACAGTATGGCAATTGGCAGGTAAGCAAAGAGTCCCTTGCCTGCTCCACGATTGTCCGACAAGTCGATCAAAAGTTCATCCTCGCCATCGTCCCGACGATGGGCGATCGGTCAAAAGACCTCCAGGAACTTCTTATCCTTGTCGATCAGCACGCGGCTGATGAGCGGGTCAGACTCGAAAGCCTATACCAGGATTTGTGCCAGCGCAAGCACTGCACCCTCGAAAAACCGATTGTGTTTGATGTGGGTGTTGCCGAAGCAGAGCTGTTCGAGGGTCAACGGAAGTACTTTGAAGAGTGGTGTTTCACTTACGAGGTGGAGTGGAACCATCGGTACATACCGGCCGAAGCGAAGCGCATCAAACATGAGAGCTGCACGATCAGTGTCACCATGCTGCCTGCCCTTATTGCCGAACGTTGCCAGGCCGAGCCAAGCATTGTTGTCAACCTTCTGCGGGACGAGGTCTGGTCAAGGCATTCCTCACAATCTCGAGCGCCTGAGAAAGGCACGACTCACAAAACGGGTCACGACAGCATCCAATGGGTATCGGAGATTGGCAATTGTCCAATGGCTGTGCTTGAAATGCTGAAGTCCCGATCATGTCGTACTGCAGTCATGTTCAACGATAAACTAGATCTCAGTGTATGCGGCCAACTTGTCCATCGCCTGGCCCGTTGTGCGTTTCCTTTCCAGTGTGCACATGGAAGACCTACTGTGACGGTGTTGGGGGCTCTAGGTGGTCCTCAGGACCATGTCAAGTCAAACGACGTAACCATGGACCGTTGGCGTGTTGACGACGAAGGGTTCCGCGCTCAGTGGACGAGATGGATGGATGTTGAGTGAACTCGGGGGCGTCCTTGTATTGGATATGTGCAAGCGATTCGGTGTATGGATTGGATAGCCACAGTGTTTCCGTTGTTCTACAGCACCGAGAATGTAGCACGATTGGAAAGTGACCAACCTATGCACACATTGAAGCCCATAGTGTTTTTCTGGCCCATCATACTCCGTTCCATCCATCACAACTGGGACGGTTCCAAGCTCTTCCGGCGGCTGGGTCGGCTCATCGAGGTCGGCAAAGACTTAGTGTTGTTTCACTTGCCGCGTGTTCACGTGATTGCAGCGGCCGCCCAAGGCGCCAAAGGTCCGTGCTGAAATCTGTAAGCGAGGTGATTGATATACGCGTGCAGGAATTCGACGTCACAATCACGAATTCCATGTTATCAGGACACGGAGCACGGCCCGTCTGTATCATCCGAAGAGCACAATCTGGCCTGCATCCAGAGCAGGGTTCTGATACAACATCGTCACAGCACGCCAAAGATACGAATATACGAGCAAAGGCGGCCTAGTGGTGGCTTCCCCGGGGTTTGACAGCTGACTTTGACTGAGACTCGACGCTGATACGGTCACAACCCGAGGCACGCATGTAACTTTGGCCTCTAGACAAACGATGCGCGGTGTGCGGCCTCATCCCAGACGCTTCAACCAATCTCAGCCCCCGGGGCTCATCATTCGGTTGGCTGGTCTTCCATCACATGTACGAGACATTCTGCTCCAGCCCGATTCGGCCTGATTTTCGACGCTATCCTTGCATACCCTCTGGAACATGCATTGTCCGGCGGCAGGGGAATCTCAACAACTGGGTTACACCCAGCCGCACCTTGGGCGGAGACGGGTGAGACTGAGAAAGAGACGGCCGGCACAACTGGGGATCGGCTGATGGCTTGCAGAATTGACGATGCGCACACCAGCTGATGAAGCTGGGCTTGCTGCGTTTACGTACTTCCTGCTGGCTGGCTGAGGGTGGAGTCCCAGGATGAGCAGACACCATGTTGGAGAGCTCAAGTTTCTCAACCCTGAACTGTACAGTAGGAGTAACATTTCCACACAGTACTGTGTACATCTGCCGCAGGTCCCTCCCATCGCTGCTACTCGGCTCCGCCAGAGTCCCCAGTATGCGCTCGGCTCCAGTTGTGGACGGCGAGGCACACCCGGTTGGGCTTGGGGAGGGCGACTACAACTCGAGACTCTGTATGGAGAAGTGAGGGCTACTAAGGGCTAAGGGAGAGGTGCGGCAGACGGCAAGCGCCTCCTGCAAGCGCCGGACGCTCCCCCTGGACGCCCTTACGCAGTGGCGCATTTTGCTCTGCTTCGGCCAGGCGGTTCAACAGCTTTCCCAGCTTTCTCCCATGCTTGGACCCATTAATTGTTAAATCCTGCCGACCCTAAGAAGTGCATTCCCAGCTAGGGGCTTACCTGAACCTACATACCTGACCCAACTGCGCCATCTTACTGGTGCTGCAACGCGCTGCGGCTGCGGCTGCGGCGCAGAATGCACTGTCCCCTCCCTCGCTTCCACCCTCTCGCTCTCGCGCGCCCTCTCTCTTATCCCGCTTTCACGACCCGCATCCTCGGGTGTCTCTCCTCCCACTTCTCATGCCAGAGTCATTCTCCCAGATGTAAAAGGAGGGCCTGAACCTGTCGTTGCCCTAGAAAACCCTCTCGCGCTTCTACTTCGCCTGGTTCAGACAAGAGAGGACCTTGGGCCGGTTCGTTTACGTTGTTTCCACTACACGCATTTGTCCAACTGCGGCACAATATCCCTCCCTCCAACCGGCTCCGCCTGCGCTTCTCGCGGCTCCCGCTAACTTTGCATGCATAACATATGAGGGTATGACCTTCCACCACAACTCGAGCATGAGTCTTTGATGCTGCTCGACCTCATTGCCCGCCTGCACCACGGGGCGTCGCCGATTCCTCTCTCCTGGGCCGCCGGTGGTGACCCAGGGAGGTCAGGTCCCATCTAGTGCTCGGCGCTTCCACCATCCCCGGTGGTGACATACCATAAGCGCCCAATATCAAACTCGTTCGCCGCGGGTGCGCTTTATTGCACGCCCGAAGCGTGGCCAAACCTCTGGGTGAGGCCCTATCTCAAGACGTCATCTGCACGGTTTCGGAGGAAGGGATAGCCCGTCGAAGCGCCCATATCGTCTCACTGTCCCATGCGTTGTTGACCCCTTGTCGGACCTGAAATCACACGTCAACAGTTAAGGAGAGAATCTGCCAACAGTTAAACCCTCCAGTCGGCTCCCAAGGTCTAGGAGCCTCAGAGTGTGAGGGAGCCCTTAACAGCCCCAAGCATCTATGGCTCCAGTCAACCCCAACGCCACTCATATTGACCTGGTCTCAAGTCCAGAGACCGGCCCTCGCGGATTTGTTGCTGTCAACCGCACCTCTAGCAATGGTAGGTCTCATGATTGCTATGGAAGACCAATACTGAACCAAGGGCACAGACAGTGACGTCTCTAGTCAGCTATCATCGCCACAAGACAACCCTGGCAGAGGGAGCGAGCTCTCCTCGAGGACCCCAAGTAGCATAAATCCGCATACCCAGAACCAGCAAGGGTCAAGACCCAAACGGAAACGGTCTCAATCGGTGGAGCAGGAAAGATACGGTGACCAACAGCCGACTGAGTACAATGCTTCGCAGCGCCCTGAGCCTCAGCATATGGCCAACCGAGCACTCCATGTTCTTGGAGGTGCTGATCAAAGCGGAGGAGGCTACTACCAGACAGGTAATGCTGGCAATGAGAATGGCCATACGTGGCAACCTGAGAGACAGGCTCCATCAGCGAATGCTGCAAACGGTGCCCAACCCAGTACGTCTGACGCCCACCTGGCCGAGGCCCTGCAGCGAGAGACGGCCGAGCAAGATGCTCAGCAAAGATCCTGGGACCCGTCGCCGAGTTCGACCGGGGAGGCGGCCTCGGGCGGTCCCAAGCGGAAGCGCAATTTCAGCAACAGGACAAAGACCGGATGCTTGACATGCCGAACAAGAAAGAAAAAGTGCGACGAGCAGCACCCCGAGTGTAAGTGCAACGCATCTTCGTCGCTCTCCTCGCAGAATCTGATCCGCACATGCTGACCGTGGACCGGCCCATCAGGCGCCAACTGCATTCGAGGAGGTTTCGACTGTAAGGGCTACACACGCACGAACCGACGTAACATCTGGCCGGGCAACGGCGCCCCGGCCAGGCCCGTCATGCCTCTACAGTCAAAGGAGGCGCAGACTAACGTGTCTGAACCTCGGGGTCGCCAAGTCCCACATCTAGAATCGCCGAGTACGAGCCTTCCATCTGCAACATATGACCCCAGTCATCCGCGGTCAGGCCCAGGTGATAACCATAATGGCCGACATCAACAACAATATGTGACCAGCCCTCCTCACGGCGAGCGGCGAGGCCAGCCGCTGTATACTGGACAAAAGCAGCAGCATCCACAGCAGCAGCATCCACAGCAGCAGCATCCACGGCAACAGCAACCGCAGCAGCAGGGGCAACAACAACAGCAACAGCAACAGCAACAACAGCAGCAACACCAACACCAACACCAACAACAACAACAACTGCAGCTGCAACAACAGCAAATGCAACTGCAGTATCAACAACAACAATGGGCAAAACAACAAGCCCATCTACCTTATACTCCAGACCACCTCCCTCCTCTGTCGGACGTCGGCCGGTCCGAACAGCCTTTGAGTGCGCAAAGCAGAGATATGTCACGACCATCCACCCAGGGCCCGATATATTCTCAACATCCACCGGCCCCTCTGTCCCAACCGCAGTCACATATGTCTCCTCAGAACAATACCACACCGGTAGGCCCTCCCAATCTACCACACCCGCCCCCTCCACCTCCACCTCCTGCCCCTGCTTCTGCGGGAATCCAGCATCAGGTTAGCCATTGGCATCCTCCTCAAACGCAGGAGTATCGCCCACCAGTTTACGGCACCATGCCGACTGAATACCCCGAGCCGTCCAACCGCGGGCACGCGCGCGTTCCATCCACGAGCTTCGAGAATCCCAAGTCTGGGGCCAAGACCTTCACCAAAGAGGATGTTGAACGGTCCAAGATGTTAAGATGCACGAGCTACAATCACCATGACCCGACTCTGGTCAACGAGCGTCAGAGATGCAAGCAGGCTCTGGCACGGTACAATCAGGCCTGTGCGCTCGACAATGCGGCCAGCGAGGAGGAAATCCGTGCCAAGCTGTTGAAAGTGTTTGATCCAAGCAAAGACACTACACACAAGTTCATCTCACCTCCACTCGAGAAAGGCATGATTGGACAAGGGTCCAAGATCGAGGCGCCTTTCAAGTGCACATACGGCTACAATATCAAGATCATGGAGGATGTTTTTATTGGGGAGAATTGCGAGATTGACGATTGTGGCAAGGTTGATATTGGGCCTCGGACCTATATCGCCTCTGGCGTGACCATCTTCACTCAGAACGTGGGCAAAGACATGGTTGATCGCAAGGGGACAGGGGCGCCCTGGATGGCGCAGCCTGTCTCCATTGCATCGGAAGTGATCATTGGGAAGGGTGCCGTCATCTATCCTGGTGTGACAATTGCGAGAGGTGCTACCGTGGAGCCATTTGCGATCGTGCGTGACTACTTGCCAGAATTCCAAGTACAATACGCTGCTGTCGGGCTTCGATCGCCGCCATAGGCAGATCCCGAGCATCTCTTGGAGGCGGCGAGGACACTTCTGGAGGCGAAGACCGCGGCTTTGCTCTTGGGGATGGGCAATCAAATGCTGCTGGGATGCAGGACCAGGTTCGCGCACGAAAGGGGTCGGCATGATGTTTGTATGCGACCTGCCGTGTGCTGGGTTCTATGATGGTTTAACGATATACTATGTGGGAGTCTCGGTAATATGGTTGTTGTTAGCAGTTCTGGATGTCTGGCCGTAGAATGACGATCAAAGCGATGGGTTTGGTTCTTCATTTTTATCCATCTTTATTTCTTTATGATCCTCAAGAATCCCTCCAAGCTTGTGTCTAGCGGCAAGTGTTGACAGTATCTGGTCCATCTCGTGGCAAGGCTTCGAGCAGCTCATCGATGGTGCCCGTGGGGAAATGTCCCCATGCCTCTTTTGTGTGTTCTAGAACAGCGGTAGCACCGACAGGGCAAATTGATGCTCCGCACGATTGGCTCGTAGGTGTTGACGAGGTAATCGTCACGCGGTCGAGCTTGGAAGTCAAACGCAAGGCGCGAGACGAGGTGTGCTGAAATGGAATGTAGGACCCGGCGGCGACAGTTCCATCAACATAGGGCATTTGAGCCTTGCATTGAGGTGACATAGACGCCTCAGGGGGACGGAACTCGAGACTGAAAAATGTCCGAAGATGCCTTACTTCGAGACCCCTGGATCACTCTAATAATAAATTTGGCCTCTACCCAACGCCGTTCACAGGTACCTTGTATATATCCAAGAACATACGGGCCCAAGAAACGCCCTGAACCGTCGAAAGCAACCTTGAAGTTATCAAGAGCTACCAGGCAGGTACATACCGGTACCTTACCTTAGGTACCTTCTGCGTCCATGCTGTATCGGGTCCCTCCTTGTATTTTAGGCGACCGACCTTCCTTTCATGATCACCATCATCGTGAGAGTAAAACCACTAGTGATTATAGTGCTGTAGATAGAGTAAAAGGTACATAGCAGGCACCTGGGTGGCAGGTAGCTAATAATTATTAGTACTAGAACTCCCAGGTCCTTATTACGGAGGGAGGGATAATACGTACCTTATACAAACTTGTTGCGTGAGGTACCAGGTACCAGGTACTACAGTAAACTTGAACTCCCTCCTGGCCTCTATACATAACGACAGCAGACTCAACGCTTCCCTCACCTCTCTTGCCTGGCTGTCACGCGACTCGTCTCGTCCATTTTAATTCTTGTCTCTGGATGGGTCTTTTTTCTATCAGTGTGTGTTCATTCCTCGATCGTGTTGTGTTGTGACGCGCGCTGCAACCTCCGCTTGGTCCTTGCGTCTGCCAAACGGCCGACCGCGAACGCCCTCGCCTGAATTCCTGCTCCCAACTCCTTGCCCCTTGTTGCATTGGACACATATGGTGAAGCCACCGTTTCCGAGCTGCTTAACCTTCCCAACTATCCCACTATAACTCTTTTGTCAGTCGGGTATCACGTTCACACGTTCACACGTCCTCTCAAAGATCTCGATTCTCGACCTCCTCACGCGCTGCCTCAACCCCTTTCAGGGCCACTCCAGCTCCCTACGTTGACCGCCAACACGCTATCAAGAGAATGGACACATCGCATGCAGAGTCGCTGCGACCGTGAGCGACATGAGCGACGAGTGCCTTTAGCACCATGCGCGACACCCAACCCCCAGGCACATATAGAGCTCCTCCCCGAATACCCAAAGACGGCTTCGAGGACGGTCATGGCGCAACAGTTCCCGATCCTGTTCGTGCCGCGAACACCACCAGCCCGACCGTGTTGTTAGAGCAGGAAGCCCTCGACGACGGCACAGCTGCTATTGCACGGTTCCATAACTATCTCCGAGCGCTCTATCCATTCCAGCCTGCCGCTCCCCACGCGTCAACCACGGTCACCTTACCTCTCAATGCCGGAGATATCATTCTGGTGCACTCTGTGCATGTCAATGGCTGGGCTGATGGCACTCTCTTGGAGACGGGTGCTCGTGGCTGGTTGCCTACCAACTACTGCGAGCCTTACGACTTCGATGCCATGCGACCACTTCTCAGGGCACTGACCGACTTCTGGGATCTGGTCAGGTGCGGCAATGACTCGAATTTGAATCTGTTCCGCAACCAGGACTACATGCGCGGTCTAGTGGCCGGAGTTCGCGCATTACTGGAGAGGTGCGGCTGCCTCACTCGTGATAGCGCCTTTGTCAAGGAATGTGATGGCATCCGGCGGACTCGCAAGAATCTTCTCTCAGACCTTGCGCTGCTTGTACGCACTGCCAAGTTGCTGCAGCAAAAGGTAGCCGCACAGTATGCATACAAGGACCTTGATATCAGGCTGGATGATATGCTCCTGAAAGCCTTTCGCATCGTGACACGAGCCGTCCTCTTCTTTGATGTCTGGAATGAACAGACTGCGGCCATGTCATTCGGCTCGGAGGAATATCGGGATGCCAATGACCCATCTACGCCTGGAGAAGTTTCGTCTTCACAGGCCTCTAGTAGCGTACGGCGAAGTGTCCACCACAGAGGCTCGATGGGTGCTGCCACAAGGGCGTCCAATACCACCGCTTTGCCCAAGCGAAACAGCCGCAGCTCTACGGAAAGACCTAGTCCGGTACGGGGCCACTCTTCAATGACCCATCGAATGTCCTACACCAGCCGTGCTACCGAGAAGAATCCTATGTTGATTTCGGAATGCCTTCACAGGGCCTATGATGACTTTCTGACCGTGCTCGCCTCATTCCTGGGTTCTCACATGCAATCTCGTTCGTCCTCTGAGTTGTTGCTCACAACACAGAACGCCGTGCGTTCCTGCCGTCAGCTTTTTGCAATCGTGGAGACTGTTATTGAGCATGACTATGGCACCTCGCGGCCCTTGGTGCAGGCGAAAGACGCCATGTACTACGCAATCACTGAACTGGTGCACGCCGCTCGAGATGTCTTCAAACCCGTCCATGCTGGCAGTGGAGATTTTGTCTGCCTACCAGAAGAGGCTCATAATCTTTTGCAGGCGGCAACTGCTTGTGTGAGTGCGGCGGGTCGATGTGTTGCCCGGACCAAGGCCACACTGGAAGAGGTTGGCGACTTCGAATTTGAGGATGTCGGACAACTATTAGTAAGGAGGTCAGGTGAAACCAACACGTCTGAGCCAACCCGTGATGATGTTGGGCCCTTTGCCGCCCCTCGATCCTCGTTGTCGAAATCGTCGGCCAAGGAAGTCTCGGAGGATTTCAAAGAAGGTCCTCGTATTTCAGTTTCTCACGGAATGCTAACTCCTCCACTGTCTTTCAACACTACCGGCTCGCCATCCAGTGGTTTCGGAAGCTTCCCGCCAACGCCGCAAGACAATACAATGGTCGATGTGGTCAGATCACAAGCGTTGCCAACTTCATCATCCATGCATCGAGAGACTGCAAGTGTGTCCTCCCAGGCCAATCGGTCGCTGGCTGACAGGGGAACATACAACCTGGCCACAAGAGCACAGGGCGGGAGTACAAGCAGTGACAGCAGTTTTAATCGACTTCACAGACAATCATACCCGAGCAATCTCTCATCCGCTTCCACGCGTGTTGCCTCGGTTCAGGAGGCTGGCAGCAACTTCCGTGCAGGCTCCTCCGCTGGATATTCGGTCTTGGATAGATCCCCCGTGCTCGATGCAGACGACGAAGACGCTGAAGCGGAGATGCTAGTGAACACGTTCGCACAGGAGCTTGTTCTTAACCGGGAGGGGCTCGTCGTTGGGGGAACTCTGAATGCTCTGGTTGAACGTTTGACTACGCACGATTCCGCACCCGACTTGTCTTTCATCAGCACCATCTATCTGACATTCCGTCTCTTCGCAAAGCCAGAAGAGTTTGCGCAGGCTCTGTCTTATCGCTTCGACTATGTTGGAGCGCACCCAAAGATAGCCAGCCCTGTCCGGCTCCGCGTGTACAACGTGCTGAAAGGCTGGATGGAGTCCCATTGGAGGCACGACTGTGACGATACAGCCTTGCCTGTCATTGTTGGATTCACCAGGGAACAGCTGACGCCAGTGCTACCAATGGCTGGGAAAAGAATCCTAGAACTGGCCGAGAAGGTATCGTCCGCCAATGGCCCCATTGTACCTAGAGTTGTGTCTGCAGTTGGTAAGACAAACATCTCGTCTGCTGCATATATCGACCCAGATGCGCCCTTGCCATCTCCTGTGATATCCAAAAGTCAGCTCACCGCACTAAGAACTTGGAAAATGGGAGGGAGCAACATCAGCATTCACGATCTCGACCCGCTTGAAATCGCGCGCCAGATTACGCTCAAGACGTCGAAGATCTTTTGCTCCATCCTACCGGAGGAGCTATTGGCCACGGAGTGGACGAAACGGACGGGCTCGCTGGCCGTCAATGTTCGGGCAATGTCGACACTCTCGACTGACGTGTCCAATCTGGTATCGGACTCGGTGCTCCAACTGGATGAGCCGAAAAGGCGGGCTGCCACCATCAAACATTGGGTGAAAGTCGCGAACAAGTGCTTGGAGCTGCATAACTATGACACGGTCATGGCCATTGTGTGCGCTTTAAATTCGACCAATCTCAAACGCATGAGACGGACCTGGGAACTTGTACCACAGAAGACCAAGTCGGTGTTCGACGAGCTGTGCAAAGTGGTGGACGTCTCCAAAAACTATTCGCTTCTTCGACAACGTGTGCAGTCGCATGTTCCTCCATGCCTGCCCTTCATTGGTGTTTACCTGACGGACCTGACTATGGTCGATTCTGCCAATCCGGCCACACGGCCTCTTGCTACAGAAGCTGGCGAGATATCTGTGATCAACCTAGACAAGTATATCAAGACGGCGAGGATAATTTCTGAACTCCAGAGGTTTCAGGTCCCTTACAGGCTTTGTGAAGTGTCTGAACTTCAGACGTGGATGCAAGACCAACTGATACGGGTTCGATCGGCCGGCGACAAGAGTTTCCAGATGCATTATCGACGATCTTTGGTTTTGGAACCAAGGGAACCGAGCAGGAGTCCCAATCCCGGAGCATCGCACGGGGGAAAGGATCGGGAAAAGTTTGACTTCCTGCATTGGACCCATCTGCTCCAGAAAGAAAAGTCTCTCCCAGTTCCCAGTTGACGTCTCGCTTCTGTTGGAACTCAGTCGATGACCGAGGTGGATCGACTTTTTCACGAATTCATGGTTTTGTTTATCTGTGTAAAGTATTCTCAGCGAGGAGATCTTATGGCTTCACGATACCCCGACGATTACACTTGGTTTGCTTGTTTATCTTCAATGTTTGTCTTATTGGTGTTGGTCAAGGCCACCCGAATGTGTCAGAGTTCAGAGGCCAGTTATACTCTGTATACGGCACAAACAGGACCGTTTCGTTGGCTGAAGGACATGGAATTTCTGTACAGGTATCAACGCGGAGGGGATGTCGGCCTGCAGGAAAGCAGTGAACTTGGCTTGGTGTCATGGTTTTCAGTTCTTGTGTACTTTCATAGGTCTGACTGTGGATTTGGAAGGAAAAGGGATTAAGGATGACTGCGAACACTTGGGTGTAATAAAGTGAGGGCCACATTGTACTGTACATGATCGTCATTAAGCAAGAATGAACAAAGCTCCTTACGGCGAAGTTTGATCTGATCCTGGCTAGAGTCTTGCGAGCTCTAAGATTGAAGAAATGTCGATGGTCACCAGCCATATCCGAACTGCCTCCGCGCCCAGGGCTGGTAATAACCCGAGTAGTCGCGGGCTCTGGACAAGCCAAACTGCTCGGCGACATTGATGTAGCCTTCTGCACTGTACTGGCCGGCGGCCTTGACGGCGGCGGCGTCTCCCACGTCCACTTCCCAAGGCGACCGACAGTAGACACAGGTGACGAGCCTGCCAGCCTGGGAGGCGGCCCACTGGTCGAAACAGGATTGATGCAGATTGTGGCCGCACTGTGCTTTACACCAGACGAGCAGGTTATGATCCTGATCCAGGTCCATATAGCAGATGGGACATTCTCCGTCGGGCGGTTTCCGCTTCCCCTTTGTATTCCCATCATCATCATCATCATCATCATCATCACCATCATTGGCACCGGCACGGGCAGCACGGTCAGTAGGTAAAGGCGGAGCATGGGCAAAGATAACCTCCAGTTCCGACGGCAGCAAGGCCAGCTGATACTGGAGATGTTCAGGCGCCTTGAGCACCGTATGCAGGGCATAGACCTTGTGTTTGCATTCATTGCCCTTTGCGGCGTCGGGGCAGGTGCAGCGCGGCTCGCGGCCCACTGTGACTTGGTAGACGTTGCCCGTGGAGCCGACGATGTCGATTTCCTCGTACGGTGCGCCGTCCGCGGTCCTGCCTCGCTGGCGGTGCAGTACGATCATCCGCTGCGTCTGCGCCCGTGTCAGTTTCGTCAGGAAACTGCCTGGTGGCTTGGGCCGGAATTTGCGCAGTCGCTTCTCCTCGTGCCCGCTGGCTGCGTTCTTGGATGCGCTGCGAGTGTGACTGTGGCTGTTACTGTTACTGTTACTGTGTGGAGGTGTCTTGAGTTTGGGTTTGGGTTTGGGTCTAGTGTTGGTATTGGGAGTGGAAGGAGCGCGGGTATTGTTGTCTTTTGTGGTGGCTTTTGCTTCCTTCCCTGCTGTATCATGCCGCGGGGTGTTTGCTGGTTTGGGTACGTTCTGGGCTTCATCCTCTTGCGGCCTTTTCAGGAGACGCTCGGCTCGTGCTTGTGCTTGTGTTTGTGTTTGTGCTCTTGAATCGGTAGAGGGCCTTCTGGAAGAGGGACGTGGTGTGGATGTTAGTTTCGTGACGGCGCCACGGCGAGAGACGCGAGACTGAGCGGCGGTCTCGATCGATGGCATCCTGGCTCGCGACCTGCGCGACGTATTTATGCGCCTCTCTTGCTAGGGAGGCCTGGAGACCGGCTGGATGAAAGGGTCAAGGGTCGGTAGGGTATGGATTGAGGTTGGGTAGGTCAAGGTAAGAAAGGGTACTAGGCAGTTGGATTGCCACCGCAGATTATACCATTATGGTACGTACCGTGCTGATCAGCAAAGGTGAATGAATACCTACGTACTAAATGCGGCGGTTTCCCCAGACCCCTTTATTTGATTGTACTTTGACTTTAAGATACTCGACATCATGGGTGCCACTCTGGGAACCTCAAGCCTCTGTACATGTGCTTTTATTATACCTTCACTTGTACATCCTTAAGTGAAAGTCAGTCGATTACCTTCTCCACCACCTGCGAATACAACGTATCCCCTATATAGCCTCACGGCTCTTGCCTCAACGATGTTTGAACGAGTGTATCGCATGGCTTGTTCACTGCCACTGACAAACTTTTATAACTTTTGTAATCCAACCCTATGTAGCGTCTCGCGTGTGTCCGCCGGGGTTTTGTACAGAATCTACACCGAGTCAGCAAGGTCACCATTAAGTTTGCCTCCACACAGCACTTACAATCGGTCGTCACAAAGGCGCGGTCGACCTCATTCAAGGCTTCCGCGCAATACTGCAATGTCTCGGCGATGTCGTGGGTACGGCGCAGAGGCGTCGATTCATCCAGCAAAATGTCGTACTCGGCCCAGACTCCATCGCCAGCATGATACGCGACCACAGACTTGAACCCCGATACCACGTTACCAAAGCGGTACGCGAGGTAGATGAGCTTCTTGTGCAGCGCATCGTCTACGGCCAGTCCACATAGGCGAGTCACGTTTTCGACGCAGGTGTCGGCCCAGTCGTAGATGATGTACAGAGAAAGCAATGCTGCACCCAAGGGATCCAACCACCAAACACCGGCATGTTTGCCGATCAAGGGGAACAGCAACGAGAGGGTGTTGAAATAAACGTCCGTCTTGCAATCCTGCGCCAGAGCTTGCACTTGGGTAGACTTGATTCTCATACAGCCCAGTCCAATTAGGCCCTTGAGGCCCACGGTGCCAGCCATGGACGCGATAGCCAGCGCAGGGAGAGTGGCGATCTCATGCTTGCCATTCGGAAGGAGTTTCGCAATGGACTCTTGTAGTACCTGGAGGAATGATATCACCATGATGATGGAGAATACGAGGATCCCGACGGGCTCAAACCGCCGCCGACCGACAGGGAACCTTCTTGACAGTGCAGACAGCCTCCACGAGACGAGACGGTTGGTGGTCCAGATAATGGCTGTGCATAGGAGGTCGAGAGCCGAATCCAGCAGGGAGGCGACGAGAGACAACGAGGAAGACTTCAAAGCAGCGACGCCTTTCGCTACAAGGAGGATGATATTCGCAATGACATTAATGTTGATGGCCCACCTGGCGTTTCGCTTCGCTTTCCTTCTTTCCGTCTGCAGTTCAAACGGCAGCATCTCTTCAACGTGTTCCTCGACGTGCTGTAGTCTTCCTTCACGTTCTCTGATCCCATCATGATCTGCATCGGTGTTCATACTGTCCATGATCTCATCGGCCACCGCCAGGACGATAGTGTCGACCTCGGCCCAGTCATTCAGAGTTGCATTTTGGTTCTCGTAGAACTTTCGTACTTTCTTGTTCTTGATGGATTTCAGCTGGTGGAAGGTCGTTCAGCACCGCGTACTTGATGGGATTTGTGTGTTGGGAGTCTCACCTCCTCCTCACTCTTTCTGGCGTGCTCGAAATCCCCCTGTTTGACGCCTTTTCGTAGCTCTTCTTTTAAACTGGCCGTGGTTCGGCGGTCCATGGCATAGTCCACTGCATCTTTGAAGCCGAGGAAGCGTCTCTGCGTTTCGCCAGACTCGAGGTCCCGGTTCTGCGAGGCCTCTGGTGCATGGCCTTTGGGGCTAGTGAGGACTCTCTTTCCCACCATAACGATGCGTTAAATGCGTGGCTAGCTGGGGTCCGTGGAGGTTCTGTGCCGAGACCGGTCAGATGAGCGGTACTTCTCACGTCTGAGAGATAGGAGCAAGGAAATAAATACCTAGAGGCCACAATACACCTCAACCTAATGCTAATGGTTACTGGCATCAAGAACATAGTCAATGTCTAGGCAAGAGGCACGCGACCAGGCTTCCATTGATTGCCATGTTCAAGTTCCCTGTTGCTTGTTCCTTGTTCCTGGACACGTACAACGATGACGGCATCGGCTCCATCCGGCTGATCCCACTGCACCTTTCCGGTTTGAGCGAAGCTTATGGTTTAGGCCAAGCAGCAAAGCTTGGCTGCGGGAAAGAAGGCTTGGCGTTGCTTAAAGCATTCATGGGATATAAAAACATTCTTCCTTCACTGCATGGTACTGCATTAGAGATACTATCATACTAACAGGCAACATACGGCATGCTTAATGCCCAGAGAGTAAGAAGCGGACATGGCTCAATCGACCTGCAGCCATAAGAAAGCCATTCTCTAGGCCTCCTGGGAATATCGCTCGAGCTGAAGGACGGAAGCTCAGATTCGGAACAAAAGACATGAACTGTACGGGAACTCTGAAGTGACACACCTAGCTGTCGGTAGTAGGACCAGCCGGCGTTGTCGTCGGGCGAGACCGTATTTGCGCCAAAAGACGGTCGGTCCGACTTATCAAGTCCGCGACACTGGTCTTCAGACTATACAGATCTGATGTCTTCCGGCCATGCGAAGTTGCTGTAGTTGGTAAGCTTGGGGCTGATGATGGGGCTGGAGAGTTTGCTGAATCACAAAACGACGAATCCGCCGAATCTGTCTTGTCAGAAGAAGCGCAGTCGCTCTGGCCGACAGTCTCTGGGTTTTCCGCCGGCTGATCTCGGTTGCCCCTTCTCCAGGCTCGTAGTACCTCCAACTTGGCGCCTGGCTGCTGATCGATCCAGTCGGCGATGACTCCGTTTTCCTTGCAGGAGGGGCACAAGTCTGGGAATACATGAATGTTGTTGCTCACATCCTCGCAAAGATGATGAGAGCAGCTGATCTGTACATTAGAGGCAACCAGTCGATCAATAACGTCCGCGCACTGCACGAGGGTCTTGATCTTGACATGTCCACAAAGATGATGGATTTTATGTGACTCGCACATTATGGGGCACTTGAGGAGGCTGAGAGGGTGGTAAGGGGGAGTTCTTGCTTCTCGTCGACTTTCTGCCTGTCCACGAGGTAGAGAGAGAGGTATGAGGAAGACTGGCGGAGGACAGACTTCTTGCATTGCTTCAAGGGCCATAAATAGCAACCCATCAAGGACAATCAACTAAGGATGTTCCAGACGGAATTCTTTGTGCAGCTCAAAGCGAAGAACTCACCTGTGGTCTTTGTCTCGAAGATGTAGAGTGGCACAGATTCATTGATCTCTCGCATTTTAAGACGAAGAGACGCATAATCAGACTCGAATGGAAAGGGTGTAAGTGTAAACTATGTATCTTCTTTGTCTGACCTTAGGTACCATGGATAGCAGTCGACGAATACTCAATACTGCTTCGTTACGCCACCGCGGCTGTCAGATGGTGATGTGACAAGGCGCGAATGGCGATTGGAGTGGATCCTCCAGACAAAGAGATGAATTGCTATGACACGCCGCATCTTCAAATTTTTCCAGCGATATCGGAAATGGCGCGCTGGATTCAGGACTGTCTCAACATACAGCATCCCATCCGTCTGACCCAGTATCGGTGTCTCCGAGAAAAACAGTCATGAGATTTGGTTTCTATTACTACTACTCCGGAGATGTGGCGCGACCAACGGCTTTTGTTCTCGAACCGTGGCACCCGCCATCTGTGTCTCTGGACCCTGACACCGACACTGACACCACGTACAGTATGTACTACCAGTACCACCCTGTCTGAACCCTGTGGGCGGCCTGCGCCCTAGCGATCGTCTATCGTCAGCTTCGACTTACTCCATACGCATCCTCCATCCCACACTTTCGATCTCTCAACTGGTTGGATAAGAGAAAGGCAAAAGGCGAAAGGCGAGCCACACAAACCCCCTGACCAAATGCTGACAGCTCTACACAAACTGACGTAGTAGCGTATACGACGCTGGTATCGGTTACTCATTACTCAACAAGGTTTGTTCGTTCGTCCAAGCTCCCACAATGTCTTCCCCTACTACTAGTAGGTTGTCTGTTGTTGCCAATATTTCTTGACTGCTCACCTATACGTACTACACTTCTCCTCCCTCCTGTTTACCAGCCTGTCGGGCTCCCCGTATTTCTTTGCTACTCCACCCTCGCCTCGACGTTGCACTTGCACTTGCACGGCCGTCACCATGTCTGAGGAACGACGTCGCTCGTCCAAGACTCCGCGCCGGAGGACCAGCGTCCAGGAGGATGCGGCGATGCTGGCCGGCCTGGGAGTCAAGCAAGAGCTGAAGCGCAACTTCTCCCTGTTCTCCATGCTCGGGCTGGCATTCGCCATCCTGAACTCGTGGACGGCGTTGGGAGCCAGCATGTCGTTGGCCCTGCCGTCTGGCGGCCCCGTGGCCGTCATCTGGGGTCTCATCGTCGCGGGCATCTGCAATTTATGTCTGGCGGCCTCTCTGGCCGAGTTCCTGTCTGCATATCCGACCGCGGGCGGCCAATACCACTGGGTCGCCGTCATCAGCTGGAAACGCTGGGTCGCCATTCTCTCCTGGATCACCGGCTGGATCAACACTGCTGGCTGGGTCGCCTTGACCGCTACCGCTGGACTGCTGGGAAGCCAGCTCATTCTTGGTGTCATCTCTCTGTTCCGCTCCTCCTATGCGCCTCAGCGCTGGCACCAATTTCTCATCTATATCGGGTACAACCTTGTAGCCTTCCTGGTCAACGCCTTCACCACCAGGCTACTCCCATGGGTCACCAAGGCGGCTCTGATCTGGTCCATTACCGGGTGGTTGGTCATATCCATCACCGTTCTCGCCTGCTCCTCGCCCAACTATCAGTCGGGCGAGTTTGTCTATGGCACGTTTATCAATGAGACCGGCTGGCCGGATGGTCTTGCTTGGCTGCTGGGTCTGTTGCAGGGAGGTCTTGGGTAAGTGTCCCTCCAGGACACGACATTCGTGCCCAGATCAGGAATGTGGAGGCTGACAAAACCATCTTCTCAAAGATTGACCGGGTTTGATGCAGTCTCACATTGCATCGAAGAACTCAATGATCCTACCTACGTTGGCCCGCGCATCATGATTGCATGTGTGGTCATTGGCGTCTTGACCGGCTTTGTCTACTTGAGCGTCCTCCTCTTCGTCTCCACCGACGTCGACACAGTCATCAGTTCCGCCGCAGGTCCGATGCTGCAGATCTTCTACGACGCCACCAGCAACAAAGCAGGTTCCGTATGTTTGCTCATCTTCCCATTGGTCTGCCTACTTGTAAGTTCTAGCTGGTTGGTCCTTGTCGTTTTTTGCTCCTCCTGCACCAGAATTCCACAGCCGCCGCTAACCCCAGACATAGTTTGCCGGCATCAGTATCATGACCACCAGCAGCCGCATGGTCTATGCTTTTGCTCGAGACCGTGGTCTCCCAGCGTCTCGCTTCTTCGCCAAAGTCCATCCGACCTTGGACGTGCCCCTGAATGCGTTGGCCTTGACATTGATCCTGGTCATCATCTTCGGATGCATCTTCCTGGGCTCTTCAAGCGCGTTCAACGCCATTGTCTCGGCCTCGGTGGTGGCCCTGGGAATTACGTACGCCATTCCGCCGGCCATCAATTGCCTCCGCGGTCGCAAAATGTTGCCCCCGTCCCGCCCATTCATTCTGCCAAATGCAGTTGGCTGGGCTTGCAATCTGGTAAATCTGCTCTGCAAATAAATGATGAACAAGGCTGACAAAACGACAGATCGGAATCGCCTACACCATCCTCACGACTGTCCTATTCATGTTCCCTCCCTTCAAACCCGTGACAGGCAGTAACATGAACTATTGCGTGGCGGCTTTTGCAGTCGTGCTCATCGTCTCGGTCATCCAATGGATCGTCGATGGCCGAAAGAATTTCACTGGACCGCAGATCGACGTGGACGCTCTGAGGGCCGGCGCCGTCGTTGGCATGGCACCAGTGGAAAGCAATGCGGAAAAACGGAGCGACGACACCTTGTATGGAGATAAGAAGAAAGAGAGCCCATGAGTCTGATAGGATGAATGTCTGGGGTAGAACCTTAACACGCAGGCCCACGGTGCTGAATCTTGCCGGTCAATTGATATCGGGCGGGACCAGTCAGGGCGCCGAAATCCAGACTCTGTCATCAGCCAGGCCATTCGGGATTCTCCTTGCGCCTGAAAACGGCAATGAACTTCTGCCCTCCGTTTCGGGTGACCTTTTTCGATTCCTCGGTTTCCTCGCTCATGATTCTGACGCACGGGTCTTGGTCGAGCTCTTCCTGGGCCACTCGTTCCCACAACTCTCGTGCATCGCCCGCATCATCCCCGTCAAAGTGATTCGCCATCCAGTGATGCAGCTCTTCCACATCCGTTATCGTATAGACCAGACCCCCCGGTCTAAGGACGTACGCATATTCGGCATTGAGCTGAGCCGAAACAATTCGAGCCTTGTGCTTGCGCTGTTTGAAGTGTGGGTCGGGGAAACACAAGAAGATTTTGGATAGTTGACCGCCCCTAAAGAAGTTTGGCAGGAACTTCATAGTGTTGGTGCGAAGAGCAGATACGTTTTGGTAAGGGCCGGGTCCGGGTCCATCAGTGCTCTTGCCCTGATTCTGAAGACGCAACGCTGCAATCCTGTTGACCACATAATCGGTGACTTGATACCGTAGTTCCATTCCTTTCGTAACAATGAGCACGCGCCGGCGGTCGACCAGTGAGTTGGCCTTGGAGATTGACTTACCGAGGATCAAAGTGTCCGGGAAAATGGGCGAGAGGGCAACCAGGAGGCCGCCGAACCCGCAGCCAATATCTGCAATTTCGACCTCTTTGGTCATAGTTGAGGATGGGCCTTCTTGGGCCTCTGATGATCTCACGAATGCAGGATAGTGAGTCGACCAATCCATGTCTGCAGGACTAGTAGGGCTACAAGGAAGCAACTTGTCAGAACCAGGGCCCAGACAAAAACAAAACATCCACATGCAACATCAGTTGTATGTACTCACTATGTCAAAGCATGGTCGGAGAAGGGATTGGCATGGGCGCGTTGTCGGTAGAACTTTTTCTTGGGCAGTTCAATCTTGCCTCCGGGCACAGCGCCGCCCGCCTGCAAGCTCTCTTGAACCTTTTTGTACTCTTCACGCTTCTGGCGCTTGTTTGGAGGTCCGGCCATGATGTGATGATGACGGGTGGACTTTGAATCGCTCGAAGCCGTCCTTGGGGAAAGAGTTGATATGTACTGCTTTTTATATCATGTGGATAACGCTGACTGTCGGAGTAACGTGCCGCCGGAAAGGGCTGCTGAGGCGCCGCTTTTGCCCTCCGCTGCACCCTCTGCGTCGCACTAAACACGTACGGAACACTCCACTCCCACAGCCAGAAATTGATTCACATAATAATTGTTATAGCCAAATCTTAACTTGCTATCCAATCAATTGCCTTGGTGGTCTAGGTATGATTTTTCCATCTCTACGGTCCTTAATTCAAGCTAACTTAACTTTACCAAAGTCGGTTATGACGTCGGTCTCATAAATGAATTATGATCCTGTGCAACACACGGGGGCTATCCGAAGGTCACGAGTTCGATTCTCGTCCGAGGCAAGCTTTGTTTTTTGCCGCTTATTATGATGCCTGTATACTGTCATGCTTTCTACAGGGCAGTGAAGACTTTTTTTTTTGGCGAAATAAGCATGTTGGTTGGCGAAATATATAATGCCTGAAACTACCACTTTCAAGTTTAGGTAGGCACCCAGTAGCTCAAAGGAGCGCAATAACGTACAGTATATATTGTCCTGGCGTCTATCTAACCACGTAGAATGATGATATATGATGGACAAAACATTAAGCTCACTAGATAGACACATATATATGGATGTCACCCGGCGACAGCTGCAGCGTTCGAGAGAGCAAGGATGAAAAAGCAGGTTGAGTGATACTCGGTAATCGGAGGGTCACTAGGAGGAATACAGCGTTACTAGACCAAGACCTGTTCGTAGAGAATTCAGCTAGTATTGAGAACTAGCTGTGCGCTCTCAGCGCGCTCCAAGCAACTTGAAGACGAGCCTTGTTAGGACGAGCCTTGCGATCCCTCACGCTGACAGGACTATAATCCTGACTCTCCGCTTCCCCTTTTCTCGAGCACCTCCCTTCTCTTCCGAGCTGACTCTGACTTTCAGTTGTTGGAACAGCTCAACTCTGACTCCATCTTGTTCCCGACCCTTCTCGAACACGGTCAGCTGGTAGTTGTCCGCGTCGAAAATGCTCTCTCTCTTTGTGCCTTCATCACTCTTGAATTGAAAGTCCTCGAGACGGACGAGTCCCTCGATGCCGAATTGAGGAACAAACACCACGATACCATTCTCAAATACGCGCATGACATATCCATCGACATCAATGGCGGCATCCGGGGTCTTTTCGGCTCGAGCTTTGAGTGCCTGTCCGACGTAGTACTCGATGCTGGCTCGACCGGCATGTTGGGCGTTCCGATGCCTGAAGTTGAGGTTCTGGCACACTCTTTCCAGTTTGCTTTTGTTGCGAAGACTCTCGTCCGCGATCTCGCTCCCCTGGCCTTCATACCCGATAGCGTAGGCAAGTTGACGGTGGACCAGCAAATCTGCATAACGCCGGATCGGGCTGGTGAAATGAGTGTAGATTTCACTCGCCAAGCCATAGTGCCGATACTCCGGTTCAGCATGAGATCCACTGCAGAAGTATTCTGCCGAGGTCATGCATCGTGTTGCCATGATTCTGATCAAGGTGTTGAAGAAGGGATGGGCAGGATCAACACATCGATCAAGCGAATCTGCAAGCGCCTTCGAACTGGATACGTCAAGCTCAAATCCGCGCATCCGTTTTAGCTGATCACTGAGATCCGCAAAATTGGAAGCCGGAGGTGAAGCGTGGCGTCTGAGTAGGGCAGTCTGTGGAAAGACCGACTGGATTTTCTGCGCAACAGTGATGTTGGCAAGCAGCATAAACTCCTCAACGAGTGAGTTCGTGGCAAGGTGGGCCTTGGTCTTCACGTCGGCCAACGAGTCGGAGGACTCGCTGTCTGCTTCGATCCTGACTTCTGGGCTTGAAAGATTCAATGCTCCAGCATCCATCCGCTTTTGCCGCAGTTTCTGTGAGAGTGACAAGAGGGTCCTCATCCCCTGGGTGAGTTCGTCTGTTGCGGCCGGATCATCTATCCTCTTCTGAGCCTGCTCGTAGGAAAACCCCTCCTTAGAGAGGATTACCGACTTTGTGAACGAAGAAGACACAACCTCTGCATCTGGTGTGATCTCCCACAAAGTGGAGAACGCATATCGTTCGACGTGGGGCTTCAACGAGCAAAGGTCGGTACCGAGGAGCATCGGCAACATGTCAATTCTCTTGTCAACCAGGTAGACCGTCGTGCCGCGTGAAGATGCTTCAGTGTCCATGGGATTGTTAGGTTTGACGAAGTGGGACACGTCCGCAATGTGCACGCCCACTTCATAGTTGCCGTTAGGGAGCAACCTGGCATGGAGCGCATCATCGATGTCTTGACATCCAGGAGGATCGATCGAGCAAACAAGGAGATTCCGCAGATCTCGTCGATCTCGCCACCCCGGGTGGGAGCTATCGGTCGGAACCACCCACTTGTGGCCTTCGGATGGGAGACAGTCCAGCACAGCCTTGGGGAAGGGTCGATATTGAACGTCGTATTCAAGAAGTAATGCTTCGGTTTCAGCCTCTTTCGTCTCCAGTTCACCCAGGGATCGGATATAATGGCCGACGGGGTATCTGGTATCGCGGTCCCATGAATCAATGGTTGCCACAATGCGCTTACCGATCAACTCTCCAACTTGACGGGTGCGGATGCGGATCTTCGGGATGCGCTTGTCCATCGGAACCAGAAATACAGTGGTCTGGCGATTCCCGCTTGAGGACCCGGACATGGTGTCGATAGTGCCCACCAGCTGTCTCCAGTTCCGTTTCATGATTCCAACCACACGGCACGTAGGTTGCGCCCGGGTTTCAGCACCAGCGGAGTGAGCCCGCCTGACATCTTCCTGAAGCGCGCGTTTTTCATTCTCCGTAATGACACTTTCCTCCTGTTCCTCATTATCCGGGTTATCGTTCTGGTTGAGACTGTCTTCGTCCAAGATCTGAGTCGACGGCGCTTTCCACTGGTCCTTGGGGAGAACTTCGACGACCACTACATCCCCGGAGATGGATCGATTACTCGCCTCTCTCCCCAGAACCAGCAACGGCTTATCGAACGCAGGGACTTTGACAGTGCCTTCCAAATAATTGTAAGGCGACACGTTGAACACGCCTTGATGCAATGTTCCTGCTTTGATGCCCGTCATCATCTTGGTCATGGAGTAGTATTCCGGATAGAACAATTCCCCTTGCAGAGCGCGGCCTTCTTGTCCCTCGGCCCCCTGACTGACCATGTCAAGTAACCGGTCGGCATCGTCCAATCCTTCGACGTACTCACGTAGCGAGAGAGCCTTGATTCCTTCCTTTTTGGATTTCCTCCGATTTTCTTGGTCGTTGGTGAGAACCACGATGACTGGAGGTTTCTTTGTCACTCTCGACAGGTGGCTCGTGTACCATGCGGCTGCCTTTCTCACAGAACGATCATTCCTGTCGTTGATGGTCTCGCCTTCTGCCCGCCGAACCGCGGTTTCGGAGCAGAATTCATTGAAGAATAGATAAAAGCGCTTCTCCTCGCTCCGCGTCAGGGACATGAGTCTGTTGTAGAGTGGAAGACTCCTATTCTTCAACTCTTCCAGGACCGTTTGTAGAACGATAACATCGTGGAAGTGGCCCGACTCTTCGAAGAGATCCATTCCGCTGAGCAAGACGTTGGTGTCGGGCATGAGGTAGTGGCCCTCAGGGAATGCCTTCGTTCCGGCCGGTCGCTTCGAAAGGACGAACTTTGGAACTGCGCTGGTGTCAGAGAGAGAATGGTCAAGGACTGTAGCGGGCACTTACCAACTCCATTGGCATCGGCAGCAGCGGCGGAAGCGCAAGATGAACACAGCAGGGATGAACAAGGAATGTCTTTTCTCAGATACTGTTCTCGCACAACTTTCTGGACTCGACCGCTCTTTGTGGATCGAATGAACACCTTGCTGGAGATGTTGACGGCGTTTGGGTCGGCCGCCAGGCCTCTTTTGAGGCTTTTCATGCTTGATTGGCCGTGCGAATTCAGGCGCGCACAGTTCCAATCGCAAAAGGCTATTTGCAGCTTGACGTTTGGGAGGTTGTAGTTGAATGTCGAAAAATGTATCCGAGTGAACTTCTCCCCACATGCGGAGTCAGAAATATGGCGGATTTTACAGACACTTACGCAACCAACGCCAACTAAACAAACATCTTCGATGGTAAAGCCGAGTATATATCCCCGCAGCCATCTCCGAACTCACTGTAGGTGTTGCTTAAATGTGCGAAAGAAGGGTTTCAAAGGTCTGTACTTGGTACGAGTCACTGCACAGCAACTGGAGTGAATGTCGTCCCCTTGCGCGCATTGGTAGATGGCAAGCCGCTTAGTCGGATTCCACCATTCGGATTGTACATGCTTAAACTTCCCTTCGTTTTCACACCGGCCTTTCTTAGAAGCTCTTGTCTCAAGCTACGTTTGCGGAATCCTCACGCTCGCTACATCGCGAATTAACGAGGCAGCTCAACCAGCGACCTCGTTGTGGGCGGGGATGAAAGAGAGCCATGTCCCACAAACCACCGTACATTGTCACTCCATCCGCCCGAGCATCCGACCCAGACCGTGCGGCGACGTTGATATTCCTACACGGTTATGGCGATGATGCCGAGGGTCTCCCGCTTGGCCTGGCACAACAGTTCCAGTTCAACAACAAGATGGAACATCTGAAATGGGTTCTCCCCTACGCTCCCCACAACCACGAGGCCATGACGCGGGCCTGGTATGTGCCCAAATCACTGCCAAATGCCATGAAGCCCCGCGTTCCGGGCCACGAGGATGACGATGACGCGCCCGACGATGAAGTGGGCATTATGCAGGCTGTAGACTTGGTTGACCAGTTGGTGGAGCAAGAGATCAAAGACGGGACGCCAGCGAAGCGTATACTCGTAGGTGGCTTCAGTCAAGGGTGTGCTGTGAGCCTTGTTTGGGGTCTGACGGGACGTTTGAGGGATGAGGTCGGCGGAATGGTGTGTCTCAGTGGCTACTTTCCTCTAAGGGATCGCATCGAGCAGCTGAGAAAGGAGAGGCCGTCGGAAGGCTCAGCAGGAGACACCAAAGGGCCCGAGAAGGGCGGCAAGAAGTGGTTCTATGTTCACGGGACCATGGATATGCTGATTTCGCTCAGACTGTATATGCAGGGCAAAGAAGAGCTGGCCAGATGGGTGGACAAGGAGAACATTGAAGAGCACATCTACCCCGGGCTGGGCCATTCCACCAGTGCGGCCGAGTTGCGAGACCTGCTGCGTTTCTTTGAGCAGCTGGTTCCACCGTGAGAAACTGGAGAAGGAGACACTGTTCATTTCGAGGACTTGTGCATGCTTTCCTATGCATACCCCCTTGTTTCGAGGCGTGAAGCACGATCCTGTCAAGTCATTGACCTAGTGTATTGTTCATTCGAGCCAACTGGGGCGATAGCAAAGGAGTGACCTCAAGTTAACCCAGCTCTGGATTGGAGCTTCTCTCGTCTCTCATCTCTCGTAAATCGTCAACCTTGATGGTCCATGCTAACAAGCGCTTCCGTCATGTTGTATTCGTCATTTGTTTCGCCTTCCCTCCGTCGTAACCCCTTCAACGTGGACAAGTCTAACAAGATCGTGGAGTAGTTAGCTCGGCTGCACACAAACAGTGGACTGCCCTCGGCCAGCAAAAGGCCTCGCTTTTCTGGGCCACTGCATGCATTCCAGCATTTCATCCGGAGTGCTGGTGATGCGATGGACTTACCGCGCCGCAAGAGCTACAGGTCTTGCCCCCGGTAACGGAGGCGCCGCATTTGGGACATCCATTGTGAGACATGGCTTTGGAGTATTCAAAATGTTCGGAGGAATAGACTGACTGGAGAAAGTGCTCTTATCGTCGTCGAAATCGAGGTTGAGGTTGACGTGCGTGGGGAGTGAGGAATGGACGGGAGGGGAAGGGAAATGCTGGAAATGATAATCAACAACATACGCTGCTTGGTGCGTTGTCTCACCGCTCTTTCTGCCTATTTACGCATTCTCACCAATCTCCTTTACTCTTACTGGTAGTTGGGTCAATGTGCTATTTCGACGTTTCAAGGAAACCCATGAGAGTCTCTTACATGCACACTCGCATTCAAGGCATATTCAAAATCAGCGACCGAATCTATTTTTTTCAAGTCTAAATTGAGTAGAGGTGGAAGAGAACGAATGTGCAGTCCAGCACGCAATGATGATTACCCGTTCAGATCCCTTGCCTCGCTTGCTGCAATGCTCGTAATCGAAGAACCAGCCAAACACGAACCCGTTCCAAACCGTGGAAGAACATACTCCCCCTACGCTCAAAGCTTCACCTGGAATCTTGGGTGCGTTCGGATTCTTTCTCCATACCGGAAGAAGATCCAGCTGACTGGGGCCAATGCCAGAGCGATGAATGCGAGGAGGGAATTGCCCCAGCCAAGTCCCAGGGATTCATACATCTTGGGTCCCGCCAGTGGGAGAAATGCCCCCATCAAACTTCTTAACACAGTGTTGGCCGCAATTGCTGAAGCGGCGTGCATGTGAAACGCATCAACGAGATAGGTTTGGATGGGCATGAAGGTCGCCAACAACCCCAGGCCAACAAAAGACTGGCCGATGATTGGCATGATCCAGTGGATTTTGGCCTCGGCCGACCAGCCGTACCAGAAAAGGCCGATTGGGATGATCAGACTGCCGGGAATCAGAGGCGGTAGACGATATTCCGGCTTCATCCCGCCTTTTTCAGACATTTTCTTCACAGTCTTGTCCGAGAGTGTGCCGAATATGATCAGCCCAAACACGGAGCCGATGCCGAGGCCCAGGTAGGCGAGTCCGACGGCACCCTGACTGAAACCGTACCGTTCTTCAAAGACCAGTGTCATGGTGGTAAACAGGAGATAGAGGTAGCCGTAGATGACGGCTAGGTAAAGAGAGAGAGTGAAGACAATGGGCGAGAAGAGGAGCATTTTGGTGGGCCGGATGAGCGCGAGCCAGAAATATTGCCTCGTCGAGATTCCCCTGTCGAGCCTCGAACGAAGGGCCATATTGCCGGTTTCCTTCCGAAGCCGGTTGGTGCGTCGCTGCAGCAAGACCGGTTCATAGGTTTCGCGCATGACCAGGACGGAGAAGGCCAAGGCTACACCACCCTGTAACCGGGTCAGAATCTGATCGAATGAATGATAGCCAATTGATCAACTTACAGCGATGGTAATCAGCCAGAATACCCAGCGCCACCCAGCGCCTGCTCCTAAATATCCGCCTGCAACTGGCCCTATCACGGGACCCAAGAGAGGTCCCAGTGCAAACAAGGCCATCGCGGCGCCTCTCTGTTCTTGGACAATGAGATCTGCAATGGAACCGCCGCCGATGGTGATGGGACAACTACCGGCGATACCGGCAAACAGGCGAAATACCATCAGAGAGCCCATGCCAGGAGCCAGCGCGCATGCCATGGACCAAATAACGAACATGAAGTTGCACATATGGTAGACGGGCAAGCGGCCAAAGAGTTCCGACATAGGGGCTAGAAACAACGGTCCTACCGCGTAGCCGAGGATGTAGATAGAGACGACGAAACTGCCAATGGTAGTGTTGGTGGAGTGGAATTCCTTCATGATCAGGGGAGTGGCGGGTGCGACCATGGATGATGCCAACGGTGTCAGGAATGTGACGACTGATATGATGCCAATGTTCAACCATTTCCTCCTCACCGGCCAGTTGAGAGCCTTCTCTGGATCCGTCGGACCGTCCCAGTCGACAATATTGGGGTCATGGTTGATGGTAGTGACCGGCGTTGACTTCTCGTCGGCGTCTTCTGTAGTGTCGATAATAGGTATTCCATGCTCCACGTCTGGATCAATTCGATTGGGATCCGATTTCGGCACCTTCTCCGAAATTGATGTAGCATCAGTTGAAGAGAGTGTCCCGGGACGTGTATGGTTCAAGTCGCCTTCATTAGGCGGCTGTGAAGTCGCCATGAAACCTGAGAAAGCATCCAAGTCAGCTTTCAAGCCACGAGGAAAGGCATGCGGGGTGCCGTGTGTTACGACTTCAATGGGGACGTACCGGTTTATGAGCGTATGGAAACCGAATGGAGGACTTGTGTGTGTGGCAGCAAGCCGACCCGAAGCGCCTGTCAGACCCTTGAGAACGCGGCCTGTGGCCTGAGGACGGGATCAACGCGAGGAAAGATTCGCGTGATGCTGACAAGTGGCGTCACACCGCTGGTAAGGTGAATGAAGGGGTTTCAAGTGGGCAATACGAAAGAGCGACTGGGTGGAATTCGAGTCCAGAAGGGACCGAGTCAAAGGACTCATCGAATATATAATATATATCAATCGGTGCTGTCTCCGACCCCTTGACTCCACCTTTTTCCCTATGCAACTTTTTGTTGATCCATGGATAGGAGACTGGACTGGATTCTGTACCTACCATGTGGTAGCGCCTCCGGAAGATGCACACCGAGAACTGTTCCACCGGACCACCTATCCATAATGCACCCACCACCTCCACGGGGCTGCTCCAGATTCTTCCCAACGTCCCACAGCTCGCATCTCTAAATCGGCACAAGACAGCAGACTCAAGTAAGGCTTCTGAACATTGCAGTGTTACCAGCAAGGCATTGAACGTACAGAGACTTGAGGCCAAATGCTCATCCATCAAACGCACACGATCAAACAGCGATGCTTGTGTAATCTTCATAAGACTTATGCAGCGCGTATATGTTCCGGAAATGGTTAGAACAACCCAGTCACACCATCATTGATTGGCGGATCAAATAGAGCTCCGCCGTCGGCGTCCAACGCAGTGGGTCATCTGCGGTGACTCCATGGACACTCCGGGCGGCGCCACTCCGTGGACGGTCCGATGTCTCTTCTTGGCTCAATCCTTCGACTTGAAGGACACGAAACATGGGATTACCGATTACCTGATACTTGCCACGGCGATGCGGATACAAAGATCTGTTTCACAATCATACTCGGTTGTAAGGAACGATCAGCCCTACTAACATGGGACTACGTACCATCGTGTGTTGGCTGCAGTGGAGATCTGGGCCAGCATATCGGAAGGACCCCGGCGCAAACGCTGTCAGATGCGAACTAGATCGCAGGCACGCGCCGCGTCCGCACTCCCTAAGTACCTGCTCTTCTCATCTGCATGCCTGCCTATATAGCAAAACCACCCGATGATGCCTGACGAGGTTCGCCGGCTGCTTCGAAAGTCCCATTCGAGAGGCGGCGCAAGCCCTGAGCCGTGCTCTGACCCGGGCCAATCCAGGTCACGTTATGGCCCAGAGACTTCATAAAGGCCACCGTCTCGTTGTCGTAGGCATACTCGAACGATACCTGGTTCGGGATGAGTTGGTCATGCAGACGCGGCTGCGCCAGCGCTTGCGGCACAGTCATATCCTGATCCAGAACGTGGACCAGGTTTTGGATGGTCGCCGTGATGATCCTCGACCCTCCAGCCGCTCCAATCACGTAATACAGTGTGCCGTTAGGAAATTCCACAATCGTGGGCGATATCGACGAAAGGGGTCTCTTTCCGGGGCGGATATAGTTGCTGGGGCTAGGCACGTACCCAAACGCATTGGAGGACCCCGGGATGGAAAAGTCGTTCATCTCGTTGTTCATGATCACGCCCGTCTCCGGGACCAAAAGATTTGATCCAAATAGCAGGTTGACCGTTGTCGTCAAGGAGACCGCCAGTCCTGAAGCATCGGCTGTGACCACGTGGGAGGTACCCGGAGTTTCCAGGGACTCAATACCGGATGGATCGTAGGCGGAGACATTGAGTGTCGTATAATCGGAGATTTTGCTTCGAATGATGGCCGCCGTCTCAGGCTTCAGCATATCCTCTTGGTAGGCAGAGAGATTGGCCACGAAGGAGGGATCCCCAAGGTTGGTGCGCTCTCCGTACCCGAACCGGATCGCCTCGTCCAATCTATGCGTGCTTAGATTGACTTTGCCATCCGCGAAGAAATCCGAATAGCCTTCTACAATTTTCATCACAGACAAGGCGACTTCCCCAGAGCTGGGCGTACTGCAACTGAACAGTCGATACCCACGGTAAGTGATGTTGGCCGGTGGTCGAATTGCCACGGTATAATTTTGCAAATCTTCGAGGGTCATGGTCCCGTTCTGGGCTTGCAAAGCGGCAATGGTTGCTTCTGCAATGGGTCCATTGTAGAAAGCGTCTGGTCCTTGCTCTGCGATGGTTTCCAGCGTGTTGGCATACCTCTTCCGAGTGATGGTGTCGCCTAGACCGACCAAAGTGCCGTTGGGAGCAAAGTCGAGGGCCCAGTTCGGATCATCCACGAGGAAGTTAGGCACCAACGCAGAGGCATTCGCTGACTTCATGTACCTGACGAGGTCGGAGCTCACCGGCCAGCCATATCGCGCAGTCTTGATCGCACCTTGCATGACTTGCTTCCAAGGAAGCTTGCCGTAGTTGGTGTGCAGATGAGCCAGACCTCGGACCTCGCCTGGAACTCCACTGCTATCCGTCAGTGTGTGCGCATCTTGGTTGTAGATTGGAGGGGGCCATACCTCGCCAACCCGCCAAAAATGCTGGCATTGGTGTTGTTGTTGTACATGTCCTGGAAGGCGGCGGCCGGCGCCGTCTCTCTGAAATCTATAAACTCATAGCTACCATTTGAGCTGCGGACGATCATAAACCCTCCACCCCCAACGCCGCTGTGGTACATGGCGACAACTCCAATGCAGAAGACGGTGCCGACCAACTGAAGATCTCGTTATTGGGACATCCATCATTGGTCGTCTCGGGCGTCCACTTACCGTATCAGCCGCATTCCCGCCCTGCCGTAAAAGATCTATGCCAATTTCGCTGCAGATTTTGCTCTCGCTGGCCACGGCACCCAGCGAATCTGGGGCGTACTTCTGTTGAACGTGGGGTAACGGATTGGCCCCCGCTTGGCTCAGCAAGGTCGGCACTGCCAACGCACATGCGAGTTGCAACAGTGACAACATGATGATCAAGTGCAGCGAGGCCGTCACAGAAGCTGAACGCAGCAGTGGAAAGAATGAAAGCTGAGAGAAGCTCAAGCTCGAAGCCATATTGTGTGAGCGGCGGTCGCACCGCTCCAGCCTCAAGCTCACCGGTTCCAAGCACGTCTTCCTGCAACCATGGACAGTCTTCCGACGGATCCAGGAACCAGCGGGTCTTGCTGCCAGTCAGAGGAGGAGGAGAGGAACACGCGAACCTTAGCTTTCCACGGCTTCAACGCTGTGTACGCCCAGTAGGTAGTACGGTGTTTCTCGAATGACGCAACAGAGGGATCCCCAGTGACTTTGGTAGGTAGATAAGGATGCCTATGGTTACAGTGCATCGCGATCGGCAATACTCGAGTCCTCACCGATCACGGAGGTGACAGATAGTGTGATCGGAAGCAACATTGACTCTTTAGTTGATATCAGTCAAGCCAGAAGTGCCAGCTGCTTGTCTGAGCACCCGCCGAGTCTTGTTCGGATGCGATAAGGCTCGGTTGTGGCCTTTGATACGCCATTCTTGCACTGTAGTAGGACGTGTAGGAGTCCATCGAAGGCGGAGTTGGGCGTTGAAAGCAGCAAGCCCACTTTGTTACAGCAGCAAGAGTCGCCGTGTATTGTGCAGTCAACTCCCATCCATCTGCGGCAGGAACGAGTGGGTAGACATTTGCCGTGCTTGTTATCTCATTCGCTACATATCAAGTAGCTATATATGGACAGTCTGGAGTCTCCTCAAACCCTCATTGATTGTCAAGGCATATAATAATAACTATAACGTCCTACGAGCTGACTGCAGCTGTCTTACTAATAAGTAGTACCTGAAGCTCCCTACTCCTCCTGGGGCGCCGTCACTGATCAGGCACTTGCGAGCCCGCCGCGATCGCTGCCGTGTTAACCGACTATGATGTCAACGGCGCACAGGGTTCGATGATGGCGTTGGTGGCTGCCGCGGGCGGTTTGAGTCTAGAACATTTGATGGACATCAGATATTCCTCTTCGGTCGACATTGGCATGTCACTTCGACAACGTCTTCCGAGACTACATGTACAATTTGCTGCTGGGCGCCCTATAGTATCTTATTAGAGCGCACCTCACATTCCTTGTATCTCTGCTGCATGGCTCCAGCGCCTGAGCAGCAAGGGCGACGCCAGTTGTGGTGACAGACTGACCGACTGAGCACCCTCAACTCTGCTGACGTGCGTCGGTCTGTGTACGAATTAGCGAGCGAGGTGAAACTACTTACCTAGGCGAGTGGTGCCCACCGGGACCCGTAAGCCTGCACTTTCCCATTGATCTTTACCGGGGACGATGTGCTACGTAGTGCCACTGGTAGGGCCTATAGAGGCACCTAAGTAGTAAGATGGGCTTGCTCTAGACCTCCGGCGGTCTAGATGCGTTTGCCGCCCACATGAGGTTTTCTAGGCATCCAACTGCGCGTTTTTTGGACTCGCAGCCTTGATAATAATTGTAGGACCGACCATGATCACTCATTGTGGCCAATGTGACTGTCCTGCCTCCACATCTTGGCCGATATTGCTGCAGTCCGTGCTGATTGCTTTATAAGAAAAAGGGACAAAGTTTGAGGCACGGTGAAGCTGCTAGGCTCTGAAACTTCCCGAGGCTGCGGTTAGCGGGCGATGAAAGTACCTTAGACGGACCGATTCCTCTTCCCCCAGGTGACTCGACGGGTTCTGTCGCCTGAATCTGCCCACTTATTATTTTACACTGTGCTACAGTGCCACTAATAACCTGCCTGAGGTGCCACTGGCCGCCCAAAGCATCGCCAACGGGCCCGTCAAACTTGAACTCTGCATGATATATTTCCATATGACCCTCTAGTCCCTTGTTTGATCCGGCCGCCAACCAGCTGCCTCGTCTAGACCAATCGTCAGCCCGCGTTCCCTACGCTCATCTGTGCGCACAGGCTTCAATCTTGGGCGCCTTCTCTCCACCCCTGGCCTTGCGCTTGTTTAACTCCCCTGGTGCTGAACCCTGCAGTGGTGGCATCCCCAGACTGCTCACTTACCTTATGCTCCAACGTGTGCTTCCATCGCCCTTCTTTTCATCCATTTTGTCTGGCCCTTACCAAATCTCTGCCACCACCGTCCAACCCACTGCCCTTGCTCAATCACGAAACGCAGACAGACCGGCCCTTCACCTGCTCGATTTTCACACACCGCACTGCAACCTCGTCAACCACCACCCTTCCGCTCAGATCGTACCCTCTGTAGGACCTGCGATCTGCTCGATTCGACCTCGGTCGCTCCGTGCCTTTATAAGTGCGGCTTGCCGGTGCTCTTACCACCAGCGGACGCGTCGACTGACTACCGTCTTTATGGTGATGCCGTTAGCAACCTCAAGGCACAATCTGGGATATCCGCAACCACGCCGGTTTTTATCATGCGGTCAGAATAAAAGCATACCTCGCGGATTCGCTTAAAGAACAAGACAACTTCCTCCTCGGAGGTCCCTCAGGTTGCCGATAGGCACCGACAGGCGAAGGCGGACGTTAGTGATGGCCAACGGGGCGGAGACCTCACAATCGTCGCCCATAATCGAGCGACGGTCCCTCTGTCTCCCTGGGGATAAGCCTGACACGGCGCTGCAGTATGGGGAACATGGCTTTGTCCAAATGCTTGCCAAACATTTTTCCTCTGCAGAAAGCAATGCCGCCGAGAAACTGGTACAGTTGAAGCGCCAATTGAAGGATGTGGACTCTGATGCCTTCTGGAAGATCCTGATGGAAGGCATGACCGAGATCTGTCAGGCGCAATATGGCTTTGTCGCCAAAAGAGGCTTGATCGACGATCCCAGCGCTACAGGGGGGATTTCGCCCATAGGGGAGCCTGGGTCGTGTCTGCTTTGTGTGGCCTTTTACTACAACGATGGTCACAAGCAGAAGGCCATGCATCGGAACTACAAGTATACGGCCGGGGGCGCACCTTGTGCCCATGCGAGGCACGACAAGGTCTTGCTCGTTCCTAACAAGATGAGCTCTTTCGTCACCCACAACCCTAACATGCTGCCCTTCCCTGCGGAGGCCTACCTGGGTGTTCCTCTGTTCCACGATAATAAATGTTTTGCCCATTTTGGTATGATGTGGACGGAAGAGGGCTTGGGCCAGCGCAACACTTCCTGGAGTTATACTGAGATGCTCTTACATTCACTGGAAGACATGATTGCTGCACATCTCGTCGGTGGCCAGGGCTTCGTAAAGCCTCCATCTGTTCAAGCTGGTGGAATGCCGCAGATCGTTCCTCGAGCAGTGGCCCCTGCGGCCCACTCCCTCAAACCCTATGCTAGGAGCCTATCACACGAGTTGAGGACGCCTATGCAAGGCGTGGTAGGCATGCTGGATGTCATGCACGCCACAGTGCAAGAACAGATCGAAGGTCATTTCCACCCGTCCGTCCGACGCATATTCCAGACCCTCAGGGAGAATATCGAAACTGTCCAGGACAGCGCCAAGCGAGCTGTTGAGGCAGCCGACAATGTGGTTCATGCCTACGACATGAACATGCAAATACCAGACACCCCTCAGCACGAGCATGAATCTCCCGCTACCGCATCCGCCACGACCGGGTACTTTGATTACAAGCCTTCCCGACTGATTGAGGGTAGTGATATACATGTCACCTCGAATAAACGCCGACGAAGTAGTCCTACATCCTGGCATTTCGGCAACGCGACTAAGATCCGACATCTTGGTACCTCCGAGCGCGCGGACGTCTCTCCTCGTAGCGCCATCCCGTCGTTTCCCCAGCCGCCAACCTTGACACCGCAGACGACCGCCTCGGACGGCCCCAGTCCGTTGCTGTTCACCCCCTTCCAAGATCATTGCACTCCCGGCGAGTTGGCCACTCCGTGGACGAAATTCTCTCTTGAACTGGACAGCTTACCCACCCCCGGACTCAAGCAAAGCCGGATTAGGGACCTCATACCGATGGTGATTCATGAATCGCTCCGAGTTGGCGGTAGACCAGACTCGGCCATTGGGGAGCTTACGGATTTGGGTGAAAGAATAGTCGTCAGGTCGCGGTCATCCAACGGCTGCGTCTCTCGAAGGACGATAGAGTGGGCGGTAGCCTCGGAGGTTCCAGAGACTCTGGTGGTGGATGAGCGCGACCTGGCGAAGCTGGTATCGGCTGTCTTCCTCAATGCCGTCAAGTTCACGGATGACGGGCTTATCAGTATCAATATCCGGCTGTCCAAAACTCAAAGACTTCTGGTTGTCAATGTGAAGGATACGGGCGATGGCATTCCCGAAGACTTCCAACCCGAGCTATTCAAGCCATTTTCGAGAGAAGACGATTCTTTGACCCGGTCAAAAGAGGGTCTGGGACTGGGTCTTCTTGTTGCCAAAGGGCTAGCACGACGACTAGGTGGAGATCTCAACCTGGTCAAGTCGGCGATCCACGGCCCTGACAAAGGCTCCGAGTTCGAGTTTAAGATACCGCTCAACTCTGCTGATGGACTTAGCCAGGCGTCTAGTCCCGCTGGTCGAACTCCGGATGCGCCGAACAGTGTGTCGCGCCCGCAAACAGACTCAAGCCCATCTCGGTCTGCTCCGCAGATATTAGCCCCTGGCGTGACCCAGCGGAATATCGCCAAAGAATCCGACCCCGCGGGGCTCTCGGCAGCAGCCAAAACCTCCCAAGGTTCCATGGCGAGCCAGGAGCCTCCTAGGCTTCCTTCCTCGCCTCGGCCCCCTTCGCGCAGAGACACCTATGATAGAAATCTGGCCGAGAAATACCCACTCACATTTCTCGTTGCCGAAGACAACAAAATCAATCGAAGGTTGCTGGTGAGCATGCTGGGCAAACTGGGTTACAAGGATGTGCACGAGGCGTTTGATGGTAAAGAAGCGGTCAGGGTCATGCAAGAGATTCAGGCTCAGGCCAGCCGTTTCAGCGGCTTGAATGGGAGGCAAGCCAGGAAGACGGTTGACGTGATATTGATGGATCTTTGGATGCCTGAAATGGATGGATATCAGGCCACCGAGTGCATTTTGGACATGTTTCGAAATAAAAACAATGCCACCACGGCCCAGGAACTCGGCTCGAATCACATCGCACCACCCATCGTGCTCGCGGTGAGCGCCGATGTCACCGAGGAGGCCGTCGAGCGCGCCACCAAAACCGGCATGGAAGGCTTCATGACCAAACCATACAAGCTGACCGATCTGCAAAGGTTGATAGTCGAGTTTTGTGGCAGAAGCAACAGCGAAGGTGCCGTCCAATGAAGCACTAGAGCCAGGATCCTCCACGGTCACAAACGGTCAACCGATAAGTCGTTTTGGCTTACTGTTTTTGTAATTGTATATTTTTCGGATGCAGCGCTTTAATCAATGACGCTTATGATGAGACGGATAGATTTGGCAATGAGAGAGATATACCGGCGACAGAATTTGTATCTCATGTATTTTGCACTAGGTTGAAATGGCGAGGTTGCCATCAGAGCCTTGGTGGTGAGAGGCTCAGATGTCGTGAGATGCAGTCGATGGCTTACAAGTAGCCAAGCATGAGCCGGAGAGAATCATCACCACTAGTACATACTCTACCAGGCACCCAGCGACCTATCTGACTACTGAACAGCCGAGCCGCAACATCTTCGCAGACACGTATCGATATGTCGCCCCAATCAGACTCAGATGGGAACTCATGGTGCTATCCCGTCCGGTTCTGCGGGCGAGTTCTGCATTCCTCGCTGCGTATTTGATGTTCCGGTATCAGATCCCAGAAACTGCTAATCATTGCCGAAGGGATTCACGGCGCACTCCTTAACCTCCAGATCTTTGGGCTTCGTAGCCAGGGATCCCCTACTCATACTCAGCAGCTTGTCTCGGGTCTCCCGGATCAACCACAGCAAACAGTCGGCTCCTCAGCGGCTGCTCCACGAGCGTCGTCCAATGTACCGGCCACAGGTACCCGATGCACCGCCCAGTCACAAAGAAACTTTCCCATGAAAGCGCCGATGAAGATGGATATGAGGATATACCCATTGTAGTACATTGCCAACAACATAACAATGTATGCGACGCCAAATGTGCTGGCATGGAGGGATGATCTGACCAACTGCTGAAGGGGACTTGGCCGGAACGTTGCATATTGAGGCTCCAATTGACATCGGTTTGGGCAGTTCTGACGCTTGAAGTGGCCTCCTCGAGTGGCAACGCTGTGTTGGAACCGACAGAGGATCCAGACGTCGTATTCTCTGCTCAGCCGACGCAACAGCTCCAGGCTGACAACGAGAAAGGCAACGCCGATGCAGGATCCTGCAAACATGCCGTTGTTGGTGATGTGCCAGCTGCGCGCCAGGAAGCCTGCATTCATCTCAGTGCCGGGCTTGCATCAGAATGAAAAGCAATGGATGTCACTGGAGAACTCACAGCTATCGATGACATTCCAATTCCACAACATCTAGCAAGAGCCGTTAACGAAGCCTTGGACAGAGGCCTAACGCATGTCTACCTACAGATATCTTGCAGGATGATCCACCTCCCATACTCATGCTCGCCGCGGAGGATGTTGCCGTCGCCCCGGCGGTCGTGCCAGTCACAGTTGACATGATCATGCTTGTCATACTATCCGACATTTCCGTGAGCATTGAGCTGCTCTTAGTGCGCTGCTAGGTGAGTCAATTCGTCGTGACGGCGGAGAACTGGACAGTGGTTGAATCAAAGACAGGCGGAATGAATCTTTCAATCAAGTCATGCTGCAGAGAAGACATTTATGCCATTTACCATGGCCAAGTCCCTACCACACCTCTTTATATACCGACATTGGCATCCCCCCTTTTGTGCTGTCTTGCCGGTCTCATGGGGATTCTTGCTCAAATAAGCGAGTTCAAGCAACTACTGGAAGTACGGTCAGTGGCATGACCCAACCTTATCTGCAGGCTAAGTACATATCAATCCTGTCCTTTGTTGCACTATAAAAGCATCAAGAACAACGAAGAAGAGCTTGTCGATGGAAATATGCTCAACATTCGCTCAGAACTTGCTCAACAGCCTCGCCAAGCTGCTCCATTGACCCATCCTCTGCCACCAGCATATGTTAGGACCTGGTATTCTTCTGTCCCGCCTTATGCGCATGCGAATCAAGAAGTCGGAGCAACTCATGAAGAGTCAGGTGGATCATGCTAGTAATCCATGGTCGAGGAGAACTCGGCCTCGGCTGCCCCTTTGAAGTCCACGTCCTCCATGCCGGCCTGCTTCGGGAGACAGTACATACTTCTCCATATCTTGGGTACTCATACACACCCTATGAAGGGACAGTATCCCGCATCTACGCGCGGTCCTTCAGTGGCTTGTGCCTGCCATGGCCTGTCTTCCCACCATGCAGCCTGCCAGGGTCTATTGGATGGGCAAGTGCATTCATACGTCCTGAGGACCAGAATAGGGGCAACGAGGGCTCTGGCAACCTTGACAAGGAAGAAACACACCGCAGGAGGCGGGTATGGGGCTTTCTTCTTGTAAAGCAGCGCCCCGTACGTCTGCGGTCTTTGCGTGGTCCCATATGGAAGCACGATTGTGGATGATCCTGCTGCCGGACAGTACCGTTCTCTGCATAGCGGGAATGGTGGTACCCTTCATCATCCTGTCATCCTCCCTTTCTGAAGCAGAACCCTCTGTCAGACCGGTAAATTCAAGTGGTAGAAATCATGACTCGGAGTCGTATAATGGAATGCAGTTACCACGTGATGTCTCCCCGACACAGTATATCACGCTCAACCAGCCAATCACAGCCGGAATCCAACCACAATACTGATCTCTCCCGGTTCTCTACAACCCATCCTTCTCAGCCCTTCGTCCATTCTATTCTATTTAATTGCACGAACACCATACGCTATCCCGTGAGTCCGAGCGGTTATATTGCGAACCGGCCTAACACCCAGCCGCATCATTTCAAAGACCATCTTCCCACCTGCCCAGTCACCTCTACTCACTCCGTGCCATCAGGCAGCCAAATATGCCTACAGCCTTGGACAAAGCCCTGCAGTCCCGTGTACGTGGCTTCACCGCTTCCTATCTACTACTGTGAATGGGACAGCAAAAGCGCCAGTTGGCTTTGCGCTGACAGTTGGCTTACTCCTTCAACTGCTGAGACAGTAATTACAACATCTTGCTGACGCTTCTCCTAGCATTTGTTCTTCGGTGCGTGATACCGTCCTACAAACACTCCCCTAGAAGAGCCCGAAGTGCTTCCATTTCAAGGCTGTCCCGGCTAGGATCTCAGATTGTTGCGACATGTTAACATATGATCTGTTGCTTCTCTTTCTAGGCTTTGCCGGCCTCGTCACCGTTGCTTCTCTATGGACTATGTGGGGAGGGGACGTGTTCCCTGCCGAGAAGGATCCTACCGGCGGTATGTTCCTCTCTCGGCTTTCACCAATCTTTTGTCCTTCGCGGATGCCCTTGTTGACTTGAAGGTACAGACCCAGACTACTGGACCGAGACGGAGATCAGGCGATGGCTGAAGTTGGTGAGTTATCTGCCATTTCATCGAGTAGTCTTGTAATCGACAAAGCACACCACTGACTGGTAGGAAGCGAAACTTGGAACCCGATTCCAAGATGACGAGGGCTGAGCTGCTGGAGCGAGTCAAGGCGAACATGAAGCCAAAAGCAGGCACCTGAGAAAGGGCCTGGACGCAATTTGGCAGCTTGGACTCCCGGCGGTAGCATGGACGCCGTGATGGCGCGGCGATGGCGCCGCACCCTACAGCAGACGAACAGCGCCTGCCTGCAGCTCGAGTCCGGGCATCGTGTCGACCCTGCTTGAGCTATACGGTGCGGATAGGTTCAGGATCTGCACAAGAAACTCGGCTCCTTTAGAGAGCATCACTTTTGATTGCTTGAGCAGCATGATTTCACTCCCCCTACTGTCTCCACGGACATCGTAGAAGCAGTAGGCCATCTTAGACGCAATAAGGACCTGGCACTCTTGTTTGGTAGTTAGAGACGCTCCCACAGAGTGTGTCTGGTATGGAATATCTGATATGACGGAATGCTGGTGGACGACGCAATCCACGAAAGTTGCCCGAACAGGGACGCTGCCCGTGGGTATTGAACGCCAATTCGACCGTGATTAGCATTCGGTTTTGGTGGTGTAGGTAGGAGTGTGATGAATCGATAGACATTGTGCTCCTGTTTATTATATACCTCACTACTATGAGTTGGGGAAAGTTGAAGCATTCTGCAGAAGTGCGGAGATGATGATCACGCTGAGCTCCAGCTCCATTCATATCGGCGGGTAAATAAAAAAATATACCGCAGCCTTCTCGCTCAATCGGACTCAGCCTTTCGGTTCCAGAGCTCTCAATTCTCTCTCGAATCGGACGGAAAAGGGCGTGTCGAGTCATGATTGCCCTTGAACATCGCGCTCGCAGCTTTTTCCTTCAATGCCGAACTTCTGCACGTTACATCCCTCTGCTGTCGCATCGGCCCAGTCCCATCCTGCAGAAACGCGGCCTTGCAACAGTCGTTGAGCCCAGTCAGAACTCTCCCCGCTCTCCTCAAACGAAGCCATATTATGTGACGTCTCCCATATTCTACGTCAACTCAGGTAAGCGTTGCTAAGTTTGAGAATTTCCATCCTTGAGACTGACCGTGGAAACACCAGCTCCTCACGTCGGCCACCTGTATACTCTCGTCCTTACCGACATTCTCAAACGATGGGCGCTCCTCTGCGGTGACCACCGGGCAACGCTGCTCACAGGCACAGATGAACATGGCATGAAGATCCAGAAGGCTGCTCAAAAGGCAAACACCGATGTCAAGTTGTTTTGTGACCACCATTCACAGCAGTTCAAGGCGCTGTGCGATGCAGCCAACATTAGCTATGACCGTTTCATCCGGACTACCGACAAGGACCACAAGGCTGCCGTCGAACACTTCTGGCTTGAGTTGAACCACGCGGGCTATATCTACGAGGCCAAACATGAGGGCTGGTACTGCGTCAGCGACGAGACGTTCTATCCCGAATCCCAAGTACGAAACATATTGGATCCCTCCACCGGCCAGACCAAGATTGTGTCGATCGAGACTGGGAAAGAGGTGGAATGGACCTCGGAGACCAACTACCACTTCAAGCTGTCGGCCTTCCAGGAACCGTTGCTCAAGTACTATTCAGAAAACCCCAAGGCGATCATTCCGAAACAGCGTCAGGCGTTCATCCTGAAGGAGATTGAAGGAGGCCTGAATGATCTTTCCATTTCCAGACCGACGTCCCGGCTGCAATGGGGCATCCGGGTTCCTGGCGACGAGAGCCAAACAATCTATGTATGGCTCGATGCCCTAATCAATTACTTGACCATGACAGGATATCCTTACCACGACAGAACTGATCCGAACTGGCTCTGGCCGCCCAACTGCCAGGTCATCGGGAAAGACATCATTCGCTTCCATACCATATATTGGCCGGCCTTCTTGATGGCTCTAGGCCTCCCGCTCCCGAACCAGTTCCTCACACATGCTCACTGGACCATGAACAACGCAAAGATGTCCAAGTCTGCTGGCAATGGAGTCAATCCGTTCTTTGCCATGGACCGTTACGGGGTAGACAGCATCAGATTCTACATGGCCTACAACGGTGGTATCGTTGATGATGCCATGTACGAGAACTCCAAGGTTGCAGAGACCTACAAACACATTCTCAGGGACGGGTTGGGCAACTTGCTACACCGTGTGTTCAAGAGCAAGAACTTCAACGTGCGAGAAGCCGTGAAACTTGTAGAGCAGGACCAGGAAGGCTTTTCCAAATTCCTGTCCCGAGATGAGATGGATGGACATACCGAGGACATCAAATTTCTCCACGAAGGCATCAAACAGCTGTGCAAGCAGATAACGTCCACCCGAAACAATGTCAGAAAGTGGATGGCAGAGCCTAACCCACGCACCGCCGTCAATCTCATTACTGAACTGATTAGAAGCGTACGAATGTTGCCCCCATCTCCATCGAGTTCGCCTGCTTACCTTGTCTACAGATGAACAAATTCTTCCACAACTCGGCTTTGTGGAAACGGATCAAATCGGACGATGAGACTGAACGACTCATCGCGCAGTATGGTCTCTACGTGAGTGCAGAAGCGATCCGTATCATCTCCATACTGTTGCAACCATTCATGCCGGAGAGAATGCAATTCGCGCTTGATTTGATGCGGGTTCCGGAATCGATGAGGACCTTTGCGCACGCTCAATTGGGCGCAGACTTTACCTATGGTCCTCCGGCAGTAGAGCCTGGCATGAAAGGATCTCCGGAAGTTATCTTCCCAATCCTCCTGTCTGCCAACTGAAACGGCGGTTTGTTGGGAGTCACGAAACGCACCACGATGATGGAAGATGATTCTTGGGGCTCGCTCGCAGAATGGACGGCGGTCCGAGGTGTTTCTCACAAGTCCGCTAAAGTCAACAGAGCCTGCGAGGTCATTGCACATGGCGCCATGCTCTTCGAATATGACGGACGATACCTGACGGATGCGGTGATGCCTCGTGCGGAAGCGAAGGGTGGGATCCCAATTCACATTCCGCCCTTCGACAGCAAAGCTATCTCGGAAGGGCCTGCTACCCTGATCCAGGAAATCACCGACACACGCCGGAGGGGAAGAGACTCGGTGCTCTTGTTAGCTCTGTCATTGTTACCTCGAGGTATTGTGAACAGAAAGGAGCGAGTTGGCCGGGGTCCAAACTCCAGATTCTCGCTGTCGAGACACAAGCCGCAGATTGTCCAATCAGTCCTTCCAGGTCGGTCAGCTTGTCACCACTGACGGAACTACTTCGATGGCGACCTCTCTTGGGGCAATTCCGGCGTGCCAGAAGGCGTTGGACCTGCTGCTGCACAAGCATGTCACGATTCTGGCGCTCGAAGCCACCGAGGGCTGCTGGCGTCTGGCGGACGACAAGCGAATCATCATTCAGCCTGCATCTGGAAGAGAGTATGCCCCCCCGGTGTGTGATGCCCTGCTCAGGCAGTTCTTGCGCAGCGTCGACCAGGTCCTCGTCCTCGCCTGCCGCAGCGCAAGCTTCCCGTGGACACCACGGTCCAGTATAAGGGCCCGATAGGGCGCACAGCGAAGGGACTCGCAGCGGTATGGGCCGGAAACCTGGGCTACGAGGACTCGGGCAAAGACCAGCTCTGCAACACTACACTGCACTCTTTGATGGGAAACCATTTCGTTTCGTTGTATTTGTATATCCGATATCCCTGTCGCCGACCCATACAGAGCCTGGCCGAGCGCCTTTTCCCACTACTAGTCGAGGGAGGGCCTGTTGAGGGAGGAAAAGGTGATCCATCACAGTGCTGGAGGTACTTTCCTTGTCGGCCTGCAGCCTGGTCCTCTTTATAAGATCATCGACTGTCGTCTTGCCTTGCCTTGCAAATACAGACATCAACCTGAAATCTCGCCTCCATATCTCCATAGCTCTATAATCACAATCACAATCACAAGCGGATCACAATCGCAAGGTACCAACTCTGCGCATGGCCGCTTTTTAAGGAGTAGCTGGTCCTCAAACATGCACTCCTGCTAGACTGGCGTCTCGACTGTTCCGGAGAATCTTCGGTTGATAGGGATTATACATAGCAGAGAGTTGGTGGCAGCAGATGTTGAATACGAAAGAAAACATTGTATTCCCTCGATCTAGGACATTCACCAAACCACCTATAGTAGGCGATCGATGTACACATAACTAAGCTATCTGTTCAACAGCGCAGTCATGCCCCAGCTGTGGCCAAGCCCAGCCAGCTGATCTCTTCTACAGCCTACATCCGCATGGCTTGCTATGCAATCCATATAACAAGGGAGACCTGAAGCTCCTCCAGCCTCCATATCGCCCCGGGAATCCATTCATGAATCACAATATCCGGGAGCCTTGGGTGAACCTCCAGCAGCCCACTGCTGCACAGTCAGAGCGGTAGTATAAACACACCCGACAAACCCAAAGATGCAGACCACATAATCCAAGCCGCGCTGCCACGGGCCCCGAGCAACTGCTTTCAAGTGCAGCATTGGGGGATAGACGTACACGAGCGGCACACAGGCAAAACTACCCACCAAAGCGACGAACTTGTCGAGATCGCCCGCTCCGCCCCACCCAATTAGTGCGCAGACGCTGACCAGGAAGAAGCGGAAGACGTTCTTCTGCCATTTGATGTACGGGTTGTACTTTCCAGAGCGGCTGAACAGTTCGTTCTCCATGATGCGCACGGCTGGGAACAGCTGCAGCGGCGTGCTGAGCAAAATGGCAAGAGAGTAGAGGAATTGAACGGCGTTGACAATCTTGCTGTCCTGAGGCAAGTTGAGAATGACGACGGTCTTGGTCTTGGATCCGTAAGCAGCATAAGACAAAGCCCCGATGGAGGTGAAGAGAATTGTCATGACGACCATGACAATGGCGAGGACACCGGGGAATTTCTGAGGCTTTCGCATTGACTCCTGGATCGGGATGATCAGGCCGACTCCCTCAAAAGTAAAGATTGCGGTGCCGATAAACAAGGTCCAGGTCGATGGGTTGAACAAGGCAATGTCGGCGACACCTCCTTGGTAGACAATCTCGGATATGTCATAGTAATACAGGTAAATCAGGCCCAGCATGATGAAAGCATCCGCAATCAGGGCGGTGAAACCGAGTTTGCTGATATCACGGATCAAACTCAGCGGCAAGAAGATGACAAGCTGCATCAAGACCATAAACTTGATGTCGATAAAACTCTTGCATTTGGAGACGGCGAGCACAAACGCTTGCAAGTTTTCCGCGGTGAAGACAATGTACGCCGACACAAAGCCGATCTGGCTGAGCACGATCGAACACAGGATCAGTGTTCTCAGCCACTTGCCGTACAGAATGCCGCCCATTTCACCAAAGGATGCCTCAACCTTGTTGCGACTGTTGATAAGGAGAATGAAGCAGTGGAAACTGAGAGCGGCGACGCCGACGAGCACAAGCGAGGAGAACAGCATGCCTCCGTTCAAGAATGCCCGCGGCAAGAAGAGCACTCCTGTACCAACAAAGGACTTGAGGAGGAGGAGTGCGGCGTTCAAACTGCTGTTATTGCCTCCGGGAGGCCTCTCTTTGTGTTTCCTCTTGCGCAATGTGTGGGTACTAGTAGCGAGCAGAGCACTGTCTTCGCCGGGTTCGCCATCGCTGTCTTCACCCCAGGCATCAGAAGAGAAGTACTCATCAGGTCCCAAAGCCTCGTCGTCTTCTTCTAGATCTTCGCCGGCAAAGTGCCCGTATAGTGTGAGGAATTCGAGGAAATTGTTGGTAAATAGCTTGGGCTTCGCGTTTCCAGAAGAGCCGATCCTACCGCCCTGTCCCCTGGCTGCTTCGGCGTCAGAAGTTTGAGATGGTCCAGGGCTCCCTGCCGCTTTCCGTATATAATGGCGGCGAAAGCCACCGGGGACACGGATGTTGTGAATATCCAAGACTTCGCTTTCTGGCTCCGGCCGCGGGACGTTAAAGCTCTTACTTCTCTGCGCGCGACCAGGTGGGTTCCCTACCTGGTCCTCAGCCCAGCGATAGACAGCTCGCGTCATGTCTCCTCCCTGTAAACGTAGACTCGAAAATTCATCAGGTCCTAAGCCAGTCCCCGGCTCATTCAAATCCAATCGGAGAGACCTCCCATGGCGAGCGGACCCTTCCTCGGGCTGTACGAGATGCCGCTTCACGACTTCCGGGTCCTCTGTATGTGATGGGCTTCCAGACCTGTCCCTAGCATCGAAAGACCCATAGTTGCTCCTCGGTATTCTGTCATGGTTTCCAAGCCCGCCTCTAGCGGTTGACGACGGCTGCCTCGAAGGCGCAGCGCTCGAGTGTGCAGAAGGCGTGCCTGACCCAGGAGGCGTGCGATTGTTCCTATCGGCAAGGGCTGTCGAGAGGGCGGACTGACCTGGGCCCGGAAGGGAACCAGCACTGTCGAGTTTGGGCAATTTTGAATCGTCGGTCTGGTCGGCCGCTATCTGCTGAGGAGTAGGGACTTGTGGCACCGGCGGGGTGTTGAGGCGATGGGACGGGACAGGTGAGGATAGTCGGGCTATCGAGGCATGCCTGGAATGGTGAGACGAAGGGATCGTAGAGTTCGTTGCTGGAGAAGCGCCTCTACTTCTTGGACGAATCTCTAATGGTCTCGAAGCGGGTGACGACATGGAGGAGTAGGCTGATTTGCAGGAATGATCAAGGACATATGTAGAGTGCAGCAAGTGTTCTGAGCTGTATTGACCGATCAAATGAGCGGAAATCAGTCCAACATATACGGAGTTGAAGATGCAAGCAGGCAGATAAACAAAGGTGCACGAGATCGATCAAATCGGATGTTTGCAGGTGTGCAAAGGCTTTAGCAGTTAAGTGGCTTGGGAGGGAGAAATAAAGCGACGCAGATTGGATTGATGAGCCTCACTGCATGGAGTCTGTTCTCATTCTCCGAACCATTGGCCGATGCTCCAGATTCCAGGGGTCAATGGGCGCCAATATGACGCAGAGATGGGTATAGTGACCCCCTACTACGTACTATTTACGCATATTCTCTAGGGAAGGTACCCTAGCAATCCTGCGCCTATAGGTGGTGTGGTAATTCTCTGGGTAACCTAGCCCTGGGGCCGAGGGGGGGCCCAACCGAGGACTAGGGTTTTCCAGATGCCTGGGTACCGACCTATCTCGAAGAGACTTGTGTGCCCATAACGCGGGCTGTGTCCTTGTTTTCAGGTCCCCCACGTCACCGGAAGGGAAGGAGCCAAGCCCCATAAAATTTCTTCAGGCACTGACTTCTTTCTGCTTGCTTCCCTCTGCAGCTCCATCTCAGTTCGGAGCGCAGTCTCTATCGTATCATTGTCGTCCTAGGTGACTCCCTTTCTACCTCTGCTCTCGTAATAGTTTTCCGCCTCTCTCCACAGCACACGGACTCTTCGCACTCAACGACCAAGCCCTCCCCGTCAGACTTCGCGTCCACTATTCCACCGATCTCCTAGACGTTTATACCCGCCACTATAGCCATAAGAAGGGCGGGATCTTGCTCGTCTAACCCCACTAAGCTGGGCCTTGAATGTGATATACACCAGAGAACGTCAAACCAGAAATCACGTTCTCACTGGAGTCTGTGGCCTGGTGGAATGAGCCCTCCGTGACCTTTCGATCGTCATCGCCGATACTGGGTCGATGATGGAGTTATATCCCAGACTAGCTACTGAGAGGAATCATGGCTGGAACAGGAGGAAAGGACTGGCCAAACTTAGGACGAGGCACTCTCCCGAGAAGTCGTCCCACGTTCCTAACACGCACAGCCACCGATGATGCAGCTCAATTGTTGAGGAGATCTTCTTATCCGAATTCGCCAGATGACCGGGAACGACCAGTGTCACAGCCTGAAGCCTCAGGCAAGATCGCTTCTCGACCGCCAACGGCACACTCGACTGCCTCGAACCCTTCCCTCAGCAGCACCGATGGGTTGTCCACCTCCAGACTCTACGGGACCTTTGACGGCACCGGAGACGCGCAGCCGTGGCCTCAGTTATCCGAATCGAACCATGACCCGACTCGCCGGCCAGAGGAGCAGGTCTCAGGCCCCCATGTCCGCGATATCTCAAACAAGGCTGAGAAATCCTTGCCGCCCAAGGCTGGTGGATTTCCCCGGCCTGTGGGAGGAACAGAAAAGCTGGGCACTTTCTCTGGCGTCTTCGTCCCCACGAGCCTGAACGTTCTAAGCATCCTTATGTTCATTCGTTTTGGCTTTATCCTCGGCCAGAGTGGAGTGGTCGGCATGATTGCTATGTTGGTGGCTGCCTACCTGATTGACCTCGTGACAACGTTGTCCATATCCGCTGTCGCTTCGAATGGTATCGTCCGAGGGGGGGGAGCCTATTACTTGATATCAAGATCTTTGGGGCCCGAATTTGGAGGAGCAATAGGGCTTGTGTCCTATCTGGGCTTCGTATTCAACACGGGAATGAATGCCGTGGGCCTGATTGATTGTTTGAACTACAATTTCGGGACCATATCTGGCAACTGGGCGAATACACTACCCGAAGGAGGTTGGTGGCAATACCTTTGGAGTACTGTTGTTGTGTTTGCTTGCGTCGCTGTTTGTCTAGCTGGAAGCGCCATCTTCGCCCGAGCAAGCAACGCGCTGCTTTTCATCCTCCTCGTGGCCACGTTTAGCATACCTTTCTCCGCTGTGGTTATGAAGCCTTTCGAAGCTACCAAGCAATACACTCGATTTACAGGTCTGAGCGTCGACACCTTGAAGGCAAACCTTTTGCCTCATTTCACCCGTGGTGCCGCAGGGAGCCAGCTGCGGACGAAGGAGAACTATCAAGATCTTTTTGGAATCTTGTTTCCTGCTACTGGAGGAATACTCGCGGGCGCAAGCATGTCAGGTGACCTCGCGAATCCCAGCAAATCAATTCCACGAGGCACTCTTGCTGGGCTTCTCGTGACCTTCATTTCGTACTCTCTTGTCATCCTCGCCATGGCCGCAAGCATCACCAGAGAGTCCTTTTACCGGAACGCTAATGTTGTCCAAGACACCAATGTCTCAGGCCTCCTGATTCTGGCCGGGGAGATAGCGACCACCTTGTTCTCCGTCTTGATGGGAATCATCGGCCCTGCCAAACAACTTCAGGCCATTGCCAGAGACAATATTATCCCAGGCCTAGCAATCTTTGGCCAGGGAACAAAGACCAATGACGAACCAATCTACGCCATCTTCTTCACATTCGCTGTGGCTCAAGCTACACTTCTCCTGGACATCAATCGAATTGCGTCCCTTATCACAATGACGTACCTCATGTGAGTTTGCGATGAAGCTGAAGCTTTCCGCGTTTGATTCTGACAAGAGACAGGACCTTCTTCGCGCTTAATGTAGCAACGTTCCTCCTGAAGATCGGATCAGCCCCCAATTTTCGGCCCTCGTTCCATTACTTCAACTGGTGGACTGCTCTTATGGGAGCGTTGCTGAGTGTGGGGAGCATGTTCTTTGTCGACGGCATCTCGGCCTCACTGTCGGTCTGCCTGCTTCTCATCTTGATCATCTTGATCCATTACACCACGCCACCAAAACCATGGGGTTCCATCTCAGAGGTTCTCATCTATCATCAGGTCCGCAAGTACCTCTTACGGCTCAAGAATGAGCATGTGAAATTCTGGCGACCTCAGATCCTGCTTTTCGTCAATGACCCGAGGCGGGGCTACAAGCTCATTCAATTTTGTAACTCGCTCAAGAAAGGAGCTCTGTTCATCATTGGGCACGTTATCGTGACTCAGAATTTCGGGGAGTCTGTGCCCGAGGCTCGCCGTCAGCAAGCCGCCTGGAACAAGTATATCGAGCTCTCCAAAATCAAAGCCTTTGTCAATGTTGCCATCTCACCTTCAATAGAGTGGGGAGCAAGGAACATTTTCCTTTCTGCAGGATTGGGTGGTATGCGCCCCAACATTGTCATATTCGGATTCTACAATTTAGAACAGTTTCGAGCCGAACAACCACTGGTTGACGTCCCCAGCCCACCGCCTGAGCGGAAACATGGCTCTCTCCGCAAGCGGCGGACCAGCAAGAGTGTGGTAAGTGGTGAATTGCCTACTGATACCTGCTATGTGGAGAAACGGACAGACATTCAGAGCTATGTCATGGTGCTTGAAGATATGATCCTCAAGCTCCAGACCAATGTTGCCATAGCCGCTGGATTCAACGACCTTGAGCTGCCCAAGAGCTCAGAAGATTTGACCAAAAGGTATATTGATCTCTGGCCAATTCAGATGTCGGCTGAAGTGATAGCGGATACCGAGGGCGAGGGTCGAAATGTTCTCACAACCAACTTTGACACGTATACCCTCATCTTACAACTCGGCTGTATCCTCCACACCGTCCCTTCTTGGAAGAAAGCGTACAAACTTCGCGTGGCAGTCTTCGTCGAATACGAAACGGATGTGGAGGAGGAACGGAACCGCGTCACTACCCTCCTGGAGAACCTCCGCATCCAAGCCCGCGTACTAGTCTTCTGGCTTGCTTGTGGCTCCGTCAAGTCCTACAACTGTATCGTCAATGGAGAAGACGTTGACGAGGAGACACAGACGCAAGTCAATAAAGTGCTGGAAGATGAATTATGGTGGCGTGAGCTCCAGGTCATCAGGGGAAAGTCGAGGTCTGCTGACGTTGGTGCTGTGGACGCCTTGACGGTTGCAGATGACAGTGTCTGGCCAAGCGCATCTCTGCAAAGCAAAAGGGAAAATTCCATAATTCGTCTCGAGGGCTTGCGCCGTATCCTGGCAGATCCAAAGAGAAGACCTACTTTTGGCAACCTGTCTAGCCTTGGTCTGAGCCTTTCTATGAGAACGTCCCGGCTTGACGATGACATGCTTAGTCGACATGCCTCTCACCCGAGCGACTCCGATGGCCTCGAGTCTGACGAAGAAGCCACTGAGACCACAGAGGAAAGTGATAGCGGAGACCACAGAGACCATCGATACTCCAGAGCCGGCCTTTCGCACGAGGAACAAGCCATTCCGCAGTCCTCCGCTCTGGACTCACGACGGGCCTCCAAGACTAGGACGCCGTCCAGGAAAAGCAGAAGAACCAGCTCCAAGAAATCAAGTCATGAGCATCGAAAGGACCGATCTTCCAGCCAAGGTTTATCTAACCCGCGCGAACCATTGATCCGATTTGATGAGGACGTCCTCCGCAGTCTTAGTGAAGAGCAAACTCGGGGGCGGCCTGCCCAAATCAGTGATACGGAAAGTTCACAAGGGAGTTCGGTTTCTCCAAGGAAAGGCCTGGAGGTTCTTCCGTCGCAACGACCTCGAACGCCGTCACCCAACTTCACGTCTGAACCTGTACCGGTGACTAAGGTGGCCAGTGAGGAAGGCGCCGGGCCTTCCATCATGTTTGCAAACGACCCTCATCCACGACGACAGAAGGCCGATGAACCGGGAATTTCCGAGGGTTACTCAACCTCTGAGTATGTCACGAATAACAGCAGCTCTCCCAAGCCTGCTTCAGGTTATCCTACAGCTGCAGCATCACCTCTGTCCTTTAACGACCTTCCCAGTCGAGCCCAGCATCTGATTTTGAACGATCTAATGTTGCAAAACAGTGATGATACGGCAGTCATTTTCACCACATTGCCGGCCCCAGTGGAAGGGACCTATAAGAGTGAGACAGACAGTCTAAGATACATCAGTGACCTGGAGGTTCTGGTCGGCGGGCTACCGCCAACGCTCTTGGTGCAAAGCAACAGCATGACAGTCACGACGAATCTTTGAGCAAAGCAACATTGTATACAGATCGAAACGCTTACTAGTAGACATAGAGAAACAGAGAATTGACTTTCACATACGGCAACATGGGCTGGAATTGATTACAATGTAGAGAGGTCTTTACTCTCTGTGCCTTCTCTATTCTGCCGAGGCTTCGTGTTGAGAGGTTTGCATCTATTTGACTCTAAGAATAGGGAAACCTGATTTTGCAAGCCCAACTCCCAACGCCTGTACTTCATCTCCTGCTGTACATGCTCACAGCACATGCCCAAGCTGCCGTTTTAGCTCGTCCGACGGACGTCCGATGGAGAGATACTCATGAAATTCTCATCGGACATAGATATGGATGCGCACTTTAATGTCGTTCCACCCTATTCAGTTTCCTGGCGTTCTTGATCTGACTCCTGGTATTTTGGCCGCGCACGGGCAAATTCATGGCGTGCCGTCGCCCCCTATATGTCCCAGTGTCCCTCAGTCGTTGAATATCCTGCTGGATCTGTCGGCGCAGATGATTCTCCAGCTTCATCGAGTCGAGGTGCGCCGTGAGGTCGAGGACTTGGGTCTGAGTCAATTCGCCGACTTTCATCGTGTTGTGCAGATGGAAGCGGGCCATGATCCGCTGGCGCGTGTAGGGCCCGATACCGAAGAAAGTTTCGAGGGAGCGCTGCGGAAGGGATGGGTTAGCTAATTTGATATTCACGTGAAGAGGCGGGAAGAGTGACCATACCCAGATGAACCGGTGTTCGGGGAAGTTGACTCCCAGGATGAAGACCTGCTGCATGTGAGTATACCGAAGTTGCGCAGACGGGTATAGTATCTGACGCACCATGATGCCGCCTCCTCCGCCTTCAGTACTTTCTCTAGATATCGGCGGCGTTGCTGATTTCCATTCCTTGTATCCAATCCAACCCGGAGTTTCCGTCTCGGAGATCAATAAACTCGAAGTTCGGGAGAATGCTTGGCAGAATCAACCAAGACAAAATGTTGTCGTCAGACTGAGCTTAGCGCAGCCTCGCGGAAAGGGGGATAAGGGCGGATCATTAATGTTCGTGTGGCATTACCAACCCCTCCTACTAGTAGAGTGCGCGTCTCAAATGGTCCACCTGTCCTTCACACCTGCTACAGAACTGCCGACCGTCCTTCCTGCCGCCAGGTCTCGCTCTTATCCAACTGTCCAGATCGATGCTCTTAGAGATGGCTAACATACAGCGAGTTCTTATCTCGCTGATGGTCATTTTGACTGCAGCATTCCTCTTCATGGGACAAACTGCGGAGGCTGCCAAGGGACCCAAGATCACTCACAAAGTCTACTTTGACATTGAACATGGAGATGAGCCTTTGGGGCGAATCGTCCTGGGACTGTATGGGAAGACAGTTCCCAAGGTAAGCTACAACTCCTCCCTTTCGTCTCGTGTTGGAACTGAAGTCTCTTCCAGACCGCAGAGAACTTCCGAGCGCTGGCCACGGGCGAGAAGGGCTTCGGCTACGAGGGATCAACATTTCACCGTGTCATCAAGAATTTCATGATCCAGGGAGGTGATTTCACAAGGGGAGATGGCACTGGCGGCAAATCGATCTATGGGGACAAGTTTGAGGATGAGAACTTCAAGTTGAAGCACACCAAGAAAGGTCTTTTGAGTATGGCCAATGCCGGGAAAGACACCAACGGATCACAATTCTTCATCACTACCGCAATCACCAGGTAAGGATTGAACTCTTATGCTCTTCAGGCTTTCGGTTAATAAGGAACAGCTGGCTCGACGGTCGTCATGTCGTGTTTGGCGAAGTGCTTGAAGGTTATGATGTTGTTGAAAAGATCGAAAACGTCCCCAAAGGTTCTGGAGATAAACCCGCGAAGCCGGTCAAGATTGTGAAGAGTGGGGAGCTGGAAGTGCCACCGGAAGGTATCCACGCTGAGCTGTAGATTTGAGGGCGGGTACTGCTCTCGGATTACTCTGGCAGGACATTATACTGAAACCTTCTGACAGAATCCCTCCTCTCGGATGCGCATCCCTACTATGTCGAAGAGGATGGGGAAGAGGCAAACGTATCCGGTATGGAAGCGATGACGCCGCCAAAAGACGTACCAGCAGCTGCAGACTCAAGTGCACCTGCGGACGAGCTGATCACTCAAGCATATGTGCAGAAGGCAGTCTTCTTCCTTCTTGTGGTCGGGCTGGTGTTCTTCGTATTGCGAAAGCGAAGCGGAGCCTTCAATAAACTGGACGAGAAAAGCATGGCATGAGATAGATTTAGACGAAGCAGGCCCAATGGATTGTGTTATAGCCTCGCACTGAACCTGAAGATGTTCTCTAGCAACCCTAGTGTGCGAATTGCCGCCTGGGGCGTACCTAGGTAGGTAGATCATGCACAGTACTGCCTCATATCACATTCAGTAGTAGTACTGTGTTTGCGCTTTTCATCGAGGTTGCCCGTCTCCATCGCCACCAAAAAGCATTTGCCCCCTTTGCCCCTTAACCTTATCTAACCTCCCAAGCGCAACTGGTCTAGCAGGTCTTGGCAACGTTTTAGCGGCAACAATTTAGTGCGGCAATCGTGTTAGACCGTTGTGTAGTAAGCAGCCAGGCTCTGCAGGGTTCTATTAGTGCCTGCGCTCCGCCCAGCGCTTGAGAAAAAGTCCTGTCTGCGCCTTTTTAAGACTTTTACCTCTTCAACACTTCGCTCTTCACACTTCTCATCACAACTACCGCTGACAATCATCACGGTCCTTCTCATTCTGCCTTTCGTTTTACTTTCGGATAGACTTGGAGAGGCGTTCTGTGTCTCTCTTCTATCTGCGGACACGAAAGCATTTTCGCAGAGACAAAAACTCAACCACGCCAAAAGGCAAATCTTCACCTCTGAATTAACCGCCTCCGCAGCCTCACCTCACCAAACAGGCTCCTTTCCCAACTGAAATCGCCCTCTCACAGCACATCTCCTCCTATCGAACCAACGTCTACCGCTTCATTCGAATCGTACGTTCATCCGAATACAGACATTTTTTCTTTTCCTCCCTTGATATTCGTCCATTGTGAACTTTCCAGACTATCTCGCCGCCTCTCAATGAGATTTTTCTGGAAATTTCCAGTCTCGAATATTTTCATCTCATCTCCCCTGCCGTTTCTATTTGAATACGTTCGCTAACATTCATCCCTCCAGCAGACCTCCAATATCACAAACAAACAATATGGCTGATTCCTTGAACCTTAACGGTCTTTCTTTGAACGAATCGAAGCACGCGCCTCAGGGCCCGATGATCGGTCGTTCTGCCTACATCCCTCCTCACCTTCGCGGTCAACCTGGTCAACCCGGTCCCCGTGGACCCCCAACGACCGGTATGGATGGAGCTGGTCCTCGTCCTGCACCTCAGGCCGCGAACCAAGGTTTGAATGGCAATGCATGGGCTAACAACACGTAAGTACAGCCATATCTTAATTGGTTTATGTCGTCTTGCTGACTTTTCTCTTAGCAACAACAATGGCAGTTGGGGCAATGCTGCTGGTCCAGCTGCTCCTGGCGCTCCTGGTCCTCAACCAAACGGTTGGGCTGGCCAAGGCAATGCTCGTCCTTTCAATCCGAACGCATACGGTGCTCCAAGTCATGGCGGTGGTCACGGTGGTGGCCATGGTGGAGGCTACGGCGGGAGCTCGGCTCGCGGCTCAGGAGATGGACAATGGAAAGATGGACAACACGTTCCAGGTCCCGCGAATCCCAAGATTGAGCGCGAATTGTTCGGTGCCCCCGATGATCCCACCAAGACACACAGTGGTATCAACTTTGCCAACTACGATGACATTCCGGTCGAGGCTAGTGGCCATGACGTCCCGGAGCCTGTCAACGCCTTCACAAACCCGCCGCTGGATGATCATCTGATCAGCAACATCAAGCTCGCCCGTTACACTACTCCCACTCCCGTTCAGAAGTATTCCATTCCCATTGTGATGGGTGGGCGAGATCTCATGGCTTGTGCCCAGACTGGCTCTGGCAAGACTGGAGGTTTCTTGTTTCCAATTCTCTCACAGGCGTTCCAGCGTGGTCCTTCCGGGGCTCCTGCGTCCGGCGGTGGTTTCCGCCAGCGAAAGGCTTTCCCCTACCTCCTTGATCTTGGCTCCTACCCGCGAACTTGTCTCTCAGATCTACGACGAGGCACGCAAATTCGCTTATCGTTCTTGGGTGAGACCTTGCGTCGTCTATGGAGGTGCCGACATTGGTACTCAACTTCGCTCAATCGAGCGTGGTTGCGATTTGCTGGTTGCTACCCCCCGGTCGTCTGGTAGATCTCATTGAACGAGGCCGCATCTCGCTTGCTAACATCAAGTACCTGGTCCTTGACGAGGCCGATCGCATGCTTGATATGGGTTTCGAACCTCAGATCCGCCGCATCGTCGAAGGTGAAGACATGCCAGACGTCCAGAACCGTCAAACTCTCATGTTCTCGGCCACCTTTCCACGAGACATCCAGATGTTGGCTCGAGACTTCCTCAAGGACTATGTGTTTTTGTCCGTGGGTCGGGTAGGCTCGACTTCTGAGAACATCACCCAGAAGGTCGAGTACGTTGAGGACCAGGACAAGAGATCAGTTTTGCTCGACATTCTGCACACTCACAATGGCGATCTGACTTTGATCTTTGTCGAGACCAAGCGCATGGCCGATACACTCTCCGACTTCCTCATCAACCAGGGCTTCCCGGCAACTGCTATCCATGGTGACCGCACTCAGCGCGAGCGTGAGCGAGCCCTCGAATTCTTCCGTAATGGCCGATGCCCCATCATGGTCGCTACTGCCGTTGCCGCCAGAGGTTTGGACATCCCGCACGTCCGGCATGTCGTCAACTACGATCTTCCTACCGACATTGACGACTACGTCCATCGCATTGGTCGTACCGGTCGTGCTGGAAACACTGGTTTGGCGACGGCCTTCTTCAACCGTGGAAACCGTGGCATCGTCCGTGAGCTCATTGACCTCCTCAAGGAGGCACATCAGGAGGTGCCGAGTTTCTTGGAGAACATTGCTCGCGAAAGCTCCGGCTTTGGTGGCGGTCGTGGCGGTGGTCGTGGTCGCGGTGGCGGTCGTGGCGCTGGCAATCGTGACGTGCGTCGCGCACCTGGAGGCGCGGGCGGTGCTCCTTCTTATGGCGGTGGCTTCGGCGGTGGCTTCGGCGGCGGTGGTAAGTCATCCCCACAATTCGACTTCTCAAGAGAAATACTAACAGGAACAGCAGCCTACGGCGGCGCACCATACGGCGGCAGTGGTGGAGCTTATGGCGGCAACTATGGCGGCAGCTACGGCAACCCAGGTGGTGCCAGCGGTCCATCCTCGTGGTGGTAAACCAGCCCACAGAGGTTTCTACACCGATTACCGATTCGGCGGTTTTCTTCTCGGCATGGCTTCTGCAATTTTCTTTTTTTACTTCCGCGTTCTGCGGTCTCGAGGACTGGTCCAGGTGTTGAAGAGCAACGGGCAGGCCGAATCCCATGGGCTTGCTCCCTTCACGACGACACACGGAGCATCTTTCGAGGCTTTTCAATGGGCACAGCATGATACATGATAGATAGCGTTGGCTTTTCCGATCGATTTCCAGATACCCCCAGCATGTCGAACTTTTCCTCATGTGGACAGAGGACGGACGATGTGTGCCATGAACATCAGGCACACCATGGCGTCGGTTTGCAACGAAAGAGAGTGACGAGGGGCAAAGCGCATAAGAACTTCGACACAGATGATGACACACATACTGTTGGCCAAATGAGGCTTCACGACTGGAGACTCATTCGGCTCTGGTGAGACTCCGTCTTCACCACTATTACCAAAAGTTATCAGCGGGTTGTTCTCTCTCTCTCTTTCGACGATGGGACATGATGATCAAATAGATTTTTCGACATGAACGATCAAACGAGCTTTGGGAGGCCCACGGAATGGGGAAGGATCTGAGACAGACTCGCAAGCAAACCAACCGAGTTGATTTGCACGTTAGATCTGTGTCTTCCGGACGGTTTCCAGTGCGGCATCCATGAGCTCTTTTACGAGACCATCTGAGGAAAGGTCTTCGCTGGCTGCATTAGATCAGGCTTGCCAGGCCACAAATTAGCAATGCAAGAAAAGTTTTGTTCTTATGGGATGATCACCTGCGCTTGTTCTTCTTTTAATTATTATTGACTGCGGGACACACTACGTCGCAATTCATGCCAGAACCTCTGGTAACTGCGACACTTGTGGTCTGGCTATATCGAGTGGTGTTGGCGGAATAGGAACCTTGTTATACACAAGAAATTCAAAACCATTGGCGATGAGAACTGCTACAAAAATCACCACTAGAGTGTTGTAGACAGCGCCTCTTATGCCTTGCCAGCAGTCTTTCTATCATCACCTGTCGTTGGTACTACCTACCGCGTACTTATACTCCCGTACGTACTGTATGTTTCGGTCGCACCAGGAATCACAACCAAAAAAGTGCAAAAAAATTACAGCTCCGAACGTGGTTCGAACACGTGACCTAGAGATATTTGTAGCTAGGACTGCAATCTCTCGCTCTACCACTGAGCTATCGAAGCCGACTTTCATCGAAGGCGATTTTAGGCATTTTTTTCGTGGGTTATGTTTATAACAAGAGATTATTGTGGCAAGATAAAGTGGGTCTTATTGGGCGATCTCGCACGTGATCTCATAAGTCTACCTCGTCTACTCCATCGAGTTCCATGACTCCCGTCGGACCCCCGGTACAATGAGAGTGGCCTTTGATGCGCAGAGCCTCGAGTATGCGAAGCATTGAAGTGTTATTCAAGAACTAGTACAGAGTGTGGTGAAAAGGGAGACAAGGAGCCGAGCGTTATGGTGGAGGGCGTCGAGAACAACTTAACCGACAATATTAACTTTAATAAAATAATAAGTCTCCCAAAGATCTCATCACGCCCATACATCCATCGCTACGGCACTCACAGACACCTAGGGGCCTCTCACAAGTCTGGAAAATGGGACGGCTATGGCCCAAGCTAGTCAATGTATAGGTTTTTCCATGCTATTTTGCTTTGCCTTGCATATCGAAGCCACAAAGGTGCCCTACTACTCAACCACGGCCCTGCTCTGCTATACATACACTAAGCTAAACACCAACCGATCAAATACATGAGTTGTCAATGGCGCACCTCGGACATACCGAACTAGCAAGAGCAAGATGTCCGGGGGGGCCCGTTTGTTGTCTTTTTCTTCCTGTCCGTATGCCCATGGTTGTCGGCCTTTGTTGGACGTCGACCTCGATCCCGTGATGAGCAGCATAGTGACACAATCCGTCGATTGACAGCAGATAGCCGACTGTGAAACAAAGACAGAAGACAAGGTGACAATCGCATTGTCGGCTACCAAATATGAAAATAACCGAAGGGAAGTGATGCATCACTCTTCCGTCATCCCCCCCGAAGACACATCCTCGATAACAATGATACTGCCGACTCGGACACAGCTCTGGACGAGACCAGGAAGTCAAAGAGGTGCCCATAACAAAGTCTTCGAAGGCAACTGATTCCTCCACGCAGCACCACGCTCCCCGGGGGGACGCCGGTTCCGCAGCCAGCATTCCTCAAACGTACAATCTTTCCCGTGATCAATCGTCATTCTGGGCCAGCCTGCCCATCTCGGGTTTAGCCATCTTACATCATCCCCCATGGTGTCATGTGCACCACCCGGCGATATCTATTTCTGTGTTCTCATCCGGCAACACATCGATTCCGCAACGCTGTATGCGAATTCCAGAGCGTGCGTGGATGTGTGGTCCAACATCACGACATATACCTAAGGCATCCATGCACAAAATGCACCAACCGCGGCGTACCTGCACTACCCACAGGCGCCGGGGGTGCCGAGTTCGGCTTCGATGATGTCTGGTACATCCCCAGCAGATGCTTCGTCGATGTTGGTTTCCGCAATCTCAAGCCATTTCTGGACGAAAAGGGCCGTACCGTTATCTCCCCGCCTCGGTCACCATTGGAGCCACCCAAAACGCATGAGGCCTTGACGCCGACACTCACGCCCATCCGACTGATTCAAATGTTGCGTGAGAAACTTGTTCGACGGCTGCCCACGAGAACACCGACAAGCTGTTGCGTCAAAGAAGCTCAGAACGCGGCGTATCAGACAGTTCGAATCGAAGAGTGGGATCATAACAGTGCGACCCTCTCAGAGGATCCGTCCGGCTCGCAACTATGAATCTGGTCGAAGGCATAGAAAGCTGGCAATAGGTTCACCCATCCGCTTGCTTAGCCTGGGGCACCTTTCGCTAAATGATGACGACCCGATGAATCGTCGAATGTGTATTGTTCTTTCATCCTCCTTGTGTGGGCCCTTCAACTTCGATCTCGACGGGTTCATGTGTGGATGGCTTCCCCTGGGTCATGCTACTGGCCTGAGCTCCTGCGGCTGCTATGGCTTGCTTTTCGTCGTCGGCGCATCCGCAGTCGTAGAAGTCTCCAATGTTGGCACAATCGAAAATGGGTTTGCCCTTCCTCTCATTCACAAGGTTGTGCACAAAACAAGCCCAAGCTGCTGCGCTCGATCGCGAGGAGGTTTGAGGCGGGTATCTCTTGAGGATCTCTTGGAAGTGCTCGGCGCAGTCGCCGCACGGGTAAAGGCGGGCAAAAAGGTACAGATAGCTTTTCAGCGCGTCACTCTCCTCCTGAGTGGGTTTATCGGGAAACCTGGCCATTGTGGTGTGAAGAACTTTCCATGCCGCTCGTCCCAGTTCAGCTTTGAGTGTTTCGTTCCCTAGTTTTCCCATCACAGGCTCGCCGGCCACCACGTGGGAGCTTGCCAATGGGATATCCTGTGTCTGAAACGAAGGCTTGGATCGGTCGATATGTGATAACGTTGTTATAGACCGCTCATGGTTGCTTGTCCAGACAATATACCAGACGAACAGGGCGAAGGCAGACACGGCGATCATGATCGACGGCGGAGCTCGAGGCATGGCGGGCGGTCGGACCGAGGCGAAGGATCAGGAAGGTAGAAAGTCGGGCCAGATAGACAAAAGCCAGATGTCAAGAATGGTGTCGATTACATCTGTTAGTATGAATGACAGGGTCTCTGATGGTGAGTGAGGGAAAAAAGCAAAGGGGCAGAAACAAACCGCTCCGGGGGAACTGACTGAAGTGCCATGGACAGGAGATTCAAAGGTACAAGTGGTTGGCACTAACAGGTGGTTAGGTGAGTTAGTATGTAACACTGGCAGGTGATAATGTACCACCGAAGCCCCGTGGTTGGCTAATGTAAAAGTGGCAGAGGCATTGGCCCGAAATGGATTTCCAACATGCCTGCGCCCTCCACCTCTTCCACTACGCACCTCTCCGTCTTCTTCTCCCCATGTTGCTCTTTACCAAGACACAAATCCAGCCTCCGATCTCGCTCAGGGTCTTTTCCGCCCGCCGAATCAGCCGCCCACCCGACGACAACAATAATACGTACCTACTCACCACAGTTTGACGAGGGACCATCTTCCCCAGACTTCACCTTCACTTTGTGTCACGCACCGGCTGGCTTACTGCTTACTGCTACTACGACGTACCTAATATTGTGTCTCGACTCTGCGCCGTCAAACTCCGGTCCCCGGCTGACAGCAAAATCTTCTCTTACATTTTCAAAAGCCTCTATTCAATATCCTGTTCAATTTCTCAAGGAGGGATCCTTCCGCATCACACATTATTCTCAGCACATATTTCATATTACTGCAGAGGCTCTGGCCGCCGGTGCAACTTCAGTGGGTGTTTTATAAAGTTGAAATATAGAGAAGGAATACTCTTTCCGGCTGTATCAACATGGCTCCTTTCCCACCTCCACCAGTCAGCACAATCGGTGAGTCTGACCAGCAGCACTTCGACCTCAGGATTGAACATCTGACGCGGATACAGATTGGAACAATGTCGGCTTTAAAGTCCGTGAGGTCAATGGCCATATCGAGTCGACGTTCCGCCACTCCTCGCCAAACCCGTCTTGGAGCAAACCGCGCTTCGTTGCCTCCCCACATCTATCCATCCACGGCATGGCTCCTGGATTGAACTACGGCGTACAATGCTACGAGGGCATGAAAGCCTTCCGCCAGCCCGACGGGAATATCACCGTCTTCCGGCCAAACCGAAACGCCAAACGGATGCAGCGCTCTGCCGAGTTCATATGCATCCCGCCTGTCCCGGAGGAGCACTTCATAGAGTGTGTTAATTTGGCTGTTGCCATGAACGCCGAGTTCGTTCCGCCACATGAGACAGGCTCCGCCATGTATATCCGCCCACTATTGTTCGGATCCAGTGCGCAGCTCGGTCTCAACCCTACGGACGAGTACACATTTGTGGTCTTTGTCATGCCGACAGGCGTTTACCATGGCGTCCATGCCGTTGATGCCCTGATCCTCGAAGAGTTCGACCGCTCCGCGCCGGAAGGGACCGGCAGCGTCAAGCTTGGAGGGAACTATGCGCCGGTGTTGCGTCACAGCGAAAAGGCCCGTCAGGCGGGCTACGGAATCACCCTACATCTTGACAGTAAGACGCGCAGCGAGGTTGACGAGTTCTCCACCTCAGGCTTTATCGGCGTCCGCGTGGATGGTGACAAGACCACCGTTGCAGTGCCGGATAGCAAAAATGTCATTGAATCCGTGACATCCGAGTCTGCCTGCCAGATTGCAAGGGACGTTTTTGGGTACAATGTCGAGAAGCGTTCCATCAAGTACGAGGAACTGCCGGAATTCAAGGAGGTCATGGCCGCGGGAACAGCTGCATCGCTCGTACCTATCAAGAGCATCACCATGAAGTCGCGTGGGGATAAGTTCGAGTATCCCGTAAACGAGAAGCTAGAACCCGGCCCTGTATGCACCCAACTGTTGACAACTCTGAAAGGCATCCAGCAAGGCAAGGTGAAGGATCAGTTCGGCTGGAACATGATTGTCACCGAACCCCCGAGCGAGTTTGTCAAAGCTTCAACCAACGGCGGTGTGAGCGGCGGTGTCGACCAATTGCCCTGAAAAATGGTTCGCCTTCGGTTGCATTCAAAGTGAGGTGTCATATAAAATGGATCTTGTTATTGTTATCCTGCCAGGCACGGCGTCAGCCCTCCGTTGACTGACTTTGCCAAACCACAAAAGCTCAAAGAGAAAAGTCTTGGATTGAATACACCATAAGTGCGCACTGTTAGACCATTTCTAGCGACGTGTCGTTTGGGGATCATGCCCCTTTCCCTCTCATAACCTGCAACGCTAGAAATGCCAAACAGCCGCGCCCGTCCTCAAAAGAATAAACATGCAAAACTGGGTATCAGTATCATGACTCGTTAAGGATCCGACATTGTCCAACATAAACTGGTTTGAGGCGCCTTCACCTCTATTGGTTCCTGGCCAATGCTGGAGGAATGGTTCGTTCGCCGTGGGCTCTCATTCTGGCATAGGTAGCTGAAAGTCGTCGTCGTCGCCCAGTTTGCTATTTCCGAAGGGGAGAACATCCGTATTGAACAAGTCGGTCCCAGCCTCGTCGTCCTCATCCTTTGATATCTCTTGTTCCAGCAGCTCGAACTCTTTCAGGCGGAACCACATGTCGCTCTCGACCGGAGGCGACCCGTACAAATCACGAAAGTCTTTGGGATGGATGGCAGTTTGGCTCATCTGCTTCGGTATCGAACTTGAACAAAGCCCTGTAGTCCCATCACGACCTCCCGTCGGAATGATGGAGGGCGCTTTTTTCGCCTTGGGAAACCCAATAGTATTCTTGGAAACGGCGGCCCGTCCAGGGTGTGTTGACAGCGAAAGCGGTTGTACTGCAGGACGCTTGTACTTGACGATAGGAATAATTCTTTTTGCCTTCTGCTCAGACGCATGAGTTGGCTTTGAAGCGACAGCCGGTAGTCGTGGCTGCAACTCAGACAGGGCTTCCACGGCAGACCTCGCTTTCATCGTGTCTACCCTCGAGGTTTGTGCTCTGACCTTCTTTGACCCTGCCGCGATCATAGCATCAACTTTTTTGTCAGGTTCTCCATCAGTCAGGAGAGTGGACCTTTTCGAGCTCGTCGGAATCTCTCCTCCCTGCTTCCCTTGGTGTAGATAGTCATCGTCTTCCGCGTTCCTCAAAGGCCCCGGAATCCCGCTCTCTTCCCTCGGTGAATGGCAATAGAGCTCACCAGAGCCTTGCAAAAGTTCTCTTGTCAATAAGGGATCCTCGTTGAACTCCAAAGGAGGATCTGGTAGGTCAGCTGGCGGACGCGGGGCATATCCAAAATCTGGTTCTTCTTCTTCAGCACTCCGGGTTGTCGAAATGGAGGTCTCGATTGGCTCCGACGGCGCAACTACAATCTTGGAACGTCCAGAGCGACGAACCGTAGTTGCTTTTTGAACAGTCCGGCCCTGGTTCGGGATCAAAGGTACAGGCGCAGGCGTCCGAAATGCCTGAGCTTTGACATTCGTCGTCTTCGCTCCGAGAGGTGCCCGATTGCGAGGTGCTTGTCCATCGTCAGCAAACGCGCATACCGCAAACAAGGATAGATCTGGCCGTACCAAGAGGTGTAACAAACGAATTTTTGCCTAACTTGCCGGGGACATCTTTGCCGATAGTCTTATGTACCTTGAAGTCTAGAGGGCGGTTTTCGTCATGCTGGCCCGCGCCAAATGGGGTTTTGGGGCCGCCTGGAGTTTTTGGAGCAAGAGCTCGTATGCCTTGATTGAGAGGCTTTCCAGCGGCAGCGGTCTGGCGTGCATGCACGAGGTTCTCCTGGTCTCTCACGGCTAACATGGTTCAAAGCAAGTAGTTGACTGCGTTCCCGGACGATGATAATGCGCTGTGGTGGCTGGTGAGTGATATTGTAGGATGTTCAAAACAGTCGTCGATGCTCATTGAGTTATAGAGCGACGAGGGGATGTTTACATGGTTGTCCCTCGCAACCCATTCGGGCTGGGCTGCTGCAGGAAATCCCTTGGCTCTCTGGATTATTCGGCATTGGGTGATATGGGCAGCCTCAACGACTACTAAGCCACCCCGTAGTGGTGGGCCTGCGCCCTCCCCTTCCGTTTGGTTACGGTTAGCCACTTTTATCCCTCGCCGCCGCTGATTCTCTGCGGACATCCCAAGTGACCGCCAGTTGCATCCCCCCTTTGGACAAGTTGCAACTAACCACCACCTCGAAGTCTTCCATTAACACGACCACCTATCGATATTTCTACTTCACTACTGCCTGGATTATAACCTTCAAGTACATTACGTAGCCCAACATTCACTATGGATCGAATCAAGGAGGTACGTCTCGGTCAGCTGCACCTTCCTTCATTGAAGGCCTCTTCTTGCAGGCACCGCGCATTTCAGTACTGCCGCAATAGATGCAATCCTGCATCACCCAGTCCAGTTCCCAACCCTTTGGTCCTTCTTCTACCATTCACCTGCATCCGTCGTCTCTCTTCCTCCACGAAACAACCAACGCTCGACCACAGCATCCACCATGGCGTCCGCATTCGCTAACTTCCAACAGAAGATGAACTCTCTCCGCATCGAGGCGGATGAGAATGCTGCAAAGGCCGAAGAACTCAAAACCAAGGTCAAGCAGCTGGAGCAAGAGAACCTTCAGAAGGAGCAGGAAATCACTTCGTTGACACACCGCAACCAACTCCTCGAGGCCGAGGTCGAAAAGCTGGAAGTCAGCCTCAAAGAAGCCAAGGCAGCCGCCGGTGAAGCTTCGCAGCACGGTCAACAGAACGAGGCTCTTACCCGAAGACTCCAGTTGCTCGAAGAAGAGGCCGAGGCTGCCGACAAAACTTTGAGAGAGACCAATGAAAAGTACGAGTCCCCTTGCTGGGTGTTACTTATGCTAACAACCCGATCCAGGCTTCGACAGACCGACGTTAAGGCTGGCCATTTCGAGCGCAAAGTCCAAGCACTTGAGCAGGCACGGGATGAATGGGAAGCCAAGTACGAAGAAATGGCGAAGAAGCACGCAGATCTGCAAAAGGAATTGCAGGAACTGGAACAGAGCATGGGTAACATCTGATTGCGAGGGAATTGACTGTGTGAAGGATTAACGACCACGTCTGGCAAGTGATTGGAGGCACAATGCATAGACCATGATACGCCTACGATACCACGGGCATTCAATACAGTGCGAGCGTTGACAGTTTGATGAACAACGGCATTCTCAACCGACCCGCCGTTGGCGAGCTTGTTTCTGACCTCTGGATTTCTCCTTTGTACGTGTTGCTTTCCGCTCGGCCTTGCTCTCGTATCGGAAACTCCTTCGCTTCTTTCTGCTTCTTTCCGCTTTGTCTTTTGGGCGCTCTCTAGTCCACATCCGTTTCTTTTTTACGAGTTTCGAGTCGCTGGCTTCCGAGTTTGTGTCTTTGTTGTTTTCTTTACTATCTCCATCATCCTGAGCCTTAGATATGCCTTCTCGACTGACGTCCATGCTCTCTACCGTTACGGTCGTGTACTTGTCCTCGTCGATGTATTCCGCTTCATGGTCAATAGGTTCCGGCTCTGGATCGGAAAGACCACTCCATTCGTCATTGGAATCTGTTCCAGTATCGTCGGAGTCGCTGTCTGGCGAAGCAGGTCTGAGCAATGCGTTGACCTCCTGCACATGTCGTGCTAGGTCTGCCCTTCGTTGTTCTCGTAGCTTTTGATACTGTGAGCAGGGAAACCTCTGAACAAGTATTGGTTATTCTACCTTTCTCCGCTGTTCTACTCTCTCCGCCTTCGCTCTCTTCTCCGCGATTTCTTGGGCATGTTTTGCCCTCTGTAGTTTCCGCTTGTGGAACCCGGTAAGATATTCCTGACGAGCTGCCGGGTCAAAAGTGATTTCTTCGACGACTGTAGGCTCTGTGCGTCGGCGCTTAGTTGGGGGAGGCATGTTGGCTTAGTTATGGGTCTCTCTGCCCCAAATTACTTTCTTTCGTGGTCTTCGAAGGAAAAAGCACCACCATCATGTTTGGAATGTACACGGACCTGAAAGTTTCTCCGCAAAACACGCAAACTTGCCAAGGGGACCGGAAATGTCTACACGCCGTTTTAAGCAACAGAGTACTAGTCTGTCTATGGATTGGATTGCTGACAGGTGGTGGTACATGTTTACCTAGGCGCTTTTGATGTACCTGTACCTGCGTGAAGCACGAAATGTGATGTGATCGGTTGTTGGTCTAGTAGGATTTTCGGGTGCCACCTGGGTGGTTGCTTATGGCCTTGATGCTACACAAGCTGCTCTGGAGGCAGGCTGGTCGTCGCTGATCAATGTCTTTTGGCCCGTTGACTCTGGCTTCTGTCCACACTCTAGCCTGTGATATGAGCAACGCGCTGCCATGGAAATAATTGGCATAAATCAAAGCACAGGTGTTGGTCAGATAAGAGTTGGATCGCTAAACATGGTTCGATGATTCTGCTCTCCACACAGCGAGCAAGACACACGAAGGATAGGATTTTCAGATGAAGAATGCGCTGTTTGCGCAAGAGAATTCGAATAAATGCATGACCTGGACAGTCCGCTACGTCTCTTGACGTCTGTGCTTTGAGACTGGGCTTCTAACTTGCCCGTTTTCACTCCCATTCCAAGATTCCCACATATTCCGCGACCGGGGGAGGCACTCCTTTTCGTTTTTGAGAAGGGGCCACATCTTATGAGCCAATTGTCATCACCCTGGTTCTTCCTGCGAAATCGAACATAGTGGTAACAAGTGCACAAACACAGCTTGACTCGCTCCCCGTACCTATCATCCACAATAGTGCTTTCCTGCAAGCACGCTGATAGTGTTTCGGAAAATCTCCGGAATACTTGTAAGAGGTAGACTTGGCTCTTTTGCAAAGGCGTACCCGTGGGGAATGGTGGATAGTGTGTGAGGTATGCTGTTTGTGTCTGGTCGTTTGTGATGGTCTTCATGATTTCATATCCTGTTCCAACCCCATCACGCATTTATCGACCTCCGAATCCTGGAGGAGGAAATCCTCGGCCCTGGCCAGGCGGGACACCTTGGAAGCCAGGAGGTGGCTGGAAACCCGCAGGAGGACCTCCAGGCGGCGCACCGAAACCTGGAGGTGGCCCTCCGAAACCTGGCAGCGGAGCACTGCCTGGAGGCGGAACCCCTCGTCCACCGAAGCCTGGTGGTGGTGCTCCTCCCGGAAATCCTCCTTGTGGGAAACCAAGACCTGCCGGTGGCGGCGGACCACCCATTCCCACACCAGCTGCCGGGCCGCCCAATCCTACCGGTAACCCTCGCCCAGCCGGTCTGGCAATTCCAGTCCCTGCTTGCAATGCACTAGGTGCGCCTCCAGGTGCCGATGTCCCAAGTCGCGCAGAAGGATCAGAGGGTGGAGGGCCCTCGACGCTGCAACTGACAATGTTTGTTCCTCTGAGGATAACCAGACCTAACGTGCGTTTCTCTTCAGTTTCGACGACCGCTGCCGAGCCAGGCGCTGGAGGAGCAGAAGCCTTGTTGTTCTGCTTGCGCTTGACCTTGCGGAATTCTTCGGTATCGGCCAGAACGAGGTTCATATGCTGTGAGTAGGACTCGTGTCAGCAGAGGTTCCATGCCTGGTGTCGAGATACCGGGACGGCTGTAATTAAATTTACCTTGTCGAATGCAAGCATCTGACCAGTCATTTGTCGAGCATCGTTCAGCGTCACCCGCATACGGTAGTTGATCTGGGCTGTCAGTTAGGTGTTTGCATTGCAGGCTGTGTGGTTGGGTCGATCGCATACCAGATTTTGCTATACTGCGAGTCAGTATTGGGTTTTCCCCGCAAGAATATCAAGAGAGCAGAGATTAGCCATACCATTTTTCCTTGCCTGTTCGCCATGGTTTCTTAATGTGCGCACGAGTGCGGCTTGAAACCTGCCTTGAATGCAGCGAAGATGGGTTTGGTTTGGTTGTTCGGAATGTGGTTCACGCGCAGTTCTGAGCCACTGCTCTCAACTACGTCCGCTGGACGACGGCTGTAACGCTCCCTTTACAACTAGGGTCGATAGACGCAGACTCGCAATGTATCTTCGGAACTTGTAGAATACTGTGTTAAGCCGCACCGGGTTGGGTTCAGATCGCTGTCCATCGCGAAGCCTCAAAAACGCTGCCAGCTCCGACGATGGAGAACCCGCATTCGGACTAGTGCAGATTAACTCTTGGCGCGCCAAGCTCTTCCGTTGGTGCGCACTTCAGAATTTCAACCTCGAACACCCAATCCCACGAGTGGCAGCATCAGCAAACCGGCACTCAATCAACTCAACTCTGTCGCACTCGTTAAACCCACCATCTGAGACCAAATATCAAGATGGCGGAAGGCAACGACAAGAGCTCGAACCCCATGAGGGAGCTGCGCATCGACAAGCTCGTCTTGAACATCTCCGTTGGCGAGTCTGGGGATCGTCTCACCCGTGCTGCAAAGGTGTTGGAACAACTGTCTGGTCAAACTCCCGTCTACAGTACGTCTGCCCCTTCACGGTGCCAGCGTGGCAGGTCTCCGACCACTCGGCGGACCCGGCTAACTCATTTGTACAGGCAAGGCACGATACACCGTCCGATCATTCGGTATCCGTCGTAACGAAAAGATTGCCGTGCACGTCACGGTCCGAGGACCAAAGGCCGAAGAAATCCTCGAGCGTGGCCTTAAGGTCAAGGAATACGAACTCCGCCGCAAGAACTTCAGCGAAACCGGCAACTTCGGCTTTGGCATCTCGGAACACATCGATTTGGGAATCAAGTACGACCCTGCGATCGGTATCTATGGCATGGATTTCTACTGCTGCATGTCACGACCGGGTGCTAGAGTTGCAAGACGGAGACGCTGCAAGAGCAAGATTGGCCGAAGCCATAAGGTCTCCAAGGACGATACCATCAAATGGTTCAAGACCCGATTCGAGGGTATTGTGCGATAAGTGTGGCCAGCAAGGAGTGTCGGTCGACCGCGGGCTTAATGACAACCTTGACTTGTGGCGGTTGGCAATGATGAAGGAAAATCGTTACATCGTGATGTCTGCTAAGGGGAATGGATGCTATTCCATAGGCTAGGCCGCACCCGTATCACGGTTGTCTGGTACCAGTTCTCAGAAATGATGCAGCATGGGTCTCATTCGTGCGACTTTGTATGCCGGGCGGCGCGGAATCCTGGCAGGGTTTCAGTGCGACAGATTCAGATAAAGACATCGGCAGCTCTGGTCACAAAACAATATCTGATCAACTCTGCATAGTGATTTGCACCTCGCTCTCTAAGTTGCGAGGAAGCCAGTTTCATTTTTACCACTTAAGTACCTGCTGTAAATCTGTCCACAGATGGTGTGAGGAAGACACCGGCCTACATGCGATCCAACCGAACAGCCATGCTTCCCAGACTGTACACAACGACCGAAACAAGCGCATTGCTCATGGAGGCTATGACCCCCTGTCCCCCTGTTTCCGAATTGCCTAGAATCAGATAGCATAGATTATTTCTCGGGATATAGTCAGGAGGCCGGCTCTTGTCAAGGTCGAATATATCACTTAAAGCTTGAATCGTACGACAGCTAGATCTATATTGGATTTGCTGGGGCCTAGGAGTGCTCGCCTGTTGTATGCGGGAGTCTGTTGGCCTCGGTTGTGATAGGGGTATTTGGTTCTGTTGCAGCAGATACACTGATGCTCGGTAGGTTGAGTTCAGGCAGTTCCCGTGCAGTATTGCTGGAAGAACTTCCTGGTACTTCGGTAGTTTGAGCAGATGCATTACTTGCTGCCTGGTGGGTAACAGCAAGCTCATAGGCAGGAGCATCGCCCCATTGATGGATAACATAGTCGGGGGGCCGAGTTGCTTCATCCGCTTCGCTCTGCGGGATGCGTGAATCACCTATGTCGTCAGACCCAGTGCTCTCATCCGGTGTAAACCTATGTGTTGCTGGCGAGGAATCGGTCGTGCCGCTCTGAGGACCATCACTGTGTGAGCTGCGAGGGCGGTGTGAGCCCGGGGTCGCCTGAGGCTCCTGATCCGAGTCCATGGTGGATAGACTAACTTCGCTGATTGAATGATTGCGAACACGAGGTCGAGACATAGCAGTTGAAATTGAAACTGCGTCGGAGAGCTGTCTAGACCGGCTGCCTGTCTCTCCCATGGGCGCCGCTCCGCTCAGCAAGCCCCCATGCTCCGAGTCGTTGCTGTTTGCCCGAAGTCTGGTACCATCGTGCCGGACCTCGCCCAACGACCCATACGCGACACTTGACACTCTTCTTTCTCGCCCGCGAGATTGGTGTTCAGCGATCAAGGTCGCAGCAGACAGGGTGGCTCCACCATTCAAGGAATTGACACTATCATTAGCCCGTTGCCGTGATTGTCGCCTCAACTCTTCTAATCGGGCCATATCCCCTCTTTCCTGAGCCTCTCTTTCTCTGTCGCCGGCGCTCTTCCCGCTCTTCAACCTCACGGCGCCGGGCTACCCGGATTTGGTACAAAGATTCCATTAGCTCTTCCCGCCTGGCTTCCTCTTCGTCCTGGCCTTCAGGAAACTCGATGACTGTATCCATCCCCTCTCTCTCACCCTCTCGCCCTAGAACCTGTTCCGTGTCCTTTGGAGTATGGGAGTAGGCAGGCAGAGTGATGACGCTTCTAACGCTGGTGTTGCGGTCGACTCCGACGTCGGGGGGCTGCAGCCCCAATGTTGTTGCCATTGTACGCCGTGTTGGTGGAGGAGGGCTCCCGGTTTCGAACAGCAGAATATTTCCCACCTGGAGTCCACGTCTGCCATTTCCTCTTCAAGAACTGTGTAGGAAGATACCGAGGGCTCTTTCCTTGAACCCTCCAACGACGGAGGAAAGTATAGAAAACAATGGATATGGTGATGAGGACGACTATCACGGCAATACTCTGCTAGGTTTCAGAGACAAATGTCCATAACCAGATGGAGTTATACTCACTGCAACAGCCACAGCAGTGCCGCTGACCCCTCCGCCATCGGCATTGCCTCGTCTTTTGCTATTCGGTTGTTGCCGGGAAAACACCTGATATGATACTCCGCTAGCGAGTTGATATCGTCGAGCCCTAGAAACGACGGCTATACCCATCATAACAGCATGGAACTTTTGCTCAATTCCAGATCACAGGGATGACTTTACCGCCCGGGACATCCGACTGAGGCGGAGTGGAAATGGGCGTTTGGAGCGACCGGGCACGCTGTGGTCGAAGGCGCCTGTATTCTACGCCGACGGGTTGACAGGGAACGAGAGGCCACTGTATAAGTGACAACACGAAGAAAGGGGCATCACACAATGTGATGGAGGAGATGTGAGATAACTCAATTAGTTGTGTGATATGCAGTCAGATGAATGCGCAGCTTGAACAGGGCAGCCGTCCAAAAAGTTGGAGCTGACTTGCAGCACGTCTGCGCCTAGCACCAAATCATAGTCTCAATCCCGAGACAACAAGCAGGGTCCACGCATCTATTATTGCCCCCTACTTACTACTGTGTATCGCCTGGTGAGACGGCAAAATGGTCGTTCAACGTTAAATATCTAGGGCCAACCGCCTCATATTCTTCATGATCCTTCCACAGTCGACCGCCCTTACCGGGTCTTCTGATGCGTAGGCCACGCAGACTCAGGATCGACTCCAGATTGAGCACAGGGACGAGGTTGAAGGCAAAGTGTTACTGGGCTCAACGATATCGCCGAAGAATAAGTGGCGGCAATGAGACCAGCGGCGATATGCAGGTACTAGTAGTATAGCGACACCTCGCCGATGATGGTCGTCTTTCTTGGTCAACAGGGTGGACGCCAACAACAGCCACGAACGCCTCACATATAGGTACGTATAGGCGAAGGCGCAGGTTGTCTGTGGTTGTGGCTCAGGTGGGACGAACCTCATGGCTGCCGCTTTTATATTGCCGCTCTAACCGCATTGAGGTGTTTATTTGGGTGTTTTCGTAGACTCCGAGTTCCCCAGATACTTTTTACTTCTCATCACCCACATCGATTGTTCAGTATCGTACAGGACACTCAGCATTTGCACGACGCCATGGCTCCCTCAAGGTTCGATCATGGTACAGTTGGCACCAACTACAGCAGCATTCATTCTGCCGATGCATTCGTAGGCGATTACCAAGTGCGCTGCATCCCTAAAACGTCCGGGGACGCTCGACTAACCATGCGCCGTAGGTCATGTACACGCCCGGCTCAACGACACCCCCGATCGATCGAACACAAAAGAGACCAACACGCTTTAGCAAAGTCGTTTCCTCAAGGTCTCAAAACGTCAGCCAATCTTTCATGCTCCCAAACAACCTTCCAAACACCTCCCAAATAATGGGCGACCACGGTTCGCTTCCCAATGTCCAAGTCCACTATACTATTCCCGCCGACGAGAAACAAATAGTCGCGTCATTACGCACGCTTCAGCGTGATCTCAATGAAGCCGTGCAAACCATCAACTCTCTTACTAGGGAACGTGATGAGGCTTTGCTCGAGCTTAGGTTGCTCCGAGCGACCTCGAAGAAACACGCGACACCTTCCAAGAAGAACAGAGCATCGACACGAGTGGAAGAAGAGCTCTTCGACCTTAGCCGCTCCCTGGAGTCCGAAGAAAGATCGCCTGTACGACGGAGTTCCACCAAAGACGGCCCCACGGAGGAAAAACAAGCCGGCAAGACCACGAATTCTGACGACGCGCGAGTGCTATCACCAATCCCGATGCCCCAAGTGACCTCACCTACATTGGAAAAGAAGACGGCGAACAAGTCGACTGCGCATGCTAACAGCAAGCCTCATCTCTACAAAAGGCCCGCCGTTAACGACACCGAGAACAGCATGATTGAAGATCCCACAGCTGCCTCCAACACATCCCGACGTCGTCGACATGTGGCCCTGGATGAGAACATGACCTCCGCATACATTCTACCCGACATCACTGTCAACCAGCCTCACAAAGGAACGAGACTTCAAGTATCGTCGGCGGCTCAAAACGTTCTACATAGGCACGACCCTGAACATGTCGGAAACTGTGCACTATGTCAGAGGCTTACAGCGAGAAAAACCAAACATGTGACACATGAGATACCTTCCGCCGAAAGACCCGATTTCACTGCTCAGATTACTCAGCTCATGAAGGATGCCATGCTAGAGGAGCCGACCATCCGACCCAAGATCTCACCTTGGTTGGCATTTGCTAACGTCAACAAGCTGCTTACCGATCAGTTCGAGGAAGCCAAGCGGAAGCATAGTGAGGCGTGGCAGAAGTACGATGCTATTGAAGCACCATTGAGTAGTAAGAAACATGCCGCAGCAAGCCAGGATCTTTTCTACTGGTCTAAAAAAATGGAGGAATGCAGAATCAACCTTGATCAATTGCGAGATGTCGAAGAGGGCATGAGAGCTCAAAGTGAGCTCTGATTTTGGGTCGTCTTAGAGCGTCAAGGCTTCACAGCCAAAGTACTGGGCAGATTTGGAGACTCGTACTGATATCGTCATGACATTGTTGTGGGTAGAGCGACCTGGGAATGACAGGGCGCATTGTGTGAATTTGAATTACTTGTTGGGCCATGGATGGACGGCGCTGAACACCTTCTCAAGGACTACATAGTCATTGCACTGATGATGCAAATTCGTCCCCAGCACGTTTACAATAGTAGTCTTACTTTTTACATACTGGTTCCTCCACCATGTGGTGCCATTTACCTTTGTCCATGCCACGGCAAGCCTGCCCGCCGACTGGATTCATGAATCATGTACAAATCGGCTGCATCGGCTTGAAATGGCCACCCATAGGCTCCTCGATGCAAAAACAAGATGCGAAAAGGCTCGTCTTCAGCGATGGACTCATTTTGCGAGGAAACTGCTCGATCACTGCACGATTTCTTCCGTCTCCTCGACAACCTCCTCGACAACTTCCTCCACCACCTTCTCGCCATCTGCCTCGGCACTGCGTGTGCGTGAGAGTTGCAACTCGGCCTCCGGGTCGGGGAGACCTAGCTCCTCCCTCTCCCGTCTGAGTTGTTCCTTCTCCTGTGCCACCCAGCTGTACCATTCTTGGTACAATCTCCTTCGTGTGTCGATGACTGCTTGGTTCGCACCCTCCTCGAGTTCCTTGTCCATTTCTTCGAACTCCTTCGAGTACTCTCGCAGATTCCGCCGGATCGCGCGCTGCTCCTCTTTCGACAATAAGGTTGGTGGGCGGGGGCGCCAAAGCAGTTGCTTGAATTTCTCTGTTGGTGCATCGTACAGAAGTTGACCGTAGAAAGTCCAAAGCCGATAACCGTTCTCCATCTACATCTCCAGGTTAGTGTGCGAACAGGGGGAAAATGCTGTGTCCAAGGAGGACTTACCTGATGGGTCCAAACACTGGCACTTGTGACAACATATCTACCTGTAGGGTCCCACTCGACGTCCGTCATACCGTAATGGTCCTCAGTATTCATAAGCATCAGGTTGGCTGCCAGATGAGCATCGCTTTCAGGCTTGTCGCCTTCATAGTCGAGATCGTAGAAGTCAATGTCGGAGTGCTGTTGGACGCTGACGGTGGCAATGGCGACAAAACGTCCCTTCGGCGACCAATATATGCCATTGCTGTTCTTCTTGTCGAAAGTGCGGACATGCTTGAAAGCACCTGTCCCTGCACCCTTGATCTTCTCAGGAGCGAAGAAGGTGACAGCTGTTTTCGCCAAGGTACCCGAGCCCGCAACAGCTTCGCCTGCAGTAATCAGGACAAAGCGATCACCCTTGGGCTCCCAGGCAAAGTTTATAACAGTGTCCTTGAGACTGTCCACAACTTCAACTGGTACCCCCTTTTCCTTGATGCGGAAGATTTCGAGATTCGTAGCCAGTGACTTCTTGGACTTAGAGTGACGATCCACCTTGACACAAATGAATTTCGCTTCAGACTGCCAATGGAGTTTGGCATCCGTGACATTGAACAGGTTTCGTGTCCGGACAATCTCCTTGCTAGGTATCGACATCAACGCGACTTTAGCCGGATTTGAGCCGATCTCAGGTGTCCAGAAGCAGAGCAACGACTCGTAGTGTTTGACACCATCTCTTTGTGTTATCGCAGGAGCCCATTCGAAGTCCATGACGCCTTCAATCTTGATCGACGTTTTATCCAAAAGGTTCATTCGAGGAAGCTCGTAGATTGAGATGCTCTCGTGGGGCTTCATCCGGGCAACGTATTTCTCGTCGGCAGACCACTTGAATGCAGGCCACTGAACCTTGGCTTTGGGTGGGACAGCACTTGGATCGGCACCAGGTGGAGGTGTAAGGTCATAGGCCACGAACGATCTGAGAGGCTTGCCCGTGGTGATATCCCAGATAACGATATGCTTGCCTTCCTCGTCGAGTGTCAAGGGACCTCTTCCTTCCTCCACAGTGATAGGTTGATTCGACCAGGTTGTCAGATACTTCTCGCCGGGGGAGAATTCGATCAAACTAACGAAGGGATGCGGAAATTGTCGGACCCGTGTAAAGGAGGATCCACCCCAAAGCTGGACACCCTGTTGATGAATGGAAGCCAGATACGTTCCTTGTGGCGACCAGGAGACGAACAGCTGTGTCCAGTGTTTACGGTCGACAATAGGCTCGGGAGGTCCTTTCTTGTTGTTCCAGTATACGCCAACATTGTCACCGCGAAACATCACGAACTGATCCCGAGCCGCGGGATCAAAAAGCCAGGACCGAAGATGTTCTCTTTCCTGGAAAGGCTCAATCTCGGGCGGAACGAACTCTTCGTCTATCCTTCCTTCTCTTCCAAATTTTTCGATGTCTGTGAGTTTGTTGACTGCGATGGTATGTTTCTTGTCAAGCGCCGTTCCATGGAGCTGCTTGGTGGCGGCGGTTGCCTGCTCCGGAGTTGAGTATTCAACGAATGCAAACCTGTACACGCATTAGACAAGGGCGGAATCTGGCGTTCAGACTGCTCTTTACCCTTCAGACATTCCTTGCTCGTTCATGGGCATGAAAATGGACTCCTCGCCATCCTTTATCCTTCCCACCGAGTTTAGCCTCTTCAGCAGGAATTTGACGAGCTTCGGTTTCTGCTCTTCCGAGACGATTGGGAGACCATCGATAACCTGTTGATTCTCGTTAGTATGCTGAGATGATCACGATTCGCATGGACGTACGACAAAAGTATCCAGGCCCTCTTCCATGCGCACATCAAACCGATCCTTGAGGTCGCTGAAATCAATGTCCTCGACATCATCCTCGAAGTCGTGCTCCGAGAGCTTGTCGAAGCTGGGAGCCATCGTTGCTGTATCGAAACGTTGGCAGCAGCTGTGAAAATTCGATCTAGTACCGACCAGCGTTGTCGTCGGCCTGCTGCTGTTGTCTTCTGCAAATATTCCGCAGAGGCGCAGGTTGTGGACACTGCCAGGGCCAAGATTTCTGCGGTCACGTGAAAACGGATCTCGACGTGGAAGCAAATATGCTCCCCCCGTATTAGCGTCAGCCTTGCTTAGTCAGTCGAAGTCCTTCGCTTCTGCCGTTGGATGGGCCCGGCAGACTTTCCATCTCCCGCCAAGTGGTCGGTCGATCTCCCCCCAGACCCATAGGCACATGTTCCGCAGGCGGCGTCAAATGGTCACTGGCACCTCACTACGTATTCCCAAGCCACCGTCTTTTCCGGTTGCCACGTTCCGCTCACGGAGTCTTCAATTGAAGTCGCTTTTGAGCTCATGATCTTGACAACCTAACCTGCCCACACTTCTCTATACGCCGGCAGACTCCCGCGTATACGCCCACCCAGCCCGTCCATCGCAGATGCTGGGTGAAGCTAGCGCATGTCTAATGACTTGCCGTTAGCCCAGTTCGCACCTGTTTCTACGGGGTGATTTGAGGAGTATTGTTCCCTACGAATAGAGGCCCGCCTTTCTACGACTTGGCAACATGTCTCGTGTGTATCATGAAGTCCAATGCGCTTCTGTCAACTTTACTGACTCTTCCAAGTTCCCCCAAGCGTCTGCTCGCAATATATTGCCATCATCGATTCCATCCTGAATGAAGCCGATCTCGCTACCGTCACGAGGAAGAGTATTCGACGTGGGATTCAGGACCAGGTCGACTATGACATTACTCCGCATAAAGTCGGTACTGTGATTGGATACCATAGTCCCAGAGAGCTCACGAGTTCTTAGGTCGCTATAAAAGCCTTGATCGATGAGAGGTTTGACGTTATCAACGCAAAAAAGAGTGGCGGATCGCCAGTGGTACCGACGATTGAGCATCCCGATCCCAGCCCCAGAACAAATGGCGTCGACAAGGAACCTGCGGTGTCCCCGTCGACCTCCCCTGAGAAGAGGGACGCGAGTGAGGCAGTGTCAGATGCCTTGGACCAGCCGCAGCCGAGGAAGAAGCGTAAAGCAAGCCTCGATGCCGATGCCGCCTTTGCCGCTCGTCTTCAAGCGGAGGAAGACAAGTTGGCTCGGCCTAGAAGAGGTGGCACCAGTAGAAAAGCCGCTCCGGTCAAAAAGAAGAAGAAGAAAACAAAGAAGGAACGAGTAACGGGGTCTGATGATTCCGATCTTGACGAGGAGGAGCGCAAAGCCCAAAAACCGAAGCGAGAGACAGGATTCCACGTACGCTGCACTGGCCTGGTTGCGGACATTGACTTACAAGCTGCAGAAACCACTGAACCTGTCTCCGGCACTGTCCAATTTCTTTGATGGCGAAACCAAGGTACTACCGCTCGAGTATCCAGACGTCCCTCATGCTGACATTGTAACGCAGCTGTCACGCCCCGAAATCACGAAGAGGATGTGGGCGTATATCAAGGCGAACGACCTGCAAGACCCGAATGACAAGCGTTATATCATTTGCGACTCGAACATGCGAGAGATCTTCCGGCAGGACAAGGTGCACATGTTCACCATGACCAAACTCATCTCACAACAGATGTACAATCCCGAGGATTAAAGACCTTGGGGATCGGTCTTGCTTGACATTCTAGTCATACGGATCGCTCGTGGCAATAGTACCGCTCTTCCTCCACAGCAGGAAGTGGCACAGACTTCTGGCGTTGCTGCTCAGGTTACCCCAGCTTTGCTCCTTTTAAATGGATGATTTGACTTGCGAATGGTATAGCTACAGGGAATCTGGTTAAACGATCCTGTGAAGGCTGGCATCTACATCCCCAGGTACTAGTAAATCAGCAGCGGTATCCTTGCTGACTAAAAGCGCCTTTCCAACGTATTGCATGAGTAATTTTTCTCGATCATTCCGAATGCGACGATTGTTCGCGGGTAGTATATTGTGGATGTTGCTTCACTGGGTGATCATAGGTTCATTCTGTTGTCTAGAATAACCCCAGAGTGTAGCTATCGTTCATGCTAAATACTACTACAACATTACTTGTGATCGCGCCCGAAATACCCCACAACGACCAGGGACTCATTACTTTTCTTCGTCCTGTGAAGTCATAATCTCATAATTCTACCCAACTCACCACCCCCAATATTGACGCCACTTGACGACTGGGTTGCTCCGTGCCTTGCCTACATTCGGGAAAATGTCAGAGACGGCCTCTGGAGCGCAAGCTTCGGTGCTGCCTCAAGCTGCGCCTGCCAGGCGGGGCGACCGACACAACGACCGGAACCGTAGCGATTCACAGAATACCCCCGATAACCTCGATCGAGGTAATGCTCCAAGAGGAGGGCGCGGCCACAAAGCAGGACGGGGACGAGGACGAGGACGGGGTCATGGACAAGGGCGGGAGAATGCGACTTCTCGGCTGCCCCAGCCTTCGGAATCTGCCACAGAGGAGAGCTCAGGACGGCCACCCGGAAGTGGCTTCGGTGCTCGTCTAAACGAAGCAGCCTCCAGATCTGCAGACAACTCGAAAGAAGGACAGTCACAGGAGGATGGTACCGAAGTAGAAACAGATGATGCAGAGGTCTGCTTCATATGCGCCAGTCCGATCGAACACGTCTCAATTGCACCTTGCAATCACCAAACATGCCATATCTGCGCGTTGAGGTTGCGTGCGCTGTACAAAACACGAGCTTGTGCTCACTGCCGGGTCAGTCATGTTCTTTAGGTCTGTGTGGATGGTGTGCTGACGATTCTGCAGACAGAAGCCCCGTTTGTGATCTTCACAGACAGCGCGGACAAACGGTTCGAAGAGTTTAGGGACAGCGACTTTGTCAAGATCGACGAGAATTTGGGGATAAAGTACGAGAAGGATGTGATATTTGAAGACACCATCCTGCTATTGAGATACAACTGTCCAGACAAGGATTGCGACGTTGCGTGTCGAGGTTGGCCAGATCTCCATCGTCATGTCAGGACCAAGCATGGAAAGGTGATGTGCGACTTATGCACTAGGAACAAGAAAGTCTTCACCCATGAACATGAACTGTTCACAACTGGCGAGCTTCGGAGGCATGAGAAATACGGGGACGACATGCCAGGCGCAGTCGCTCAGTCCGGCTTCAAAGGACATCCTGAATGTGGCTTCTGCAAACAGAGATTCTACGGAGATGATGAGCTTTACACCCATTGCCGCGATAAACATGAGAGGTGTCATATCTGCGACAGACGGAACGGGGGCAGAAACCCTCAATATTACCTCAACTATCAAGAATTGGAGAAGCATTTCGCAGCCGAGCATTTTGTGTGTCTGGATGCCGAATGTCAAGCCAATAAAACAAATGTCTTTGAGTCTGAAATGGATCTTAAAGCACATCAACTCTCTGAGCATCCCAACGGGCTCTCAAAGGATGCACGCAGAGACGCCCGACTCGTCAATCTGTCAGGTTTCGAGATTCGCACACCATATCAGCCACAGCGGAGGGAGGCCCGAGAGCGAGAAAACCGTGGCAGTGGGAGAGGCCGGGATCCCAATGCTGAACCGCTACCCACGTCCAGTGCCCAGCCTCTGAGTCGCGCCGAGCTGGCATATCAGAGACAACTGGCTATTCAAAGCTCTCAGTCCATCTCAAACAGGAACTTTGGAGGGCAACTCACACAATCTACGCGCCCTTCACCTGTTACGCATTCACAACCTGTCCCTTCGACGCAGACACAAACGTTGCCTCCCGTGGAAAACCTCACCCTCGGGTCCAATCCCGCTTCGACAGCAAGCCTCACACCCCAAGAGCAGGCTCGAGCCCTGCGACACCAAGCTGTGGTCGACCGTGCTTCCACGCTTTTGAAGAATGATAAGACGAAGCTATCACAGTTCCGCACGCATGTTTCAGCCTACCGTAGCGGCACCAGCTCCGCCACTGAATTGATTGACTCCTTCTTTTCCCTCTTCGACTGCCCCAGTACCGAACTCGGCAAGCTGATCCGCGAACTCGCCGACCTATACGAGGATGACGGGAAACGTCAGTCTCTCCTTCAAGCCTGGAATGACTGGCGCAGCATCAATGAAGATTATCCTAGCCTGCCCGGTCCCAGCGGATCATTGCCGGGTGTTTCGAGCGGCTCTATGGGTTCTGGAAGCGGCAGACGAGTGCTGACCCTGAAGAAGAGTACCGCACAGTCGTCTCGTTCAGCGGTCTCCAGACAAGGCTCCTGGGGCAACGCATTTGCCAATGGTTCAAATCGTGATCCTTTCCCTGCCTTAACTCCGGCAAATAGCAGTTCTCGCAGAGCCGCGACAGGGTCAGCTTCACAACCAGCCTGGGGGAGCACTACGGCACCGCAAGTCACCAGGACGACGCCGAGCATTGCACCCGCATCACGTCCAGCGCCGACGACCGCATCGAATATTCGACAATCAACGCGGAGCAACCCGCCACCGAGGCAGACCGAGGATATGTTCCCATCTCTACCGTCCGCACCAAAGCCCAACACCATGATGCCAGGCTTCAATACCCGTGGTTCCGTCCGCTGGCTCAATTCAAGTCGCAACTCGCCCTCCAGTTCGGGGACAACCACTCCGGCGAATCCGTGGGCAAATGGCGGATTGACACCAACCCCAGCGCAGGCCGCTGCAGCGGCCGCGTCTGCTACCGGTGGCAGCGGCGCTGGTGGAGATGGCGGAGCAGGCCCAAAGAAGGGCAAGAAAGCGAAAAAGGGTGAAACTCTCTTCCATTTCGGATAATCGCAAAGTTGAACCGTACACGGTTGGATGATCGTGCAATACATTTTCCCAGCGACGAGCCTGTTGAGTGAATAGGGGAAGCAGTCTGTAGAGATAACACTGGTGGAGAGATGAAGGTTGGACGAAGATGCGAGCTCATGCACCGAACCTGAGTTGCTGAAGCCAATCAAAACGATCTTATGCAGCCTCGCACAATAGGAGGGGTGATATAAACCCCAAATATGGTAATGTGCGGGATGATTTCATGCCAACTCTGAGAGTCAGTGGACAATGGCACTCGCCAATTCTTTGAGTGGTACCCTGAATAAGACAGACTTCGAGACACTCTGGTTGGGGAAGGATGTGGCAGCTACAAGTGATGAAGTGCATCTTCACTGCCAAGACCCTGTATCTTGATCTTGTAGGGCAGCATTGAAAAAGAAGTACGGGTACTCATCGAATCCGTAGGAAAAGAGGTCCATACCCCCTCCGTCCAAGTGCACTGGTGCTGTATCGGCCGAATAGTCTGTTACACCATCTCCGGCAGCGGTGTTTGTGGTGTCACTAGTGGACCTTGTACTGGAGTTGTTATTGTTGTACGCTGACCAGGATAAACCGTTTGCGCTCTCGAAGTAGTTGGTGAAGCCTGCAGCATCCAAGGGCGGAGGCATAGACTGTAGGTCAAACCCGCTGAAGTTGGGGAAATCGAAGGTCTCGTCAGCAGGACGGTATGGGGGCGGTTGGGTGGCTGGTAGTATCACTGAAGGGGCCGACCGAGAATGGAGAGATGTAGTGGGTGGAAATAGTACGGGATTGGGGGTTATATTTCCCGGAAGGCTGGAAGTAGAGCTCTCATCTGGACGGGCTGGATGTTGAATCTTTGGCAGACATTGCTTTAGGACGAGCTCGCCGGTTCTTGCAATCGAGATTCTTGTCCCCAGCGTTCCGAGCCGTGAGATTGCATCCTGTAGTGCACCCTGTACACGCTCATACACCGCCCGGGTTTCCGGTGGCCGCTCAATCAACAGGGATGCAAGAAAGATACCTGCGTCGATCGTGTAGAAAGAGTACCCGTAGAGCTTGTATTGATGTTGGCTCATCAACTCAAACATTGCTTGCTGACTCTCTAGGACTTTTAGTGCGCACTCGATAGCCGCACCCCGGCTGTCTGGAAGGTCCACATGGGGTCGGTGCAAAGTCATCAGCAATGAATTCGCAAGGCTCACCATCTGCTGACGGGTTTTAGGGAAGTGCGGGTATCGAGCGTCCCAAGATGTATCCGGATTCTGGGCTTGTAGAGCGCGTGGTAGACCGTTCAGGATAGAATGTATGCTTTCTTGTAATTCTATAACCTTCTTGTTGTCGTTGATGGACGTTCTGCCAGCCCTTGCAGAGAGCATGTCATGGATTTTCAAGCCGAGGGTGCAAAGGTAAATTAGAGGGGTTGTTGATGACGGGTCCGGTGACCATGATGGCGGCAGAAAGACAGTCCTGGAAGGCGTTTCAGGGAAGTCTCGGTCGATGGGCATTGCCACGGAGCAATCATCCTTGTTGATTAGCCTCGGTCTGCCTAGAATCAAGGACATGAAGGAGTCAAGAAGGAATAGTCGAGCCCAAACACGACGTTTGTGCTCAGCGTACCAAAGCCGTGTTAACGTCGACTCGACACTTTCGTCGTCTTCCTGTCTTACCTTAGGCTCAAGGTGGAGACCTAGAAGTTGTGCTTGTCTGACGGCATGATTGAGCGAGTGCCATGCCTCCGTTCCACGGCTACAGTTCTTCAACCAGTTCAACCGCAACAAATCGTGTTCAACAGATGTAATCGTCGGTTGCTGGCGGCCAAGGAGCGCCATGATTGCCAGTCCGGTCCTGCTATAGCTCTCAGATAGTCGGTCGAGACTGGCAGAGTCACGGACCCCCAGGCACAATGCAGCGTTTGCGGTGAGGGGAAGGAATTGCAGAGTGACTGCCATCAGCTGGAAGAGCAGTGCGGGAAAGTAGTGCAGCTCCCGGGAGAGATGCTTTAGATTCTGATGTTGCACCACATCGACGCTGATACTTTTCCATGATTCGAGCAGATCCTCGGTATACCACCGATCCAGGCACATAAAATACCAGTCAATGTCGGAATAGTACAGGTCGATCAGCTCTTTGATTATTGGATAGGAAGGCAGCTGAGACGCCAGCTGGCAATAACGTTCCTTGAAGTACGCCTGAACCATAGAGCGAGGCATGGGTCCATTTGCAAGTGACATACCAGGATGTGGCCGCAAAGATCTTTGCAGTGAGCTGTAGGCATGGCTATCGTTAACAGAGGAATACCCGAGCTGCTCAGCGAGACTGGGAGAGTCATTGGGTGTTTCCGGATGGTTGCTGGACAGTGTAAGCTTTTGACGCTCGGCGCTGTTTACCGAGACCTTTCGCGTCGGCGGAATGGACTGCTCGGTGGACAGTGGGACGGAACTGGTGGCAGTGTCAGCTTTCTGTAGTTTCGAGTACATGATGGTTCTGCTGACTCAGGAGTTGTATAGGTGCATGCCTCAGGAATACTCCTCGATATGCAGATATTGCAGGGTTTCAATCGGTCACACTTCATGATGTTAGTAATCTGGCTGCTCTCGCCGCTGAGACAGAGCAGGGACGATCCTTTTGTTTGCGGCGATGACATTCCATGCATGCGGTCACTAGCCGCCGCCGTTTTGTGTATTGCCGTGTAGACATAGTCGTCAAGGGGAGGAAGAACGGATATATCTGATCGGTTGGCCGTATAGAGTCATTTAAATCGCTATAGCAAACAGATTTAAGAAGAAGAGTCAAAGCACAGTCCCGTATATTGGCAGATTATGGTCTTCAATTTCTCACCTGAAAGACTTGACGTTTAGATGTGACTATGAGTAGGCCCCCAATAGCCAAGACTTATAAAGATATCGAGTAGGCCTCGACGGGCGTCGAGGCTACGTCGAAGGGCGTCGTACTCTCCCGTACGACGCTCTAAACTATATAGTTAGACGAGATCCTAGATTTATTAGAATAGAATAAGTCCTCCGTAAAATTATATCTAGTAGCGACGATAAGATAGTTCTCTATCTTAAACTAGAGTTTATAAGAATCTCTATACTTTCTCGAGAAGAAGAGAAATATAGTCCGTACGCCGTAGAGATTAGATAAATATTAATTCTTTAGTACGAAAGCTCTCGAGAGAGTAATAGAACTAATCTAATAACTATTAAAACGCTTCGAAGAAAAGATTTCTATCTTAGAACTTCGTCTTCTATATATAGACGTTACTCTCGACGCTTCGCGAAGGTTCTAGAGAATATACCCTCTAAATATTAAAAAGTAATAAAATCCTCTTTAAAGAGGTCGAGATATATCTATTTAGTAGTAATATAAAAATTTCGAAATTATAGTCTTACTATCTTCTTAATAATCTCCTTAGCTATAAACTATAGCTAATAAGAAGCGTTAAAGTAAGGAAGAGTAGATAATATATAGCTCGATTTATAAATATCGTAAGTAGAGAACTAATATAAAGTAGTACTTACTATATTTAGATCGTTTAAAAAGAAAAAGAAGCTACTAGAAGGGCGAATCCTTTAATAAAATACTCGCTCTTATATATTAAGAAAAAGAGCGAGAGATATCTCGTTCTATCTAGATCTATTAATAGGCGTTAGAAAGAAGAAGAAAGATAGAAAAGAAGTATAGAAGTATAGCGTAGCTACTCGAAAGAGAATATTTTAATTAGTAACGATCTCGTAAGAGAATTAGTCTTAAAGCGCTTTCGCTAAACGAAGTAGAAGCTTTTATAAAGAATAAATTCTCTTCGAGATTATTCTCTAAATCTCTCTAATTTATTATTCTCTATCTATACGCTCTATAATCTTCGTAAACTATTTAAAAGAAGTCTTTTATACTAAATATTATATATAACTATCTTAAACGCTTATCTATCGCGTAATAGTAATAAATATCGATAATAATATCTTTATAGTAGACTATTCTATATAAAATATATCTTTTAAGACTAGACCGGACTATTTATAGCTACTTAAGAAATATATATAAGCGCTTATAAACTATCTTAATAATCTAACTATTAGTAAAGTAGACTCTATAGCTTCGTCTACTCTAATAAATACTTCGTCTAGAATTTATCTATTCTTCTTAGACTAGATAAATATCTATAGATTCTCGAATAGAGACGCTAGTCTATTTATCGAAGTTCTTTAAGAGATTAATAAATTAGGCCTCGAGAAATCTTCTTATTATAAAGAAGTCCGTACTAATAATATTACCTAAATCTAGCTAATTAATATTAAATATTAGATCGACGCTAAAAAAGTTATTAATAAACGATTTTATAGCGATCGCGAGCGTATCGCTTTAGTAACTTTATATCTAGAAAACTAGGCTAAAATATAGTAGATTTTTATATTCGACGACTCTAAGAGAAGTATCGAGTCTAATCGCCTTCTAGATAACTAAAACGAATAGAAGAAAGTCTTTATTATCTAGTTTAGGAATATTAAGACGTAGAAGTAGCGTTAAGACGAATTCGATACTCTTCGCTAGATCGAAATAGTTTAAGACTTTTACTAGAAGATCGAAACTCTCTAATTATATTTCGATCTAAGACTAATTAACGCTAAATATCTACTAATATTTAAACGAAGCCTTAAGTAATATATTCGAGTTCGTATCGAGCTTCTACTAGATACTCTTCTATCTAGTAACTATAGAGAATATACTTTCTTTACTAATAAATACGAGCGTAAACTATAAGCTATAATAAGTTAAATAGCTTCTCTAAGAAGTCGATATAGTAAATTTACTTTAGCGAGATTATTCTATTCTTCGCGAACTAATTCTTATTTTAAGAGAGATACTAATAAAGATATCGAGATAAGTCTTAATAGTCTATAAGTTAAGTCTTTCTTTATATCGAAGAATAAGTCTAACTAATTAAAGAGTAACTTTTAATAATAATTATTCGTCTTTAATTAAAAATATCGTAATAAAGATCTTTACTATAGCTACGATAAACTAGAATATTAAAAGCGAGATTACTCTAACTTAAGAAAGTCTATAAGACGAGACTATTAGAGAAAAGAAAAGAGTCGCTAGATAATAAAGCGTCTAGTAACGAAGAAGAAGAAACTATAGACTCTTCGAAGACTATTAATACTAGTCTAATCGATTATTAACTATTCGAGATAAACTCTATAGATATCTCGTTAAATATAACTAATATTCTCGAATATAATTTAAATCGTTTATAGAGATATAATATCGCTAGTAAAATAATAAAATAGTATATAAATCTATATTTCGTTATAATTCTTCTTAATATAAAGTTAGATATATTATATATCTCTCGGAAGATTACTAACTAGCTTAATAAAGATTATAAGATTATTAGAGAAATATCTCTTAGAATATATCTTATAAACGGCGAGACTATTCTTTTCGACTAATTTCTTACTATAAAAGTAATAATTATAGGCTTTTAAGCCTAATTAATACTATATATATTCGACTAGAACGCGTATAATATTATTTTAGGCCTCGATTAGTTAAAATAATATAATACTTTTTAGAATTTTAATAAGATATACGTATTAATACGAAATAGTAGTAGAAAAACTACTTCTATTTCTCTTTAATTCTTCTAAACTATTAATTATAAGAATATTAAAGAAGCCGAACTAAATCTATTTAGCTTTCGAAAGATATAGAAAAGCTTACTTAAATCGACTACTAACGATTAAAGCCTCGTTTTATATATAATTTAGAAATAAAGTAGTAACTTAGAAGAAACGTCTCTACTAATAAGAATCTAAAATTCTTACTTCTAATATATTCTAAAGCGCTTCGATAATATTCTTAAAAAAGAATTTCCTCTAAAATTCTCTCTAAAAAGAGATATTAAGTATAAAATAGATATAAAAGACGCTAAATCGATTAATCTAGTATACTATTTACTATCTAAGAAATATTATAATAAATAAAATTAATAAATTAAAGCTCTATTTAAATAGAGTCTAATCCGATCTTTAAAGAGCCTCTAGAGCTTCTCTATTCTATTTATATCTAAGTCTAGTAGTAAATAAAGAATATATATTAATTATCGACTACTTAATAATATAATTACGAAGAATATCTATTCTCTACTATAAATTTAAAACTATCTAGATATTATTAGAAACGCTTAATAGCTATCTAAGATAGATCTAACGTAAGAGTATTATTAAATCTAGATAATAGAATCGTTCGTTAAGAAGACGGCCTTTAATACTAGATCGAGTAAATATAAGTTTATAGCTATACTCTTTAGACTTATAAATATCTTCTCGATATTCTAGAGAATTATAAATAATACTCTTCGCGAGTTTATCGAGAAATTTATTATTATATACTTAGACGATATTATTATTTACTTCTAGTTCGAAATAGAATACGAATAATATTTTAAATAAATTTTTTAAGCGTTTCGAGATCACGAGCTCTATATAAAACTATCTAAATATATTATTAGCGTAAAGTAGCTAGAATTTTATAAATATATTATAGAAAAGAGATAGTATTAATTTACTCTCGCGAAGATTTAGGCTATTCTTAAATAGCCTTAGTCTTATAATATATATAAAGTAAAATAGTTTCTAGAGTTAGTATTATATTATTAACGCTTTATTAAGAACTTCGCGAAGATTACGACTCCGCTATTCGACCTATTAATTAAAATAGATATTAATCTTCGAAAGAAGAAGTTTTAATCTATTCGTTAGAATATTTAATACGAATATATCTTCTAGATTCTTAAGAAAGCTCTTTTAACGAAGTCTATACTATAATAAGTAAATAAATTAAAGTCTTTTTAAGTCGAAACGAATTACTTCGAATAGACTCTAGACTATATTCTATTATAGAAAGACTAGAATAAAAAGTAGTATCTCGTTATTTATAATAGTTATAAGCTAAATAAGATAGAGCTAAACTATTCTATCTATAAAAAGAAACTTCTCGTTATTAAATATATCTTACGAATCTAGATTATTTATCTATAGAATAGATATAAAACTATCGTTATAATTAACTACGAGAGTCTTAAGTATCTTAATATTACTTATACTTCGTCGAAATAACTAGTAAGATAGATTAATAAGTTCTTTAAGTATAATCTAGATATTCGCTATTATAAGGGATCGAAGATAGTTATTCTAGACGTTATCTCGAGACGCCTAATTTTATAGATAAGAGCTTCGCTAACTAAGTTTAGATCTCTAATATATCTAATATAATAATATTAAATACTATTCGTACTATAAACCTCGATAATAATCTTCTTTAGAAAGAAACGTTAATCTTATAATTAATATTAAATAGCGACGAAGAGCTAAGTCTAGAATAAAAGAAACTTCTATTTATTATTCTTAATCTTAATTAATACTTTATTAAGAGAAATAGACTATTTCGGAAGATAAATAAGTACTTCGCGCTCTTTATCGCTCTAGTATTTCGTAAGGATTTTATTAAATATTATTATAAGTACTATAGATATTATAGTATAGCGACCCTAGAAGATATTATTAAGGTTCGAGAATAATAGTTTATTATAAAATAAGACGTTCTAGAGTATTCGTACTCGTATTAATAATACTAGCTAGTCTAAAGATAGAAAAATTATAAAAAAGAACTCTTTAGTTAGATATAACGAATATTAAGACCCTTCGAGAAATAAACGATAGACTTTATTAAATCTTTACTAATTACTCTATATAGAAATTATTAGATTTTAATAGCTATCGACTTCTCTATTAATTAGCTAATAGCTAAAGCTATATTAGAAGTAATCGATAAAGTAGTTATAGACTTTTTATTCGAAATTTACTATTAATATAGAGCTTTTAGAAAGCTTCTATTAAATAACGAGACTAATCTAAATTCGAAGATTATTAAATACTATCTTAATCGTATAAAAGTTAAGTATCGAAATATAACTCTTTACTATTTATAGACTAATAATAAAATCGAAAGATTTAACGGTATATTAGAAGAGATTCTAATAAAGTAATTAATAAACTAACTAATAATCTTATAAGATAAATATCTTACGTCTATACTCTTCGTAATAAGAGTATAAGTATATATAGTTACTAGAATAAGTTTATATAAACTAATCTATAGTCTAGAACTAAGACTTATAGAAGACTAGAAGGATTTTAATCTTAATAATTTAGATATTAATTTTACTTTAAGACTAGAAATACTATATATAACTAGATATAAAGCTAATAAATTACTTATTAAATAAGATTTATACTTATAAAAGCTTAGATCTATATAACTATTAATTAATAATATTAATTATAAAGAAGAAGACTTTATATTTCTATAAAACGAAGTATAATAGAAGTTCGAACTAATTTACTTTAGACCGTTTTAAGTTCTAAAGAAGCTCTAGTTCGATATATATATACTTAAAACTATAAATAAAAGAGTTCTATAATTACTAGTCTATAGAAGTCGCTTAACGCGCTACTACGCGGCTAACTATAGTCCCGAAGCCGTTAGAGCGATAATTATAGAATAGTAAAGAAGACTTCGTAAAGATAAAGACTAATTAATCGAGTCTATCGATAAGATACTCGAAGTACTAGAAAAAGAAAAAGTACTCTTTAGCTACTATAAACTATCTCTAATATCTAAATAAGAATAGTTAAATTAGAAATAACTAGAAGATTATTTAGATAAGATAGAGAAGAGCTATAGAGCCGAAGTAATATTAATAAATAAATATCGCCGAAATAGAGAATAGAAGTCTATATACTATAGCGTAATATTAGTAGAACGTATTTCGAAGAATACGTAAGAGAAAGCTATAACTAGTATAATATCTACTTCTAATTCTTTAGAGTAGTCTACTTTATTATTCGAAGAAAGAAATACTATTATTAAGAAGAGTAATAAAAGTAATTACTCTCTAATAACGTTTAATAGCTTACTAGAAACTAAGAGAATCTAAAAGAACTAATAAGTCGAGTAAGAGATAGAATAATAGAAATTAGTCTAGTAGACTACCTACTTCGCCTCGTTACTAGAAGAACTCGAAAGATAAGAAATATCTATCGATCTACTCTTTATATACTCTATAGAGAAAGGAAAATATATAGAAGATATAGATATAGCTAATAATAAAGAATCGACTTACTTCGATTCTATCTAAGAAATAGCCGATTAAGAATTAGACCGTATATAGAATAAGGAGATACTAACGTCTATCTTAATTTATATCGAAAACTATTCGAGATATATTAAAGGCTATAAGGAAAATATAGTAGCGTACGCTTATATAATTAATATAGAGAGAAGCTATTTAGAGCTACTTAAGTTCTTATAGAAGAAGCTAGAATTATACTAGAATTCGACTAATAAATTTCTTCTAGATATTAACGAGATAGAAGAGCTAGAAAAAGAAAGAATAAAACTCGAATAGTTAACTCGTTCTATTCTATCTAAAAATACTTCTTCTATATTATTTAATCTTATCGAGACGTCTCGATTAATAGCCGAAGAGACTTCTTTTTTCTTAATTTATTATAAATTAAGAAAAAGAAGAAAGTTATCTAGCTCGTTAATCTCTTTAGACGCTAAAACTATTTATTCGATATTAAATAATTATATTCTTTTTCGTCGAAGATATATTAAAGAACGATCTTTATAATCTTAATCGAAACTAAAGATATAGAGAGACTAAAAACTCTAATAAAGATATATAGTAATTTCTCTATAAACTTTAAAAGATAGATACTTAAAAAGATCTTATCTCTTAATAATTATTTTCTTAAGATATTCTACGAAGTATACTATTAATCTAAAAGAAACGCTAACTAATTCTCGATATAAACTAAAACTTTATTACTAAGCTATCTATCTATTACTATTTCTATATATCTAAAATATTTAAAGTACTAATTATAATATCTTAATTCTTCTAGATACTCTAGAGTCTAGATTTAATTAACTTTACTATATAATTCGAAGACGGTAGAATAGATCGCTATAAATCTCGTTCTTCTAGAATTAAGAGAGATAGACGAAGATTCTTAGAGATTAAGAGCGATAATAAAGATCTTAACGATAGATCGCTAGCCTATAGAGGCGATACTATACTACTTAATAGTCTAAATCGAGACGATAAAGAATAGTAAGTAGATATTATTTACTATTAATATTAGCGGTAGAGATCTAGTACGCTTCTAGTACTATATATCGATAGTATAGATAGAAAATAGCCGTATAGTAGCTATTAATATCTATAACTAGAAGAAGAAGGCGACTAACTATATCTATATTTCGCTAGAGAGTATAGAGTAGGCGATATTATAGAAGATAAGAGCTATTAATATCGAGAAGCCTTTATAGACTTTAGAGAGATAGACGGCGTATTAAAAGATAATAGTCTATAATTATAAGGCGCCTTAAGAGTAGCCGAAGAGATAAAGAAGGGCGATTAAATCTTTCTTATCTATCTCTTTCTAGTTAATCTCTCTCTTATCTATTCTACTAAAGATTAAGTAATCTTTACTCGCTTTATCTTTAGATTAGTAGAAGTATATATTAGATTCTCGATAAACCTCGTTAACTTTCTAATAATAAATATTACTATTCGCTATCTTTTAGTCTTATCTCTAAATATTAATACTAATATATTAAACCGTTTATTACTATTCTTCTCTAATTTTATATTAACTATATCTTTACTCTTTTTAGATATATCTCGATACTATAAAAACTCTATATTCTTATTAAGACGTATTTATTATATCTAATACTCTTTATCTTCTAATATCGCTTTCGATAAGAAATATTTTCTCTTCTCTATTATTATAGCTCGAACTAGTATTACTAATTCCGAGTCGATAAACGTTATAATCTACTTATTCTTTAGCGTCTTATTAAAGATCTATCGATCTATAACTAATAAATAATTAATACCTCGAAGAAAGTATATAATATATTTTCTATCTAGTAATTATTCTATATTATTATTCGATAAACTTACTTTCTTATTAGCCGGAACTAAGACGTACTCTAGAAAGACTAGTTTCTTCTTCGAATCGACTTTAGCTATATTTATATAAGTTAAATATCGAGACTTATTTATTAAACTAACTATATAGTCTAGTATAGCGTTAATTATATAGACTTTAGTTAGATCTTAATTACTATAAAATTCCGTTAGTCTTAATATCTTTTATTCTAGAATTAGTAGAGTTTAAGAATTCTAAGATTTAACGGCGCCGCTTAGATACTTCGTAAGTATCTTAAATAATTCTAATAGCTTAATCTTACTTAACGAATAGTAGAAATTAGAGTTAATCTATATAAACGATTAACTTTAAATACTTAAGAAAGAGTAATATATTTATAAAGACTAAGGACTTTTTATCTTCTTTCGCTAAGAGAAGACCGCGTAATAACGTCTTAATAGCTTTATAGTATTAAGATTAAGACTCTAAAAGCGACGATATCTTAATAAAGAGTTCGAAGATAATTAACGATTATCTAAGAAGAAGAGAAGAAATAAAGACTTATTAATTTAAGTATAAGAAGATAATAGAAAAGAGAGAGAGAGAGAGTCGAAAGATAAATACTTATACTCTAGAGAGCGTTAATAGATTAATCTCGTTATTAAATTAATCTTAATAATAATAATAAAGCGTAATACTATAACGATATTAATATAGTATTCTAACGACGCCGAATAATATTATATAGTAAAGACTCTAACTAATATTACTTTTTCGGACTAATTAGGAGACGTCTATATTATTACTTTATTATATTAAGAAATAACGATACTCTTAATTTACTATATTAACGCTCTAATATATATTATTATAACTATATAGAGTACTTCGATTAAGTCTATCTAGTAGTCGTATACTCTCTCGTAGTTTATTAACGAGTTTCGTTTATCTCTAGAGATATATCTCTCGAGTATCGAAGCTATTTAATACGTATCGTTTATACTTAATAACTTCTACTACTTATTCTATAAGAAAGAAGAAGCTTATAATTACTAGTTTAGATAGATAATAATATAAGGCTAGATATTCGAATAAGACTATTCGAGTCTAGATAGAGGAGAATATAACTATAAATAGGCCCCTAATAGCTAAGATTTATAAAGATATCGAGTAGGCCTCGACGGGCGTTAAGGCTATATCGAAGGGCGTTATACTCCTCTATACGACGCTCTAAACTATATAGTTAGACGAGATCCTAGACCCGTTAGAATAGGATAAGTCCTCCGTAAAATCACACAGACAAGAATTCCTTATACGTGAGGTTCAGCCTGACACGTGACTGACATTGTCTTGGATGCGCCAGCTGATTGGCTGTTTCGTGGGCATCCTCCATAGTATGTGAGGATTGATGCATCGGCAACGCTCACCGGGGCACCTACCGGGGAAGACTGACAACCTCGAAATCAAGCCGCAGTGCAACCCGGCCACCGGAGATGACAATATCACGTGGGAGGAACAGTTCCGCAGGTTGGCCACTGTTCAGCTTAACTCTCAGATTGTCTATCTTAGAAAGTTAGAGATACGGTCCCGTGGTCTGATATCCCAGCTTCTCCGGATGCTCATTGCCCTCGTTATGGGCCAAAGTCCTCTTCACGTGGAAAGCTCGTCCTTCTGAAAGACAGGGACAGGATGCTCTTGTCTCATGTCAAATCTCGCCCGCCCCTTTGGATGTGTACTTCGAACCAGTGTAGTCGCGGTCGTATCGGAAGTCTGCACCGTAGAAGTCACCGTCCTTCCTCAGTTCCCTGGCAGCCTTAAATGCGCTCTTGACGTCAGTAAACTCGATAGAGGCGTAGCCATCCCAGGTCCAGCTGTACTCGATAACAGAACAGTGCAGATTCTGCGAAGCCAATTTCACCGGAAGTAACCCAAAGAGACAATCGTTCACATTGCCGATCAGCAGGATTCGGCTGGCCTCGTCTTCGCCCCAGATAGCATCTTCAATCTCTGCGTTGAGTGGGTATGTCGGATCAATTGGCTTCCATACACGGACCTGAGCGCCATTGATATGGCAAGGTGCTTTCTGATGACGGTTCCTCATTTCATCAGCTGCTGCCTCATGAAGGAACACCACTCGGGCGGTCATGAAAGGAGTGACTCGCCCAATGGGCGAAATGAGCTGAATCGATTCTAAGGCACCACCGCGAACCTGGCCGAGAACATCTTTCGTAGACGTTCCCACTGGGATATCGTCGATCATCACCGTTCGGTATGCATTACGGTTGCTGGCTGCATCCTCGGGTAGGTAGCGGACCGGATGGCTTGTGAAGGGACTGTTCTTGAGCCAAGGAATGCCCGAATCTCTGACCGCCTCATACATCTCCTCCTCGCTGTTAAAGACAGGATTTTCTTTATTCAGCAGCCATTTTGGATGTCCGTCAAAGTCGCTGGGAAGTTGGACCGTGATACGATCAGGTGTGTGGCTATCTCGGGTACCATCAAGAGCTGTGATGGTGGTACCAGAGTTACCGTTGTTGCTGTGGTTGCTGTCGGACGAGGCCGTCTGATCCAGACTTTCGTTCTTGTTGTCGTCCGCGACCGTGACAGCGGCTGAAGGAACTTCCCCTCTGGCTGATGTATGAAGGTCTTGAAGTTGAGGTAGAGACATCTTCTCGTTGGACTGGGTTGACTGCTCTCCTGAGTTAGTCAGTGTACGCAAAGACTTTATTTAGACAAACCAAGTCTTCCAAAGCCCGATATTCCTTGCCTGAAGGTGTGCGCCCATATTTATTTAAAAAGGCAGTTGGCTAGCTCAAGGTTAGTGAATACAGGAAGTGAAGAGAGTGAAAAAGAAGGTGACCTCTACCAGTTGTAGGACGGGGGTCTTGGTAGTCTGTTCCTATTGATCAGTTTGCTTTCAACGCATGTGGTCAGTAATCTCACCAGAAGACGCGACTCGGACGGTATATTAGTGTGAGACGGCACTCTCGTCCTCATTGCATCACCATCAGTAGGGCTCGAGCTAGATTGCACTTCTTTCTCCTCCATGACCTCTTCACCACTGTCACCAGACTCAGGAGTGATGTCAATGAGCTTGTGAACTGTGGTACGTGATTTTACTGGTGTAGCCGGGATCGTCTGATGCGCTCTGAGATCTTCCGCAATGGAGAATTGTTTTCGCAGTGTTTGACGCAGAGCAGATATCGGCGACCCATCGTCATGAGGGCTGGTCAAGAGCTCAAAGTTGTAGAGCATGGTTTCATCGGCTTTAACGCCATTCACCGAGGCCGCAGCAGCTCCAGCCCCCAAAGAAGCCAGGGGTTCACGCTTGCCATGATGTTTCGACTCTCCAACCAAGATGCTCGGATCCGTAGTCTTTGCGAGGCGAGGATTACTGCGGTAGAAGTCGTGCAAAGCCGACTCTTCTGTGTCTTTGACTGGATCAGCAACTCTGTCATTGACGGGGTCAACACCCGGACCCCCATTGATGTTATGTTTAATGATGGCCCCCAAGTTGTTCACCGTTATAGTGAGGCGTGAGATTTGTTGCTGATGTTTCTTGATTTGTTCCTCCAGCTGCGTCGATCGCTCAACTTCTTTTCTCAGAGCTGCTCTTGTCGCGCTGTGGGCTTGCTGCTCATTCACCAAAGCGAGGCCCAATGATTGATTAAGGGTCGCAGTAGGTACAAAGGCAGCGGCTGTTGGATCCATGTTTGGGACCTCGAATGAAGAGTGGCCGGTATCCTGAGACTGTTTCACTCATCAGCACGGTAAAGGGCAAGTAAGGGTAGGTTGATGTAATCTAACACTGAGTCATCTCAGCGGAGCCACCTACATTCCAAAAGTACTCTGCCTGCGAAACTGCCTGCGCTTGAGCCTCGTGTTGTTGCTCGTTCGTACAACACTCTTGTTTGGTCGGGCTTTTGGCAGCACCTTCGACTGCAGAACGAAGAGCCGCAGGTCCCAATCGGAGACGCGATTCAGCAAGGTCTGGCTTGATGTGCTTGTTGAAGAAGTTCATATCCCGCGCCAAATCAACCTGTGAAGATGTGGTCTGGATCGAAACGGCATTTTCTCTAGGGGCTGCTATGGCGGTCGTAGGTCTGATAGCTTCAGCTCGAAGCAAGCTCTCGGTTAACTGCTGCTTCAGGTAGTTCGTGGCAATGGCGTCGATGGACTGAATATTGTCTACAGGCATGAATTTGAAGCTGCCTAGCTGAGACTGATTCAAGTCCTGTCGTTCCATGGGGGGATATCTGAGGAGACGATCAGAGGGTTTGATTGTAGCCATGGGTGAGGTTCACACAGAGGTTGAAGTGATGCGCATAAGAGATGGGACAGACCCAGGTCAGACGACAGGAGAATGAGCGAGTCGAGCAAATCTGTGAGATGAGGCATGGAGAGGTATTGTGTGCGCGTAAGGCGCGGAGGGGAAGAACGCAGTTGCCTCTTCACCCGGCCTCGAGAACTTACACGGCACTGCTCCGTTCTTCATAGATACCTGGTACCATTGGGGTATATCATGTCTGAACGATGAACACTCACTTACCCTTTCCTTCGAGTCGGTTCAGTCAGAGAATGTTTCTTCGATATTGATGAAGTTGCTGCATTCCACACCTTCTCAAGCGTGCAATTGTCTCTCCAGGAGTTACATCCTCTCTTTTTTTATGAACCGTCTGAGGACATGCTCATTGATTATCTCAGTTTGCGAACCCACAATCCGGACCTGTGTAAGCCAAATGACTCAAGGCTGCTTCCTCTCCGTTAGGTATTCCATGCTGCGCCCTGTGTTCTGGTGGCTGACGTGGTAGCTTCACTGCGCCCAAGCATCTGAGCACTCCGCTACCATATGTCCACATACCCAGTTATCTTATGGTGAAGCTCTAGCAATGTTCTCGCCGAGCATTACACCTTTCGGCCCGCAAAGCCCACGTTCCAGACATCTCGGTCAAGATAGAGGAGCCAGATAAGACTTTGAAGAAAGATAGGCAGACTGGCAGTCTGGCGATCTGACAACTCTGCAGCACAGTTGCAAGTCACTCAGGATACCTGTTGCTTTGCCCTGGCAAGCGAGTATTTTAAGTTGATCGTCAATGCCCAGGCATATGGGGCCTATAGATTGGATATGAACAGATTGACCAGGTAATCAGGAAAGGTCGCCGAAGACACAAAGACACAAAGACAGAAGCAGAGCTGCAAGTTGGACTGTGATGGAAGCACAGGAACCGATCCAAGGATTGGATGAATTGCAAAGCGAGTGAGGTGCACAGATCATGCAGCACGCTGGGCGTCTGAAATCTATCGGACAAAGAGGCTTCTGGATGGCTCTGACGCCGAGTTACTCTGTTGCGATCCGATCCACAAGTCTATTGGGACTTCCACACCTTGAAGCCATCATCCCCACACGGCAAATGACCGAAACCTCCCTTGGCCTCCGCAAGCTTTGCGGTGGGTGGGCTGGGGGCGGCAGCCAACAGCACTTTTAGCGTTATCTGGGCACAGTATGCTTGATCGACTCCGCTCTTTGCTCCTCGACTGAGACTTGAACAGGAAGGTCAGATGACAGAGCAGGGCAACTCTATGGGACGGGGCCTCAGCGGACAGCTCACAAACTGACGTCGTGTCGTTCGTCTGTCCATCCACCGCGACCTCACAACAGCACTATCGCTCACTGCGCAGGGATGAAATGCGCCCGTACACCCGGCATGGATTCGCTCCCCGTCCCCCCCTTGTTGGTATCAGTACTTGTATCACCATTCCTCACAGTACATCTTGTCTTAGCGTATTAGCGAGACCGGCAAATATATTCATTGCTTTCCTTTTCCACGCCTTCATTTCTTCTCCGCCATATCCGTGTATCTTTATCGTTGGCCTGTTATCATGGAGAAGAGTGACCAGAAACCAACAGAATCGGACAATGGACGCTCACCGTCAGACACAGAAAAGCACTTGGAGAATGGCATTCCGGTTGACGTGATAAACGTCCCAGATCCAGATGACGGATTGAGTGAAGAGGAGCGGAAGCGCATCGTAAGCACCGTCCATGGCCGGGCACTGGTATTGCTGCTAACAGCTCTAGGATCGAGCGTTACTCTGGAAACTTGACCTCGCACTCATTCCATGGCTCGCTCTGCTGTATCTGATTTCCTTCCTGGACCGAACCAACATCGGAAATGCAAAAATCGACGGCCTTCAGGAGGATCTGAACATGACCAACAATGAATATAACGACACTCTGACTATCTTCTTCATCTCTTACTCCGTCTTTGAGCCTTTGACACAAGTACTTCTCAAGCGATTGAAGCCGTCCGTCTTCCTGCCAATCATTATGATATTCTGGGGGGTATGATCACATGTTGACCGCGATGCCTGTACACGTCGTGCTAAACTAACACAAATCATCAGATATGTATGACTTGCATGGGACTTGTTCACAATTTCTCTGGCCTTATGGCAGCGCGCTGGTTTCTAGGCCTGACTGAAGCTGGGCTATTCCCTGGTAGGAGCAATTCCAAACATCGCCACCCCATCTCAAGCTAATCGTACTCTAGGGGTCAACTACTACTTAAGTTGTTGGTACAGGAGATCCGAGTTCGGTATCCGAGCGGCCATCTTCTTCAGTGCAGCAGCTCTTGCTGGATCATTCGGTGGTCTCCTAGCCGCTGCTATCGTAAACATGGACGGAGTTGGAGGGAAGCCTGGTTGGGCTTGGATTTTCATCCTCGAAGGACTTGCCACGATTGTGATAGCTTTCCTGTCTTTCTGGATGGTATTGATATGCCTCTCTGAAGCAACGGATCATTAGCTGACGGAGACTAGGTCCATGACTTCCCCGACGAAGCCAAATTTCTTTCCGAGGACGACCGCCGCCGTGTGATCCGCCGCCTCAAACTCGACCAGCAGTCCAGCGCCGAGCATGAGGAGTTCAAGATGGCATATCTTTGGGCTAGCTTGAAAGACTGGAAAACCTATACCGGGATGATGGTTTATGCAGGCGCTGATTGTTCTTTGTACGCATTTTCATTGTTTTTGCCCACCATCGTACAACAGATGGGCTACAAGAGTATCCATGCACAGCTCCTCAGTGTCCCGCCTTATGCAGTGGCAGCTGTAGTCACTATTCTCGTGGGGTTTGTTGCCGACAGGACTCGGATGCGAGGTGAGTTCCCGGTGAAGATATCACATGTGGCTTTGTTACTGACACAGGTGCGCAGGATATTGTAACATCGTCATGTCTTTTTTTGGAATCGCTGGGTTTGCAATGCTCCTCGGCTCGGGAAATCCGCACGTTCAATACGCCGGTACTTTCCTCGGTGCTATGGGCATATATCCTTGTATCCCGAACACCATCTCCTGGACAGCGAACAATGTCGAGGGCGTCTACAAAAGGGGCATCTCTCTGGGTTTTGTGATCGGATTTGGAAATCTTAATGGTCAGTTCTGCCCTTTGTGCGTGCCGTTCAACCCTTGGTCCAGCCTGCTAATTCGGCGCATAGGTATTGTGTCCTCGAACATCTATCGAGCCGAAGACAAGCCACGGTATAAGCCAGGTCACGCCGTCGTTTTGGCCTACGAAGCCTTATTCCTTCTTGGGGGAAGTGTTCTCCAACATGTCCTGCTCCGGCGTGAGAATGCGAAACGCAGGAATGGCGAGCGGAACAAGTGGATTGAGGGTAAGACAGAAGAGGAAATCGACAAGCTGGGTGACAAGCGACCGGATTTCCTTTACACTTTGTAGTGGTGGTCGCAATTGGTCGTGTCACAGCTGCAGTGCTCCTTACACTCCAGTGGAAAGTTCTGAACTCTGGATACTGTCTCACAACGTGAGTTGCTGAGAATACCATGTGAGGATACCTTCTCAGACTGACAGACCGGTCCTGAATGAATGTTAGAACATGGTTTGCATATTGCTGAGCTCGGAATTTTGGCCTCTGCTTCCTTGATTTGCTGGCATGATCTGTCTCGGATTAGTGTTTATTGGCTTCGGGTAACCACCGGCCGTTCATTTAAGGAGGATAGAGAGGAATCGAAGAGGTATATCTTTAGTCGTCTCGAAGCACGAACTAACATCCACCACAACCCGTTCATCAATGTTTTTATGTATCTGCTTCGCACGTCGGCCAAACTGTACGCCTGCTTTTATTGGGATAGAGATGTCCCAGATCTATCCGGCTGTGACAGCAGTTGAAGCGGAATTGTACTGGATTGGCCGACATTGACGTTGGACAACGGGACAGCTCCAATAAGACCAGAAGTACAGCGAGGTGACAAAGTAAATGTTACTTAGAAAACATAGGGCCTACGGCACAGGGATGTTTTTGTAGTACCAGAGAGGATAACCGAATAAGCCACTCTCGGTGCCTTTGAGGCTGTCGACAGGCCCTCTCTCCTGTAGAAGGTGTCCGATACTCTTAAAACATAGATGTGTTGTGCTCGGTTATCGATGGAGGAGGCTCACCACCACTCTCACCACCACGGGAAACAGCGATATGATAGTGATACCAGCTGTATCGAATCGAGGTGGGCGGGCATGATACATTACTAGTATACTATAACATACTGTGATGTTGGGCTGGCGTTGCACCTGGTCCACCAGCTCCGCCTCTCATTCCGTGTGCAGATAGCACTCCGGCGCTACACCCACATTGCTACGCCCAGATCAGTGGAATAAAGACTGTAGTGGATCGACCCGATCATAGCGGAAACACTGAAGTTTGTGGCACATAAGACCCGAAACCCCGAAACCAATGTGCACTTATTGCTGCTTTTTCCCAGCAAGCGCGCCGGTTTCCTTGTCAAAAGCCGCGTAGGTGACCTGGAGAGAGGCGACGGCCGAGATAGCCACATAGAGGATCGACAAGAGGAGGATCCCAACAAGGAAGCTCATATATATACCTGCAGAGTATTAGCCACGAACGCTTGGGCAAACGGGGAGATGATGACGGTACCAGGCGTGAAAAACTGGTATTTGTCGAACAGCGGCCCATCAACGAGGGTCTGATTTCCGGGGCGCTTAGCTGCGTGAGCACCGAGGTCTCTCTTCAAATCCAAGTGAAGCAAGTCCTGGATCGACGACTCCATGTCGTACCCTGCCTGCTCGACCTCTTGGGTCACAACCAACCCATCCCGGGCGCGGGTTGTCGTATAGAGGACGGTGTAGTTCTGAGTGGGGAGTAAATCGAGGATCGACGCGAAGAAGGCGTCATTCGAAGACAAATCTTTGGCTTTTGACTCTGAGGAGGGTGAAGGGAGGTTGACCTTGATCAGCCGGGGAGCAGGCGTCAGAGTAGTCGGAATAGAGCCTGACGAGGCATCGATCTCGGTGGTCTCCACGCCGCACTTTGCCTCGAGGACTTCAGTCCAGGTTGAAAGCGTGATGTCACCCTGCACATCTAGGATTGTACTGCTGCTTCGGACGCCCGGCCGGGGATTCCTTCTTGATACCGACTTTGCCAGAACAGGCGCTGATTTTGTAGATTCGTAGTCTCTACCAGTGACGCCCTGCTGGGAGACCAGGATATAATAGTCCGAAGGACACTGAGACAAGGAGAGGGCGACATCTGCAATCAAGGAAGAGGCACTTTGTAGTTCGGAGGATGATGTTAGGAGTCTGCACAATGCCATTAGCGTTAGGTTTGGTCCAGCCAAGTGGATGTCCGTGAATACGTACTCGGATGTAGAGAACATAAAGAAGGGCGTCGTGTCAAGGTAGCCATAGGCGCATTCGGCAGCCAGCGCCAAACCGCACAGCTCGAACAGACGCATTGCCTCGGAATTTTGACAGTCAGTGTTGAGGGTTTGGGGTGGAAGCTCAACGGTGCATCATCAGTGGTAAATGGCGATAGATATGGCGCAGAGCATCCAGTGCACGGCAGTGGTACCTGGTAGGTGCTAATCAGGGAAAAGGTCACGTTACTTGTAACATGACTCGAGTGGCACATAGCCAGCCAATTACGATTTGCTCTCTTTTGACGTCTTGTATACGAGTTTACTACATGCCGTGCACGTACGTAGTACACCATACTCCTTCACCAGGTATCTATCAGCGTCCATGTCATGGGACGATTCACGGATCTATTTGAGATCTGCAAAAGGCGTTCGCACCATACGTAGTCGTCTAGCTTCATCTTTCTGCTAATTGGAGCTCTGGTCATTCATGCCCATTCAAGGCTACTCAACAGCTAATCGGCAGGCACGCAATGTGTGCTGCAAGTCTCGAGATTCCCCAATTAGGTGCACTTCTTGGGGACTTCTGCACATCATCTCGGATGGTGCTCTCGATGGTGCGCCCTTCAAAAGACACTCCGGGGCACCGAGGTCGCATGGGCTCATCAACCGGCCCCTCTCCCTGAACGACACTCCCCGGGACTCCGATGGACAGGGTCTGCGCATTTGCCGCAAGAGAGTTTTCTTTCATGAGAATTTTCCTTTATGAGAGCTCATCCATCGGCTTATCCATCAATTGGACTCCCTGAGGTGTCACTGTTGCGCTCGTCTCTTCCGTACCACTTTGGTTGATTCGGCGGTTCAAACTCCCGGGCCCAGCACGAGCAACCGGTTTTCTCTCACTTGCTGCACCACTCCTCTTCAGAGAGCCAACTCTTGAGCTTTGTTCTTGCTCTATGGGTGCTGATACTGGCGTCCCATCATCCTGACTGTCATCGTCTGGCGGTGGCGGGATATGTGGCCCGGGACCCCCACCACTGAAGGTTCCTGGTAAATTCGGGATATCAGGCGATGGTTCTCCTCGCGTGTCCGCCGCCGTATTTGATGACTGCACTTTTGTGGTGGAGTTTCGGTCCACTGCATACTGGTTTCTGGCTTGAACAGGTGAGCCTTCGATGCTGCCGGGTACCTCTAGACTGGACCTCTTGGCAGAAGGCAAGCCAGCACTGAAACTTCGACCGTGATCTAACCTGGGACTTGCGACAACAGGGAAACGTCCCAGGCTTCCATCAGTACTCTTATCCCGTCTATGGCGGCTTGTTGGCGCGGGGCTCTTGTCTCGTTGTCTTTGTTCCGTGATCGCTCTGGCCCTGGCCTCCATCGCAGCTCTCCGTGAGCTTTCGTCCGTATTGCTGACCGCTCTCTGTCGATGTGAAACACCGGTGGAAACAGAGCGAGTCGAAGACTGACGTTTCAGTTCACCAAAAATGGCTTCTTTGTGATCTAACAGATCTCGAACAAGCCTATATGGATGGCGCTCTTCCAAAGTAAGAGAGTTCTCCGTTCGCGGCCTCAAGATACAAGGGGCGATGGTTTGGGCCAGGGCCGCGACGTAAGCTTCATCCGCGGAGGTAAGGTCGATCAAGCGAGTGAAATGCGTTACGATAGCATCCAAGGTCGCGATGTTGTTGAGGCGAAGTTGACCGAGGGTGGATTGCAGCACCTTGATCCTCGGTGTGATATCGATGGAATCGCTCGAAATCGGGTTCGGAGCTGCATCAGGCGTCGTCGCATAGATCGTTTTGATGATCTCATACACCTGCGCTGAGACAAGGGAGTCTGAAGAGTCAGCAGTGGCCTTTTGATCATTGAGAATTCAACTCACCAGGCAATTCAAGAAGATACAACTTGAGAACGCTGGCAACAATAGGCACCTCGTACTTCTCCAATACCTCGGGTGGTACAGGCCCTCCATGATTAATTCGATTTCTCAAATGGTGCGTCGCTGCCAAAGGAACGTCCACAAGCCAGATATTCCTTCGAGCCTCATCACCTTCCAAGTCGGGGTAATGGTTGTCGAGGAAGGTCAAAATTGAGGTGACGATGATAGGCACTCGCTTCCGGTCGGCTCTGGCTCTGGCTTCCAAATCAACACCAAAAGTCTGATCTTCCACACTTCCATAGTAGTTTTCGTAAGGGGTTACTTTTGGTACATATGCCCCGGTCTTGTAGTTTTCAAGTAGATAGCGAAGGTCGCTCAGCGGTTGAATCGTCTCTTGGTACAGCATCATGTGGTCAACTTGACTCTGAAATGATGGGATGCTGTTGCTGATGGCGCCGGAAAAGTCGAGGATCACTGCTTTGATGGCCCTTAGGCGGTCAGTCTCACATCGCTCCAGGAACTTCAAGTGGTCCATCATGGATTCCTCCAAGGTGCATCTGAGCAGGTCTAGCTTTCGCACTGCAGCCTTGTACTTCTCGTCTGCTTCTCTGGCCTCACGCCGAAGCCGCTCGGCCGGTGTCTCATTGGGATAAGGGTTATTCAATGGGTTCCACGTCTGTAGAGTTTCTGTGATAGTTCCAATAGTCGGCGATTCTAGAAGTCCCTCCATTGAGGAGCCCGTTGCTGAGCGTGCTAGAGCCTTCTTTCTTTCGGGAACTCCTGTAATCTGGAATACACGAGGCCTCCACTGATACTTCATCTTTGAACTGTTCGCGAATGTATTGCCGACATTGCCTATAAGTCGCAAGAATCCACGGTCCACTAGATCCTGGCCGATTTGTTCGGCGTATCCGATTGTTGACGCTTTCATGTGTTTCTGTATGTACTCGACAATATCCGTGCCTGCCGATACATTCTGATATGTTCCCAAGATAGGCACTTTGTACTCTCCGAGCGGAATCGTCTCAAGCATATGTGTCAAGAGAGCCTTCAACTGCTGGGGCGCGTATGTCTCGTCACCAATTTCAACCGGCAATTCGTCATCAGTATCATCCTCCGGGAGGACGATTCTAGGTGGTGGTGGGCTTTGCGGTTTCGGGCTCTCTTTTCCAGGCGCTTGGAAAGCAAGCTTATTTTCCTCCTCCAGATCTTCCACGAGCCTGCACTTGTTGAAATAATGACTCCTCAACTTCCTGACTATGTCTGCCTGTCTGTCATGAGCTTTGATCTTTGCCTGTAGGTCATCCTGCGAGTTTTGTATCCTTGTCGCATGTGCGTCGCACCACCTCGAGAAGGGATTGACGACCAATTCGCGAATGTTATCTGCAATCTTCCTGTGATTCTTGGCTGCTTCTATCATCTCGCCACGGACACCTTCATACGCCTGAAAACGTTAGCAAACCCTCTTAAGGTGGTTATGGGACATTCATCCAACCTTGCGAACGCTTGCGCCGTCGTCCCTAGCGAAACCACCAGTCATCCGATCGATCGTAGGCGCTATATCCCCCAAACGATCGCTGTATATTTCTTCTGCATCTGCTCGCATGCTTGCAATCGTCAGAACTTGCTGATTCTCGATCACTCCTTGTTGAAGCTTCTGGAAGAGGACGCCCAAGCCCCCAGCATAGTCGGTAGACCAGAACGAATCCGTGAACCCAAGCATCTTCGGCCTTGGTGCCGGAGCGTTGTCTTTTGCCATTTCGGAAGAGCGCTCTTGCAAGGACGCAAGCCCCGTCGTATATGGTCCTGCTGTCCGGTCCTCTAGGGGACGCGATCACAGGGTTCGTAACGTATATCGTAGATGCGGAGAATGGGACGGGTAGCATGCGCTGCGATGCCACACGGTTGGGGCGCGCGAAGGACAGTAGGTGCGGCTAGGTTGAACTTCGATTTCCAGGGCACGAAACTCGACAAGATACGAACGCTCAAATGCAGCAAAAGGATGGGCAAGATTTGAAACGAAAAGTGAAGAGGGCCAGGAACAGCACCTGGTGGTGAAACACGAGGGGGGTTTCTATAGGGCTACCTAGACTACCTACTAAAATACTGTACGTACTACTTAATGTGCTATCTACGTACTACGTATGCTGCGCCCGCAAACAAGGACCTGGTCTAGAGTGTTCAGCGGACTCAACAACATTCTCCAAGACAACAATAAGTGTTGGCCTGATGATAGATACGCGGGAGGTATCTGTGAGCCACGTATAGGTGCTCTGAGAGGCTGCTTGTAACGCTACCAAGGGAATACCCAGATGCCCTATATTCCGACGCGTTTAAGCATTCAACTTGCCTGCAGCAGAAGGTTTAGGTAGTCACTGGTCAACTCTCTATTCCGTAGACCCAGGTGCAAGAATGATCCTCAACTTCTCCGGTGATGATAATTATGATTCCCAAAGGAGTAGTCACTAATTCAATACCCGGAATGATGGTCTCTGTCAAGCTTGTCGCTCCTCCACCGAGGACTGCATGCTTCGTGACAGTTCCCTTAACAATAGATCATCTACCTGCGTGTGATAGTTTTCCCCAGCTCCATTCGCCCAGCTGATCGCCATTGGCCCCAGATCGAAGGCTCCGGTCAGGTAGGTGAGGACACGAATAACCTCTTGGACTCGGTAAGCATGGTTAGGTCTTCGCCAGGGACTCAATCAAGAAGACCCAGGTTCTCCTCTGCAGGGACGACACGAATTGTGTTGGTATGTCCTTGGCCGCCTCTCCAGCCCTGCACAGCAACCACGCTATCGCCCTTAGACAAGACTCCCAACTTGATCGCTTCGGCGATACCCCATTTCAGGCGCTTGTCAACGTCCTTCTGCCAGTCGACGCCGTTGAAGTCTGGCTTGGGTTCAGGGAAGTGGAAAGGGTAGACCCCCCGATAGAGATGGGCATATCGTGAAGCCGTTGCATTTCGGGTGACCATGATAATCGGGCACACTGGTCGGTATTTTGACACCAGTCGGGCCGAGTGACCGCTATTCGAAATCAGCGGAAACCTAAGAGATGTGACGGCAGGGGTTTATGGCTTACCTAGTGGTCAAAACAATGATGGCACCGGCGTTCAGTTCCATGCTGGCACTAACAGCAGAACAGGCAATTGCCTCAACAGTGTCAATTGGTCGTGGGCTGCTTGTTCTCAACTCGTCAAACATGTTGGCGTATGGAATGGCCACTTCGGCCAACAAGCAAGTCTCATGCATCATGCTGACGGCCTCTTTCGGATAGTTGCCCTTCGCGGTCTCTCCGGACAACATGACACAGTCTGCTCCGTCGAGCACGGCATTCGCAACATCAGAGACCTCAGCTCGGGTAGGTCTAGGGTTCGTGGTCATGGACTCCAGCATCTGTGTCGCACAGATGACAGGCTTACCTGCCATGTTACATTTCGCAATCATCATCTTCTGAGCGATGAAGACCTTCGCGGCAGGGATTTCAATTCCAAGGTCACCACGAGCCACCATCACGCCATCGGTCTCAGCAAGGATGTCGTCGAAGTTGTTCATGCCCTGTTGATTCTCGATCTTTGCGATGATTTGGATCTCCTTACCCTGCTCACCAAGGACTTCACGAATGTGCTTGATGTCTTCTCCTCGTCGGATGAATGACGCAAAGATCATGTCGACACCATTCTTGACCCCAAATTGCAAGTCCGCGATGTCCTTCTTTGAGAGGGCAGGAAGATCAACATCGGTGCCCGGGAGGTTGACCCCCTTCTTGGATGAGATTTGTCCATCATTGAGCGCGCGTACTCGCAGAGTCTTGTCGTCCAGGACCTTGATGACTTCAAAGGACTGGATCCCGTCATCGACATAGATCAGCTTGCCCGTGTCAATGACTTTGGTGATGTTCTTGTAATCGACATAGCTGGGAGAGATTAGTGGGTCATACCAATAGAGGAACAGTCAGTATCGCTTACAGGTTCTTGTCGTCGCTAGCGGTGGCATACTGGTCGTCCGTGGTGATGTTCAGTTCAAGGCCAGCCTTGATGGGAATGTCTCTGTCTCCAGGTGTGTTTCCTGTCCGGATCTCCGGTCCTTTCTTTTGAAAATAGTCAGCTAGCGTCCTTGAATGGGGACTGATCTAACCCACTGTATCAAGGGCAATCGCGACTGGTCGGCCTGGATAGTCTTTGGCAGATTGTCTCGCATTGTCAATGACAGATTGGTGGTACTGGACGGATATTAGTTGAATATCGAGAGAGTTTCGTGGTCAAGGATCTGCCCACCTCGTATGAGCCATGAGAGAAGTTCATGCGGACAACATTGAGACCAGCTGCAATCCTTTCAGTATTCTTTATCCTTGTGTGTGAATCCTTAGAGTGTACACATACCCTTTCTTAGCATAGTAATCTTTTCCGCAGAGTTTGTCTTTGGGCCTAGAGACAATTCCATCAGTATTTAAATATCTTCGGTTGGTGGTGAGCAACAGGCAATCGTACCAATTGTGCAGATAATACTAGTTCTGCGATGGTTCTTCTTTGGCACATAGTCGATGTTGAGATTGCACTGCCATTCCAACTTCGTGCGGTTGGCGAGATGGTCTAAAGCGTCACCCATATTGCCGGTGCTGTCTCTTTCACTTGTTCGATCGAAGCTGCGGTAGTGGAAGCGGAGATGATTCGATCTATGTCAGACTGCCCACTCAAGAGCTCAATACAGTCAGCAATATGCTCAACTATATCAGGAATGGCGGATAGACACAGTGTAATGCTTACCTTGACTTTCTCGTGGACTTTGAGCGAAGATGGGCTCCTGGACAGTAAGGAAAAACCCTTTAGACCTTATCACCAGGGAAAAAAGCAATTGTTGAATTTGGCCAGTTTCGTCGGAGTTGAATGGATCTTACACGTCACGCTTATCCCGCTCTAATCCCGATAAGCTACAAAGCGACTGGCAAGCTGGATCTGAGCTTCAGCAAAAGAGCGAATCAGCAGAGTCGGGCTGGCCAGCCAAAATGGGTTGAAGGGAAATGGGGTCTGTGAAAAGGGAGCTGCCACAGTGGTTGGATGTGAAGTGGTCTAATTCCACGCCTGTCACTGCTCCCTGAAAATGCCCCTCGCTAATCCTCAATAGGTAGGCCAGCCCAATATTAGAATAAAGTGCAGTTAAGTGAGTGCAGTGGCACCCAGTGGTAAGTGGGCTCTGAAACGGTTGCTCTGTGAACGGGCCCAACTCACTGTAATACCTAGTAATGATGTTTCATCGGGTGCAGATAAGACAGCCCCTCGGCATCGCAACAACATTCTTCCGCAAACCAAGACCTCGATCCGACCGACGCACTCCGCGCTTCCACGTTACATGCGACATAGGTAGGCAGGCAGCGTGTATTATTGCCTTGCAGACAACTGTCCACCGGCCATCCTCTGAAGTATTGCCATACTAGGTCTATCAATAACATCAATCATGGTGGTAAGCTTCTATCTTCCTCAAGCAATATCACTGACTGAGGACATATCACAGCTGGGTCGCCTCACTCACATCGCATTTGACGCCGTCCTCATCTCCGCATTCCTCGCCGGTATCAAGAGAAGCACTGGTCTTACGTACGTCTCTTGAGTCACCCTCGAAATACAATTTCGAAACAGACCGCACTCCTCAAATGGCTCTTCTCGGACTAACTAACTCCAGACCAACCAGTATCAAGGCATCCTCTATCGGCGAGAACAAGGAGGTCCAAACATGGGTTGACCGCTATCTCGGGGTGGGCGAGTGGGTGATGGATCAATCAGTGGCCATAATGGGCAGCAGCAGCTATTTTGAACGCCGGCGATGAATATCAAACCATGGGCTGAAGACCTGAATGGATGATACGTTCCAGGCTACTTGATATGCACAAGAGGCGTTGTGGGTTGAATTTCGTGGTTCTTGGGCTGAATGCTTGAATGGCGGCATTTGCATTTTGTATACGCTCAGCTCAGAAAGAATGAAGGAGTTCTGTTGCACAGCGCAGAGACTGTCATATGTAACGGCTCTGGGACCCTCAGATGAGAGTATTCCTTCATATTGGCCCTTTGACGTAGTTATGAAACGGCCACCACGGCTGCCGGGATTTGGCAATTGCGCACCCTATCAATCATGATGTCGAACTGCAACCGGTACAAACTCTTTGACCGTGTGATGCGTGACACTGACACACCGCGACTTCCCATAATTGCACTCACAGCGTGCCATACATTCATCCCCCGCGACTTCCCATAATTGCACTCACAGCGTGCCATACATTCATCCCCCGCGACATGGTTGTCGAAAGGTCTTGTCCATTAACTTGTCGATGTCGATCCTTTCATAAAACGATACATGTCCGAATGGGAGCCAATATTGGGCCAGTTTATCGTGGCTAATCATTATCAGTTGGGATGGTATGAACTCATCTGCCTCATGTCAGCTGGCGTAAAGAGGATAATAATAGCTACACTTACCGTTTTGAAACCCGCGGACGGCAACATGACCACGGGCCTTTACCACGCGTGCACCACAGAAAGGATGCTCCTCGGCAATTCTTATCAAGCCATTGGGCCCGATATCCTCGGCGATGAAAGTGTGCTCGCCACGAGGGATGTTTGGATCGCCTGTCAACTTGATGCCCTCGATAGCTCCATGGTGCACACCGTCGTCTTCTCCCTGATCCAGCGGCCCCGAAGTGGTACCAGAACTCGATAGCTCTTGCTCCTCCTCTTCAGTAAAATTGGCAGTGCCGACAATGCCGCCCATAGCCCGAAAATATGTTGAAGCTGGGGTGAGCGGGACGCTGGGAGCTTTCTCTGTCTGCAAAACCAGAAGAAACTCGCACCCATGGCCAGCATAATCGCCCACATAGATGCCCTGGTACGGCTTTTCCGGGGTTGGAGTATAGAGTGCCGGGTCAATTGTGCTCCATGTACTCACTTCTTCGCCTACCCGGATACCAAAGTTGGTCCGGCCGGAGGTAAACTGAGACCACTGCCTGAGGCGGAATGAGGTCTGCGATATTTCTTCGTACTTTTGTGGTTTATGACCGGCGCCATTGAAGTTATCGACGCTAGCAGCACGTACTCGTGGCATCCCAGGAATGGTCCGGGGTGGCCAAAGAACCATACTCTTGTCCTGCAAATGCTCCGGAATATCACGCGAGAGGAAAAATGAGCTCGATGTGTAGTGACCGGTCCGCCTGACGCTCATCTGGATCTCGGCTTCCCACCAGCCTTGCGGTGTATTGAAAGGCACAGTATCAAGCGGCAGTTTCAGGATAGGATCATCGAGCCACAAGCGTACGTTGGGCTTAAAGAGGTGGATGACAACGCTCGGCTTGTAAGGCCATAGTATCCCCGAAGAGGGAGTTCTGTCAGCAAGCAAGCGATATCCCTCTATGCAGCCCCGCCTTGGATCAAACCTGCATATCATCACCCGTCCAATATATGGCTCGTCTGAGAACCATATCTTGTATCGGGGCACGAACCAATACGGATGGTGAGATATGTAAAGGTCGCGATATGACGAGGATGGGTAAGGATCGGGTGGGAAGTCTTCAGGCGGTATGTTCTTTCGCAGTAAATTCGCCCATAGCAGATCCTCCTGAGCCAGCTCGCGCAGTTGTCGACAAGTTCGGGAGAGGGAGACCAAGGACTGACAGGGAAGACTGAACAGGATCTGATAGATTATCTCGGCGGGCAACTTGAAAAAGGGAGCATGTTGCTTGACTGGAACAATGGTAGGAGAGGGTGACCGCGAGGAACATTTGTTGTTCAGATCGCGATCTGAAACATGCTGGTTAAGAAAGCCCATAGTTTGTCCAGAGCTATTCCATCAGAAATACTGGCAGGAAATGATGTGAGCGACGTCCGGTCTATGGCGCAATTTGGGAATAGGACATGAAGAGGTGGCACTGGATTGGAGAGTAGTAAACATTAACATCTGCTCGGGAACAATTGATGAAATACTTGTAAAGGTACGATTATCTGATTGTCGGTGCGGACTCTTTTCCGACGTGCTTGCATCAGTCCCCCACCTTTTATCGCGTGGGCCACTCTGTCAGTCTGTCAGCCACAAATCCATCCCACCGAAACCTTCTGGCTCTAACGGCTTCTGCACCTATGATTATTGATTTGGGCTTGGACGCATATGGAAGGTGAGATTTGACGTGGAGTTGGTTCACATACTGCCCACTCTTTATAGGTAGTAGTCTCCGCCCACAACCATAGGAATATGTAACTATATACGCACCTACCTAGGTACCTACGTACTGGGCCTTAAAAGTTGAATGGGGTTGAACGGATTCATGCAGCGGTTGAGCTAATAGTACGTATAATCTGGTACAACAGTCTTGACGAGTGCTCCCTACGACCTGTCAGATTAAAACACAAGCGATGCAGCCTTCCATCATGACGCTTCGCTCCCCACAATCAATAAATATCTAGGTATTGGCACGTAGAGAGCAGCGTTCTTAGCATACAGAATCATCCGAGGGTCTGCCAATATCCCGTTAGATGAATCCAGTACATGCAACACATCTTGTCCTGCGCAGCCCCAGCTGGGTAGATCTCCCACACTCTGATGCATAAAGCAGTGCAGGCGGTCGTCCACACGGGCTATCCTGACTGGCGCGCCCTTTGTTTCGGGCCTCCCGCTGGTTGATCATATTGCGCACATTGTTCTTTCGTTTCGCCTTGCCTGGGCAGCTGCTCGCACATCCTGTCCTCGTCGCCGAGTGGCCGTTGCAGTAGACCAAATGTCGACAACTGCCAAAATGCCTCTTGATGCCAATGCCGAGTCTGGCGCTGTCCAGAACACATAGTGTCGGTTGGACCTATAGCGGTCTGAATCTCGACCTGACTGCTATGTGAAACAGCCAGACCGAGAGTGAACTCACTGTGACCCGATCAGCCGTGTGGTCTTGGTTCAGAAGGGTTGGCAGTCTGGTCTCGGGTCGTAGGTGATGGCTCTTCTTGCCAAATATCACGTTCGAGTTGTTCAATGCTGTAAGGCTTGACCATCGGCTCCTTGGGAGGATCAGGGATGAGAAACTTCCCAACCGCCTCTCCAAAAGTCTTGGTCAACCAGGCCTGCCGCTTTTTGCGATCCTCGTTCATTGTAACAGTGTAATTAAACAGGTCTTCAGCGTAGAGGTCGGTCAGTTTCGCCTCCTGGAGAGCTGCCCTTGCCACCAACTCCCGCTCGTGAGGAGGATACTCCTGAAGAGGCTTTTTTAGTTTGTCCTCCATCGCTTTCGGCAGGGCAATTTGCTCAACAGTAGGGGCTGGACGACTAGGGTTGAACAGAGACGAAAGTGGCGGAATCGGCCTGTTGTTCCGCCTCGCATCATCCACCTCGGCTTCATAGTCCATCATCCGATGGTATAGCTTGTCTGCATGCATCTGAATTCTCTCTTCATCTTCATTCGAACTTGTCGAACTAGTCATGTATCCTAATGCCTGTAAGAATTTTGCTTGGAGAGCATAGCAACGATTGAATGCTTTCGTCTCTTCGTGACACATGGTCATCCTGCCCTTGATCTTCTTGGACCATTCCCCTGACTTGAAGCAGTCTTGTTGTAGCTCTTCTTCAAAGGCGCAGTTCTCCAGTGCTGCCTTGTGGATTGACTGTCTCCTGTCCTTTCGCGCTGCAAGGACTCGCTCCACCGGCGTGGTGGATGCCACCGCGATGTCGTTCTGAGGCACATAGGTTTTCCAGATGTCTTTGTAGCGCCCATCCTGAAACAGTGACTCCTTTGGCAAAGGTCTGTCCTCGAAAGCCTGGTTGGTGTCTGGCAGTGGCTGCGAAGATTTTGGTGTAGGCTGTTCAGCAGGCTTAGGGACGTCTGCTGGGACATATGGTCGGGGTTGTTGATCTTTTAGAAACTGCTTCAAGTCCTCGTCCAGTGACCTGGCAGGATCATTTTGACTGCCTCTGCCGCCCCAGAACCAACCCATCTCACCCAAATCCGTCGATTGTCCCAGTGACCTGAATTAGCAACATAAAGCGCTCATGGTCTCTCAAGCACGTGAATCTACCATCGGAGGTATCGAGTGTATCCCAAGGATGGGGAATAGACGACAAGAGAGGTATTACTGCAAATAAATTGTGGTACTGCAACCGACCCGTCGTAGTCACAGTTAATTGCACGGCGCAGCTTACGAGACTTGCCAAGTGCCGAATCCTCCCAATCTGGGATGAAACTGACGCCGCCTTCAAGTTGCTTGAACGTGGCCTCCTCTTTGCAGCTAGTACAACTTAATCCTAGTACCCTAAGCCATCCACCCCACGTCGCGTTACTGCAACGCATCACGGACGCGTCCCGCTGCAGATGGCTTCACTTATCAAAGGTCTTGCCAAGCGACAATTATGAAAGCTTCCTCTGTGAACGCATGAGTGCAGAGTTTGGCACCGTACTGTTGGTGTTCCTTCGCAGGTTTGGATGGCTTCTTTGTCGAGACAGGATCGAGCGCTCATGCGCCAGCGCGGTGCTGGGTACGTCTAATAAGAAAAGTGCATGGGGCATGTGCTGATGCGGTGTTGCTAACATCTGCAGATCACGAAACATTGCAGCCGCTGATTTTGATCTTGATTTTGGTCTGGGTGGCAAGGGGCAAGAACGTCAACCTTCACGACAACAGGGTCCCACGTTTGTCTTTCCAAATTCGCCGCCGGCTTCCGCTAACCCTCCTCCACAGGTCTGACAAGGTCGAAAACATTGGGTTTGACCTCTCTCTACCAGGCAGTGCTCGAACTTTACGTTCAACTTCTACAAAGACACCTCAGTCTATCGTTGGCCAGTCTTTGCATACACCCGGCAGGAGATCTCCTGGGACATCATCCGTAAGGTCAGCCAGACAAAGCTATGGCAGGACCCAGCATAGCCCAGTACGCATATCTCAAGCGCAGGAGTTTCGTCCCGAGGGAGATCGTCATCATTCAAAGAGGACGCGACTGTCATCAACTGTGGGCACACCTGGGGCAGCAAATACAGACAGGCGACAGTCGAAGAGGTTCAGAAGAAGCAACACGTTTGCAATCGCGGAGGATGATGATAATGGGGGCGGGAGGCCCGAAACGTTTCAAAATCTCGACGGCCATGCCATTTCGCAAAGGCAGAACTCTCCTCTGTTCTTTTCGGATGAGGCGCATAATAAGGAGAACGAATTAGTTTCCGCGGATCAACGGCGACAACGTTCACGGAAGCTTTTTGGAAATGCAGATTTCCCCCAGCGAAGGCAGGAATCATACCCCAGTACTCGATCCACGCCGAAAAGCGTTGCACCAGAACCTCTCATCGAGGAGGTTGAAGACGTGGAAGAAAGGGGTCCCCATGAACAGACTGGATCAAAGGATTTGGGCAACATGACACAATCATCACCAACGGACAACCCGGTAACTGTGCTGGATCATGCTGGACACTCGAACCCCAAAAGACGAAAGAAACGAAAGTCTGTTATCTTAGTTCGAAAAAGGAAGCGCTCCTCTGGTCCCGACAGAGCTCTCTTTGGACAGGGTCAGGCCCCTTCGCGAACTCTTGCGTCTAGTCAATCCGAAATGGATGCCCATGCACCTTCATCGTCTCGGTCAGCAAGCCAAACCCGGCATCGGAGTTCACCTTCCATGCACCCACGGTACCCGCAGGAACCAGAAGAAGACGGCGATGAGACCTATATTCAGGAGAGCTCTCCAGGACCACCGACACCAGCGCCTGCCAACAAAGCCGGCAAGGCTACCCACCGTCGCACCAGTGCCCATCAGAGAAGTGGACTTTCCAACAAAAAAGGGTCAAACCCTACGTTCCCGTTTCTGACTCATCGCTTGGCAAATCCAACAAGACTTCCGACTATCCACGAAGCTAGCGAGGGCGAAGACCACTTCGAAAATGCGCCAGACGTCCCAAGCGGCGTTGCAAATGATCATACTCAGCCCAATGTGGTCGATGTGCTATCCCAGATCTGCCGCGAAGCAATTGAGCAGCTTGCTGAATGCATGGCCGTGGATGTTGCACCTTCTCAGCGTGCGGCGTTAAGCAGTAAGCAAGCAGCTCTGGAAGCCTTTGGCCGGGACTTGGACGACGAACTTTTCGAGCTATCAGAAGCGGTTGAGAATCGGATCATGTTGGAGGCTCGCGTTCGGAAGAGCAAGAGGGACAAAGCGTCCCTGCAGACGGAGTGGATTGAGCTAAGAAAGGACCGGGAGCGGATTGCACTCGAATGTGACGCTGTCCGGCGGCGCCACTGGGCATCCGAAGACGAAGCCCGGGAACGTTGGTGCCTAAGCGAGGCTGCCAGACGACTAGAGGTCGAGCTACATTCAGATGATCAGTCCGGTAGAGGTGGGTTGGATTTTCTGCTTCGGAGTGTGGTGGGCAACGTCAGCAGTGCTTCCGAAGAAGGGGGCATGTTGGACCGGGTGAAATCGTTCAACACGCAGTTGGAAAGCATCGCGCTGTCTCTAGAAGGGCAGCGTGGCCACTCGTTGGACTAGTATGGACAATGTTGGCGAATGTACGGTTTAATGTCGGCTTTCAAGGTGGTTCAAGTGGTATAATAGCGTGATAGTGATATCACAGAAGGGGCGACAAGCAAGAATCGGCTTGGGAAGCCAACGTCGAGAGGCTACGAAATAATGATAATGGGAATGGCCGTTTCTAAGTGCCCCCAAAAGCTTATGTTCAGTATCAGACTGTTGGTGTTGAATTTGAGTGAGGTGGCCAGGCTGAAGCTCAGCCTTGTTGTCAAATTCTCCGATTGCGGAGGGGGCGCTCAGCCTTGTTGTCAAATTCTCCGATTGCGGAGGCGGCGCTCAGCCTCGCATTGGAAGATTTTCTCCGACATTCACAGTACTGTTGATTGAGCTAGGTATACACAACTTGAGATCCTTCACAGTCTGCACCATCTACAAGTATGGCTAGTCGAAGTTTACGCATAGGCCAGTAGCAATCCTATCTGATCCGATCGCCTCTCTAACCTCAATTAGGGCTGATTCCGGGCGATGGCATCGGTCGCGAAGTTATTCCAGTATGCCAGCAACCTACCCTCTGCGCACACTGCGGCGCAACCTCCTTTTCCCGTTATTGACGACTTATACTTTCAATATAGGCCGGCAAACGGATTCTCGAGTCGCTGCCTCCGTCCTTAGGACTGAAATTCTCCTTCGTCGATCTTGATGCCGGCTACGACTGCTTCAAGGCCACAGGCACGGCACTTCCAGACAGAACTGTCGAGACACTGCAGAAAGAATGCGATGGTGCTTTATTCGGAGCCGTGAGGTGAACTTCCCTTCAGACTCTTACCTCAGATCCTAGCCAGTTCGTGCGGGAGCCGCACAGTCGATCGGTTCGCAGCCATTTCACCGAGTTGGAGAGCACGAGATCTAACTGTCTGGTCCTTCCACTAACTCTCACTTGCGCAGTTCACCGTCGACCAAGGTAGCCGGCTACACCTCCCCGATCGTCGCCCTGCGGAAGAAGCTCTCTCTCTATATGCCAATGTGCGACCATGTAAGACAACATTGTCACCAGCCTTCAAATCGCCGACCCCACACCCCATTGACCTCGTCATTGTGCGCGAGAACACCGAGGATCTCTATGTGAAGGAGGAGAAGACATATCCGGACCCCCTCCGGCGATGGACATATTGCGGAAGCCATCAAGCGCATCTCCTCCAAAGCGAGCTGGCGCATTGCAAATATCGCAGGAGAGATTGCCCTGCGAAGACAGAAGATGCGCGAGGCCTCGCCAGCCAACGACCAAGGAAACTCACACGAGAAGAAGGCTTTGGTGACAATCACGCACAAGTCGAATGTGCTGTCCCAGACGGACGGCCTCTTCCGTTCCACGGCGCGCGAAGCCCTGTCACAACCCCAATTCGCCTCGGTGACTGTCGAAGAACAGATTGTCGACAGCATGGTCTACAAGCTGTTCTTGCAGCCGCAGTACTACGATGTGATTGTGGCACCAAATCTGTACGGCGACCTGCTGAGTGACGGGGCGGCCGCGCTCGTCGGTAGCTTGGGGCTTGTCCCGTCCGCCAATGTAGGCGAGGGTATTGTAATTGGCGAGCCTTGTCACGGGTCTGCCCCGGACATTGAGGGCAAGGGTATTGCAAACCCGATTGCCACGATCCGTAGCGTCGGCGTCATGCTGGAGTTTCTGGACTTGCCGGATGCGGCCAATGTGATCTACAACGCCGTTGACAAGAATTTGGAAGAGGGCCGTTTCGTGAGCCCTGATTTGGGTGGCAAGGCATCCACAGAAGAAGTGTTGAACGATATATTGAGGAGGCTGTAGATCATAGGGTGGACGTATGACCTGCTTATTGGATCTTTTCAAAACACACAACTTTGGTAGAAGAGCATCTCTGTGATTCCGCACTATCGAAACGGGAGAGAGAGTATATCAGGATTCCCTTGATTTGAATATAGTGTCAGGAACCCGACTGAATCTGGCCTATGTAATCAATCTACTTTTCTGCCTGCAAGGGCATGGCGACCTCTCTATCGGCTTTTCTGAAGCGTCGCTATATCAGCCTTTGCTTGAGATGGCTCAGGTCAGGGGACCGCAGGCGCCTTTGTGTTGCACAGGCACGGCAACCACCGGAGGTGCTTGAAGCCGCAGGAAATTTGCCTTATTGAATCCAGATGAGTCTGCAGCTGCCGGCACTGGACAGGTGTGAAAGGAAAAGGGATGAGGAGTGGGAAGGACTTTGGAACTGTGGCACGTTGGTACACACTCTATACATGGTCAAACCGCTTCACCTGGAACCTGACAAGCCAATTCAGATATACGCCCCTACAACACTAATAAGACATGGATAGCTTCCGGTGCCCGTGGTGTATCCCAACGCAATCGCTAAGCATGCAGTGTTCCCAAATCCTCAATGACAAACATGGCATACTTGTACGCGGAGACAAGCATCACTAATTTAGTCAGACCACCACATCCGCTTCAGCTGGGTGCTCGATGTGTAGTTCATAGGTTGGATCCGAAGCCATCGCTTCATCGTGTGAAGCATCTGCTTCCTCAGCCTCGCTCAATGAGTCCATGCCAATACCGCTATCATAGCGTCGGCGGCTTCGCTTCATGATTCCCAAACCTGTCGTCGGTCCAAGTCGACGAATTCGGCCTCTACTCATTTCGACGCTCCCTTCGACATGGTCCTCCGCAGGTTCTGCGTCCGAAAATCGCACAATGCTTGCCGGGGTCATGGGAGCAACAGGGTCGGAGACGAGGTCGTCACTTTCCAGCTCCCAGTTTGCGTACCTCACCTTGGCGCCACGGAGGTAACTCTTTCGCTCCTCGTTGACTTTGGCGGCACTGCGAATACATTCGTTCTGCATGCGCTCCACGGCCTGAGTGCTGTGTTCGACCTCGCTTCGGTACCGATCTTCGAGCTTAGCGTTGATCTTACGCAGTTTATCGATCTCTGCATTGGCTGAAGAAAGAGCCGTAGATAAGATTGAGATTCTGGAGTTGAGGCATCCAACTTCTTCGTCGCGGGAGCGGTGCGAGTCCGCCAACTGTCGTTCAAGAGCGCTCAACTGTTCTTTGACGTCTTCTGAGCGTTGTCTTGCAGCTGACATGTCGACTTCCAGCTCATTAATCCTGCGTAGTCGGTCAACCGCGGATTCTTCAGCCGCTCGTCGTCCGCGAGACTCCGCTGCTGCTTTTGCCTCCAAGTCCGAGAGCTGTTGAGTAAACTCGGAAACAGTGGCTGCTCGAACGTCCTGAAGCCTCGAAGCCTGTTCAGCTTCGATCAACTCCACCAGTTGCTCCAATCGCTTTACCTCTTCCCGGTACTTTTCAATGGCTGTTATGAGGCATTGGTTATTGGATTCTTGCTCTTTGGCCTCTCGTTCCAAAGCCTGGGCTCTCATCCGCAAGTGTAGCATGTCTTCGGCGTTCTTGTCAATTGTGTCCTCTAGCTCTTTGATTTTGTTATTGGCCTTTTCGGCTGCCGCGATGGCATGGTCGAAGTTGCCCTTGAGGCATCGTTGTTGGTTTCCCATAGATCTAAGTTCGGCTTCTCGGTCACGGACCAACCTGGAGAGCATCTTCATCTTGGCAATGATTTCGGGCATCAATTTCGGATTGTCGAAAGACCCGGCCGTCTCTCCAGGAATGACCTGCTCGAGTTCAAGGCGCATTTTGCGGAAGTGGTGCTTGATGTTAGAGACGCAGCCAACAGAGCCATCTCCATTACATGGAAATCCCAAGTTGTTGATTTCAACATTGAGTGCTTCTAATGCGAGTTCCGCCTCCTCTGCTCGGTTGGTTGCGGCTTTCAACTGTTTGGACAGGTCGTGATACAAAGCCTGGGGTGGCCGAGGGGTGCTCTTCTGCATAGCGCTGAGACGAACAGGGGAGTCTTCAAAGTGGATGCTGCTGGCTGAGGATCCCTGACTCGAACGGAAGAATGCTTCCTTCGCCTGCCGGGCAGACTCAAGCTCCAAACCCATAGTGAGAGCATCTTCCACATCTGCGACTTGGTCATCGTGGGCGACAGCCTCATCTTCATAGATTTGGAAACCATCTTCTCCATCGTTAGGATGTGACGAGCTGCTGCTGGCTGCACCATATGTCTGAGACGCCAACTTGGCACTTGAGAAACTGATACTGCCTTCTAGATGTTGGATTTCCGTCTCCAATTGTCGCATACGCTCTTGGCTTGAGGCCTCAATATGTTGTAGTGTCGCATCAGGGTGACGAGTTTCTTCCAAAATAGCCCGCAGCCTCTTCAACTCTGCGTCCCTGGCGTCGAGCTCCCTTCTCAAGGTGGCATTGGCTTTATGGTCGGCATGATATTGGTTCATTTCCTCGCTCAACCCATGACGCCTCATCCGTCTGATGGTCCGCGGTTCCAGACATTCCCGAAAAGGAGTAAATTGAACTTCATCTTGGTCTTGGTAGCGCGTAGGCACTGGCGTCGACGCCCGTCTCCGTGTTGGAGTTGCTAGGGATGCTTTGCCCACGTGAGGGGTGAGTCCGGTAGACTCGTTTATGAGAGCAGTATCGGAGAATCTTGTTTTCTTCTTTGGTCTCTTGCCAGTGGGAGTTGCTGTACGACATTGTGATGTATCTTCTGATAATTTGGTTGGGGAAATCGCAGAGCTCGGTCGCTTAGATCGTCGGATCATTGTTTCGACAGGCCTGGAGCTCGAATTAGCAGATGGTCGGAAGGCGTTGGGATCGAGCAACTTGCTTAGTATATGAGCTCACAATGAACAAGATAGAATGTGTGTGTGGCTCGGGACAACAGCAGCAATCCAGCAGGACATAAGTAACGATGGTAGTAGCACTGGCAATGCTTGTATGTATAGGTAAGATTCACTGCCTGGTAAACAATGACGCCTCTCCCAAACAAAATGCCCAATACGGTTTAGGCGTTGCCAAGAACTCGCTCGACGCGTCAGGGGCCGTGTTCATGTTCAAGCGCGTGTTTCGAAGTACTCGCCTTCATTCTTCATCTATTGGGCTTCATCGTCTGCAGCAAACAAACACCCTCTTGCACTAGTCATTGTGTGCACTAGTTGCCTCAAACTGCCTGGCAATAAGCATGCATCCACATCTCGATATCAGGCCCAGGCGGCCGTTGGCCACAATCGAATTCTGAAGCAGCCGTCGCCAAAGAGGCTGCTGCTCCAAACAGTAGTGCTTCCACTGACCGATAACAGCTGGCAGGAAGATTAACCATTCTCCGACAGTACAGCTCCCGCCTTCGGGTACGGTTTCGAACATAGCCACCATGCCCAGTGTGCCGCGGGCATAGGAAAAGATGAGCCTGACCGTCAACCCTACACACTGTACCTGGGTGGACAGTGGAGGTCATGTGAAGCAGCATCGAGAGAAGAAGAGGAGCACGCTGCAGCCGATATCTAATATGAAGCAAGCGAGGATGATAGAGGTCCATGATAGTGAACACACTTGAAGCATGCCTATGCTCTGTTACCTAGATAGGTAGGTACCTAATGGTCGACACTTCGCAGATGTACCATTTTACTCGCGGGTCACCTCATTTGTTCCACCCCTTCCTATATGACTTTACCCAATGTCTTTGGTTTCTTCTTTGCTAGGTAGCTGAAGGGTCGGACCTCTCGGACTGGACATTCCAAAACCATGTGCGGCTGTGACTGGGAGGCGCTCGCTCTCCTTGGAGAAAGTTGGCTATCTGGTGTATCCGACAGCGAGTTGGGGATTGCTGGTCACAAAGAAGCCTCCCCAGTAAGCAGCCTGCGTGCTACCTACCTGAGGTATCTACGGGTAAAGTGGGATTAATCCTGCATAGCAAGATTTGCAAGCCGTGAACTGGGAAAGACTGTGCTCAATAGTAGTATACCTAGGTACGTAGTACGGTTGGGAGCATTGACGTCACCAACACATTGAAGTTTTTTTGAACTTCATTTGTCTCTACAGTAGCAAAGAATACCCACGTATCCTATCGTCAAGTGAGCAATCGCATGCCATACTTCTTCTCAGCTGTACACCTCTTTTCACCGACTCGTGCGCACATATCCAATGTCCGATACACCTTCGTCGTCCTCTTCCTCCGAGGCACCGCCAGACCAGGCCTCTCATCACAGCCAATACCGACTGCGCGTCACGGCCGGACCTTCGCATGATTTATCAACACATAAACTTGTCCCAGTCAATGCAGACGAGACTCTAACGTTTGAGAACGACCATATAATACTCTCCTTGGCCGTCAGGATTCGCCGATTCACAGGCTTCCCTGACGATTCGCCTGAGACCTCATCCTACTTCGATCACGAGCTGCACAAGTCTGATCAATATTCAATAGCATTCTCCTTTATCCCGAAAGTCGACATACCCGGAGACGATTTAGTGTTTGGCAATGACTTCGACAGGCCCATCAGGGACAGATTACCTCCAGGGTTCAACCAAGCCTTCAGGATCGTCAAGTGGTGGATTGATCCGGGCTTGGAAGGCGACGTCTATGCGGATAAACCCTCCTTATTCGGTCCGGCACTGAGCAGTTGGAATATTTTGTGGATCGGTGATAAAGTGGTAGAACAAGAGCAGCTGCAAGATACGAGTGCGTGGAAGATTCCTAATGCTGCGTCATTCCACGAGTTGGTTGTGCAAGAGGGTGGTGAAGGCACAGGAGAAGAAATACGAAAGCAGGCCGGGATTCCTGACGACTCGGCCGCACGGAAGAAATACTTTCTCACACCTGCCAACCGCGATGCCTTTGTCTTTGAAGCCGGTCGGCTCTACCAGGCTGACTTTGGCAACCCTTACCTCGACTTCAACGACTTCTCTCTCAAGTTGCCGGGTTTCAGCTTGAATGTCATCAAATACGTCGACTCAAAATCCCACGAGCTGCGCTACACTTTGAAAAACAAGACTACTGGGGAGATCTACGCTGCTGTGGTATTTACGCTTCTATTTGGCGAAGAGCTAAAACAGGCGGAGGCGGAGGCCGGCCAAGGAAAATCCAGCCTTTTGCAGAAAGATGAGACGAAAGATATGCTGCCGGACAATGACGATGATGACGACGGGGGCGTTGATTGATTGATTGATGGACTAATATTCCTCTTGATTCCACACGGAGATGGACGAGAGCATGAACTGACAGAGCATCGGCGCAAAAGGATGTACAATATACAGTGCTTGGGAAAGAAGATCAGATGCCCGGGGGAAAGACTGGCGAGATCTCTTATGTCAAGAGCTCATATTCATAGCAAAGTTTTTCTCATTATTGCCTTCTGTCGGTTCGACTCTTCTCGTTACCTCAGCTCTGTCGTCTGCTAACTAAGCCCGGCTGATCTGAGCCTCGATTGACGGCCGCATATCTGACAACGCGTGTTCATTTGGCCTGGATACTCTTTGGTAACCGCTCTGCACCTTCGTCACCAAAGGCATCCACAACCATTTCCCTTAAGCCACCCGTGGTGTACAAGGACCCTCGATCACTGTCGTACAGGTTCCGAAACTCGCACCTGTTTCTTCCAACTCCACCACTCGCCCGCCTGCTTCGATCCGCGTACTGCGTCCAGCTTGGGCAGCGGCGGCCTTGCGCCATTCGTCGGGCACTCCACGGTCATCCAGGGTTCTAAACTTCCAGCCGTCCTTGTACAGCTTTCCGGTCAAATAACACAAGCTCAACAGGAGCATGACAACTGCGAACCCGAGTGGTACAACGAAACTCCAACCCATAGTATTCTCGATCACAACTATACTATTGGCGAATAAGGCCGGACTGATATCGTCAAGAACAAAAGTGTAGCCTAGCAGGAGAGTGCGAGCGTCCTCTGGGGCTGTTCCGGCGGCATGAGATTGGTGTTGACTCTGGTATTCCTTGAGCAACGGCAGAGTGCCGCGGGGGCCGAGGTGCATGAATATTGATCCGGCGACTGTCAAGGCTACTGCGGCCCCGAGATATGTCGCGAAGAGAACAACGGCGCGGTTGTGATTAGGATGCTTCTGGCTTGGGTTCGGATGATTGACTGGCTGGAAGACGTCGATGATCTGATGAGCCAGGGGCAAAGTAACCGCGGTCCAGAAACCGATACAAGCTAAAGCAAACTGCTTTGCGATCGTCGGTAACCCATCTGGGGGCAGAATGGCTGGTGTGTTGATGAAAAGGAGAATTGCGCCAGTCAGCAGAAATACCGACACAACCACGCTCCACAAGCTATAGCTTGCAGCACGCGGGTACAACTTGATGAGCCCCCCACCGAAGTAGAGAGGGACAAGGAGCACCGGAATGAGGTATGGGCCGGTAACGGCGAAGAAGAGATAAAACGCTGTTGCGATTGGCGAAGGGTTTGGGCGAGTGACGAGTTGGTACAGACCCGAGTAGGCGAATACTGAGTGAAACACACCGGATGTGAGGAATGTAAGAACAATCAGTGCCGTCGATTTGAAGGATTGTAAGTATCGAGTCGGGAACAGGAGCGTCGACCGTGATGCACAGATACGAAAGTATTGCTGGACGCAGAGGAAGACCATGAACGCCAAGCCAACTCCCAAAGGCACGTACAGATAGCCACCTGACCATGGTATCCAGGTGCCAGCGAGATTGAACGAGATCAAGACCGTCAAGATGCCGAAGAAGCTGAGCAGACAGCCCAAGACATCGACACGCACAACCACACTCCACCTCCCGAAACCCAGGGTATCGCCCAGCGTCCACGGCACAGTTTCTGTCAATTCGAACTTGCTTGGAAGCAGATAGATTAGCACGATCTGGACCATGGCCAGGATCATGGCGGCTGTGTAGAAGCCCCATACCCAAAGCTTGCCTCGGTGTGCGAAAAGAGCACCATAAATAGGACCGATGATGAAGCCCAGTGCAGTGCTGATGCTGATGTAGACGTCCCGCCGCACTTTGTCAATGAATTGGCCGTTGTGGCCTAGGAAGATCAACGCACCCAGTTGTTGTCCCGCCAGGCCGACGCCAAAGAGAATACGGGTGTAGAAGAGGAATGTCATGTAAGTTGCGAAGCCGGGCGACATGAGGCCGAAAAGCGCCAGAACTGCGAAGAAGGTGTAGACCGCCTTGAAGGGAAGAACGGCATAGAGTTGGCCAGCTGTCAGAACTGCTGCTGCCGCACCGATCGCAGGACCTGCAAGGAGCCATTGAAATCCCTGGACATCAAGGTCGTAGGCGATTGTAGGAGCCAGAACGCTCATCATGCTATCCACGACGTATGTTATGAGATTGGCAACTGCTAGGAGCAGCGCAGTCCAGATCCATTTTCGGGTTCGCGGACGGCTGAGAGGGAGGTTGTTGTCATCGTCATGTCCGTTTCCGAGGGATGGCGCAGAGAAGAGAGCCCGTGCCAGCTGTGAGGCAGCAGAGACAGTGGCTTGATAGAATCCGCTGCTGTCGCCAAAGGGACGGGGGGAGGAGTCACTGGCGAGTGGTTCTTCATACACCGACTCCACGGTGACGGTCTGTTCGACATGGATCACCATATCCGGGTCATGCGATTCCTCGCCCGGGGGAGGGGGAGTTCGAACTCGAAGATTCATGGCGTACAGAGAGGAAGGGAATGGAAGGAAGGGGTGGTCCTCGTCGAGATCGTCGTCGTAGTAAGGTTGAGGTGGGAGAGGAGAACCATGGCGACGCCTCCAAGGAGGTGTCTGGTCCAACGACATAATTGACCATTTGCCGCGCACGCCGAGATTGTGGGAAGACTGAATCTGGAGATTGTTGTCGCGATGTTAAGATCGGTGGCAGTGATGAAAAGAGCAGACAGAAGTCAAAACCGCGATGGGAAGCACTTCAAGTTGGAGATACGTGTAAACCATTCTGGGTGCGGCACAAAAGACAGGAGTTTCCACATACAAATACCGGTCTTTGTTGGTATCACGAAGAAGACCCCATCCATTCACGACCTCTCAGGGTTGCCTCCAGGAGGCCGCCTTTAACACTGAAAGGCAAGCAATGATGTGATGGTGATGATGATCATGGAACAACGATCCCTGCGTTTGAATACACCGAGACCGCCACGCATCAGAAAGAAAGCATCAACTCCTTTGGTCCAGTTCCAGCAGCCCACAATGTACCCGCCCCGATTGTAAGTTATTCCCCTTGCCGGCATCCAGTCGACGTCCTGCGAACCTTCAAGCCTCGTCTGCCCTCCCCTTCATCTTCCATGGAAGCAAACGCAAAGTCTCTCATCTCAATTGGAGGCAAAAGATAGGATTGGGAGCAATCTTTGAATCGGAAAACGGCCTGTTACGATATCGCCACATCGGCAACAAGATCTGTGGTGTTTCTCAAAACAGTGGGATGGATGAGGAAATCTCCCACGTCCCAGCTTCACGCCTGTCATACTGGACGACTCATCTTTGTGTAGTGGCTGCTCGAGCGGCGCTTCTCTCCGTTGCTGGGAGCCAGGCCACTCGTGGAGACTCAAGAGATTAAACGACAAGAGCCGGCCAACGCCTCACAGGGCTGTTGATACCATGGAGTACGCTGCTGCAGGTCAGAAGCAGCGACATTGCTCACACTGAAACCGTTTCTAGCAAGGCTGAGGATGGTCTGCACTAGACAACGATATCGCCCCTTATACGAGAGGCACCAGAGGGTTTCCCCTACAGGTTCGCCTTTGCTTTTTCCGGGGGTATTATTCGTACTGGAGCGAAAGGAACATGAAGGTGATAGAAGACTTGATCCCACCTATCGTTTCCGAACCAGTCCTTCCTTACCCCATCAGAGTTCACTGCAACAATCCATGGAGCGCCAAAGGCTCCTGCGCCCATGGTCAAATCAACAACTCTCTTTTTATTTTCCGGTGTCACGGCCTTTTGCATGATCTCCTTGATTTCCTCCGGTGGAAAAATGCCGTCTAAAGCCCGAAGAACACCGTCTGGAGCTGAGATGTTGATGCCTTTGCTCCAATATGCCGAACTTAATGCCGGAAAGCTGGCTTCAAATTTCTCCGCAGGGTAATGGTCTTTGATCCAGGTAGCTACACGGACAGGCTGGTTATGTTAGCTTGGATGGTACCCGAGGACGCCGTTTTCAGGACGTACAAACAGAGACAAGATTGGAAATTCCTCGGGCCGCACGACTTTCAGTCCCAAAAGCTCCCCCGTCATCTCCGAATCTTGCTTTGCAAAGGCCTCTTTGGCCTTTGGGGTTGGAGTGAACTTGTTGCCCACGCTTTCCCGGGCCGCGCCTAGAAAGAATGGGATGATTTCAACTGAAACCCCATGAGCTTGGAGTAGCGGACGATAGCGGATGGCATTTGTGAAACCAAACCAGGAGTATGGCGATACTGGCAAGATGTCTCAATATCGGGCAAGCGCAGGACGTTGAAGGAATAATTACCACAGTCCACGTAGATGGTCAGCTTCCCACCTTGTGGTCGACCCATGTTCGCCCTCCGAAGATGGTATGTCGAGGTTTTGCTGCTTCCTTCAAGGTTGTCGGGTTGGAACTTCCAAGCTCTTCTCGGAAGATTCAAGTCGATCGCCTCGACACTCTGAACTGATATGGTAGACGATCAGGAACGACTAGCATTAGACGTTGCAGTTCTTTCGATTTATAACACACCGTTGGGTGGTAGGTAAGGGGTAAACAACATCAGAAGTAAGCGGGCATCGTCGAGTTAGTAATCAGAATTGACAACTTATGCCGAGGTTTATCACGTTCGCGTTGGGGTGTAGAGAGTGTCATGGCATCAAATCGTGTCCATCCTGCCAGACCATGTCTACCTATGATATGAAGAGCACCATAAGTAGGTATGGCTGTCAGAGGTGCATCCTTCTCTTTACCTTGGTTGCAAAGACTCTCTAGCAGGTATGTAGAGATCTGCCTCCGAGTAGGTAGGTTGATGCTGGACGCGGCGACACTCTGTCCTTTGTATCGCCGCCGCTTTAACATCCAATGCTCGGCAGAACCGGCACCGGGCCGGGCTGCAATAATGGCAGTTGGTCGGTCGAGTTCTCAGTCAGCCGGTCACTTTTGATCCTCCATCCTCATTTACCTGACACTGCCACCGGCCTCGAAATCGGCAGCCTGTTGCCCACGCCGCCTAATCCATCTAGATGTCGACTTCTCCTAGCAATTCTCTCCGCACCCCCGACGCGAATGGTGACCGTTCTACTCGGAAGCGGCCCAAACGGTCATATATCGCGTAAGCGCCTCATCCTGTTATCCGATAGACGTTGGCCGCTAACGTTGCCCTGATAGTTGTCGGCGGTGCCATGCTCACAAGGTCAAATGTTCAGGAGGCCACCCATGCCAGCGGTGCCAGAACACTCGACATGCCGCTACCTGCGAATACCCAGCCCGAGATCGTAAGATAGCAGTGGCGGAAAGGTATGGTGGCATCACAGACGTGAGATCAAGCCGAGCGCTGAATTCAATGATAGCTACCTGAAGAAGCTGCAATCCAGCAGTCGGGACGCTGGGCAGCTAGACGGGCAAGTCGAACCCAACGATGCTGATGATTCCCATACCGCCATTGCCATGCAGTCTCGACATTCCAGCCATCGACCCTCGGCAGACGGCGAGATTGCCAACCCCCTCAACGAATCTCGGAGCCTTTCACATCAACATTTCGTTGGTGAATCGACGTGCACCGTATTTGCAAATCGCCTGTTACAATGCCTTCAACCTGGGGGAACATCAACGTCGGCACTGCCCGAGCAGCATTATGTGAAGAGACCTGAATTTACTCGTCAGATTGCCAATCCTCATGCGTGCAAATTTCCCGATCGCATTCGAGCAACCTTGCTGGTCCGCGTTGCACTGCGTTTCATCGGCCAAGACTATCATTTGTTTTGGCAGAAGGAATTCCTGCAGCAACTGGAAAAGGCCTATGCATCCAAAGACGCTCAGGATGCGGACCCCGTTTGGGCGTGTAAATTCTTTGTCGTGCTGGCTCTTGGGGAGCTGTACTCGACCACCGTTCCAACCAATCCTCCCAGCGTTCCTGGTACAGACTACTTTGTCAATGCGGTCAACCTCCTTCAGGATGTGTACGAAGAACCCACCATGGCCCAGATCGAGACCATGCTCCTGTTTGTAAGTCTCCCATCAACATGAGTGACAGCGTTACACTTGTTTTGTATCATATGGACGAAGCCCTTGTTGAAGCCTGCTACCATGTGTATGAACGTTTGACGCAGCTTGGAAAGACTATCTCTACTCTACTCTAGTACCGCTGACTTGGCGTCTAGTGCTTCTACTCGAATGCTCTGGGCAGAGTCAAATCGGCGCACGTCTATAGCGGCTTAGCATTGCGCTTCAGCACCTGTTTAGGACTGCACCGCCAGCCGCGTGAGGATGTCGACCTGACACCAGTTGAGCATGAGCACAGGGTCCGCATCTGGTGGACTGCATATATCTTTGACCGTTCCACAAGTTCGAGACTCGGGCAGCCCTTGACGATACAGGATGAGGACATCAATATCAGATTGCCGTCCTCGCATCATCTTGCCCCGGAAGACCAAGACAAATTTGGCCCGCCAGAGCATTTGTGCGCCAATATCGAACTGGCACGCATTACGGGCACCATTATGCGTGACATTTACAGTCCCTCCTCTGCGCTACGCGGCAGCTTTCTGCATAATGTGCGGACCATTCTGAAAAGTTTGCGGAAGTGGGATGCAAACGTCGTTCCTAGTTTGCGTCTCAGCCAGGGAGCTGCAAATAGGCCTGTGACATCTTTACAGTTGCATTTCAATCAATGCATTATATTGACGACCCGGCCAGTCCTCTTGCATGTATTGAAGGCCAAAAACCCCTTCGGCGACCCCAATAGTGCTGCCAATGGGACTGCCGTCGAACCACTCTCGGAGACAGCCATCATGCTTGCAGATTCATGCATTTCTGCTGCTCGTACTTCTAATGGCATTTTGTCACAGTTGTACGTCGAGAACGCGCTGGCACTGTTTGGTCATTTTGATGCGCATTATCTGTTCGCATCAACTCTGGTGCTGATCATGTCAGCCATTATCTCACCGAACTCAAGCGACTCGGACGCCGTTCAGACTGCATTTCACTTACTGCGCACGATGCGAGATTGCGGAAACGTGTCCGCTGCACAGTTTTATCCTCGTCTTTCTCACATCCAATGGACCATTGGCCGGTTGCGCGGTCGCACAGCGGCTAGAAACGAGACGGCTTTCGCAGTCAATGCTCCGGACAATGACCCTTCGACTCAAGATCCCAGTATACCAGAGCTGCCACCACTTGGGAATCTGGATTTCGAGAACTATGACTGGAATGATTTTCCCATCGCAGATGCGAACTTTACCAACTATGACTGGACCGGTCAGGGCCGCGTGACAATTGACCCTCTGGATAATCCGATGCTTCAGACATTTCTTGATCATACAGACACGGGATGGGAGGAGAGCATTGGCGTCGATGCTGGGGAGATGGCCTGACTTTCCCACTGCCTAAGCAAGCACTACTTGAACTTTTGAGCAAGGGACCTATGCATTCATCTCGTGGTCATCTATCGAAAGCTTTTGTCATATAGATTCCCAATTTATAGCAGTTCCGGCTCAAGCACCCCTGCGCGCTCGACAATAGCACTATAGTGCTCTGGCCTTCGATGCTTCTCGAATGCAAATGTCTTGCCTTTTCCTCGCCAACAGTCTGCCAAATCTATGGTGGCAACCACCAATTCATCTTCTTTGGTCTCTGCCTCCTTGATGATATGGCCATTGGGATGTACGATCATGGTTCCCCCGACCAAGGGATTCCCGTCTTCAGCCCCGGTCTTTGCCACATTAATGCTAAAGCAGGCATTCATGTAACTGTTGCCCTGGCAAGAAAGCTTGTGGTGGAGCAAGACCTCTTCCTCAGCCTCCTCAGGACTCATATCCACCATCTCCCCCGTGGCTTTGGTGGCAAATGCGGTAGTGTTGTAACCGCAGCAGATCAGCTCGACACCCTGCAAGCCGTACACTCTCCAGGCTTCGGCCCATCTTCTGTCGTTGCAAATCAGCATGCCGATGATAGGATCACCCTTGCCGGCTGTCTGGGCTGGGTCCGCTATGCCACTGTCCTTTTTCAGAGCGCCTTCAACCAGGCCAGGAGCTCGGAATGCAGGAAATCCAAGGTCTCCAGGGCGGAAGTACCGCTTCTCTAGCTGTTGGAAAGCACCGGGCGCTGTGTATGGCTCGACAGCACCGGGGAGGTGGACTTTGCGGTACTTTCCTCGGACAGCTTGGGCTTGAGCCGAGTAGTAAACACACGAGTTGTAGTCAATATGTGAGCCATCGGGCTGAATACTGCGCTCAGCATAACCGACGCACACATCGATCCCCAATGCGGTTGCATGATCAAATAATGCTTTGACGTTGGGAGAGTTCTCACCGCCACCGTTTTGGGCATCTTCAACTTCAAAGTACTGGGCGAGATCCTCGGGATCGATCAGATATCTCGGGAAGAAGGTCGTAAAGGCGAGTTCGGGAAACACAACCAGCCGCACGCCTTGTGCTGCAGCTTGGTCCAGGAGTGCACACATCCGCTTCAGTACAGCTTCCCGACTATCTGCGAGATGTATTGGGCCCAGCTGGCCAGCTGCCACGGTCACCGGCCTTTGAGGCCTGCTGTTCGTTGAGGACATGGTGTTGTTACTGAAGAACAGAGAAAGTCGACAATGATGGGGAAAGGAACCGAGTCAGCCAGATGGGCGTAAATGGCCAACTATCAAGAGCGACGAATGTTGAGCCCCAAACAGCAGACAGACATTCGGTATCCCGAACACTTATTGATAATTGCTGTCGAAGCCCGATTGATTCTGTTATCCGAGCATTCAAGCCGTGCTGCCTCAGGCTTTTCCGAACTTGGGGCGGTCCGGCTTCCTCGTGGAGGCGCCGAACAATATCGGTAAATGCAGATACAAGGCCGAGATAATGGACGACACTTCATAGGGAGGTGGACTCATTCAGCTCTTGTATTGAAGACGGACACATCTACATCATGCTAATGAGATATTTGGACCTGTGTTTCGGATGACTTCACCCACTGCATCAGCAACATATTTCACGTTGCTTTCATTGACACCACTCAAACTTGCGCGCCCATTGCGCATGAGATAGATGTGATGCACTTCCTTCAATCGGAGGACCTGCGCCTCTGACAAGCCTGTGTAGCTGAACATCCCGATCTGCGACTCGAGATGACTCCAGTCGCCTGTCCCAGGCCGATGTTCGATTTCTCTCCTCAGGATAACTCGGACATTCTTGATGCGCGAAGACATGCTTCGAAGATCATCCTGCCATTGGCGCCTCAATTCGGGATCGGACAAGACAGTCTCAACGATTCTTGCTCCAAACAAAGGCGGGTTTGAAATCTCCGCTCTTGTCAGGCGCAGCAACTGACTGTAGGCGCCTGCCGTTGATGCCGAGAATGGTAAGCTGAGATGGAATGCCCCCACGCGCTCGCCATACAGCCCGAAGTTTTTTGCAAAGGATTGGGCAATGCATAGCTCGGGGGGCTGTTGTTCGCCGCCAATGTCGTCGGTAGAGTCGTGTGATCCGATCAAAATTTGCTGGAAGTGGCGCACTGCCCACGCGTCCGCATCAAGGTCACCTGAGGCGAAACCCTGATACGCTGAATCGAAGAACGCAAAAAGCTTCTTTCGCTTGAAGAGCTGCGCCAGTGCTTCCCATTGTGCACGAGTTGGGTCTATACCGGTGGGATTGTGAGCACATGCGTGCAGTAGCACGACGTCTTTTTCAACAGCCTCCGACTCGAGTGTTGCGACCCAGCCGTCGAAGTCCAGCGAACGATCGGCGGGATTGTAGTAAGGATACGTCTTCTGGATCACGCTCGGGGCTGCGATCGTCCAGACCAAGTGGTGGTTGCTCCATGTAGGATCCGAGATAAAGACATGTTTCGGTTGAAGGTGCTGAGCCAGAAATTGAGCCCCTACATGGTTTGCTCCAGTGCCCGAAATCGTCTGCAAGGAGATCGCATTGATCCTGGGGCGTAATGACTCTCCAAATATAAGATCTCTTGCTAGATCAAGGAACTTGTCTGAGCCTTGTATTGGAAGATATTCGTGGTCAAGGTTGGGTGTTTGATGGAGTTTTTCCTTGGCCTGGCAGGGGATGGCTGTCAGATGGTCCGACTCTCATGGCAGTAATGGGCAACACCACGTACCTTTCTCACGCTCGGAAGTACCCACGGACTTGCATGCTCATCTCGGTAGACGCCTGCCCCTAAGCTGACCTTCTGTGGACACGTATCGGCTTTGAACTCGGCAGTCACAGCGAATGCTTCATCCGGAGGGAGGACTGGTATATTGGCGAAATCAGCAGCCATGTTCCAGCAACGTTTCGTGGTCTGAGGTATGCCACACACTGTTACTGGCATAATCTAACGATATACGTAAGAATTGTCTGGGTCGGGCTTTCATTGCTGAGGTGAATTAATTCACATCAGATATCGGTTCTTCCATCGATGAACCGAGATATCAACCCCAAGTCTCCGGAGCTGATCTCGGCTCTCAAGCAAGGGAGGGAGGCGTTGCCAGCTTATCGGTCAGAACATATCGTGTGACACTATCAAACCCTAGATGTTGCAGTAGTTCATCCCTTGCTTGACCATGACGCTTGTATCTGAGATAAGCTAAGATATCAGGAGGAAAGACTGATCACCGTGGCTCACTTAGTTGAAGCACATCACAAGACCTGATGCAATGCCCTCTCAGAAACTAGCTATTGATTCCCAACACCATTTTGACGAGCTGCTTGTACACCTGCACACACCGGATCAGGTCCGGTATAGCAACCTGCTCATTCTCTCCATGCGCATGTAGGATCGACCCTGGTCCATATAGGTATTTCTTGTGATTACCACGAAGACGGGGAATGTCTGTCCCGAAAGAAACTGGCATTGATTCCAGGCCTAGTACAGGATTAATACAAAATGTTTCCCAAGGCAGTTTGCCTAATCTCTGAACAGGGCTTGGGTGACTCACCTTCGACTTCATAGTCCAGTAAAGTTTCTGGGTAGGCAAAGTTCTTTTCAAGCCTGATGTCGGGGTACTTGGCCACAATCTCGTCCACTTGTTTTTCGATTGTTGAAAGGTCTGTTGCAACACGAATGCCGCAGAGTGCGTAAGCATCGGCGGCGAGAACATTGTAGGCCACACCGCCTTGAACCTTGCCACAGTTAAAGGTGCTTGGCCCCAATATTTTGGACCCCGGGTACTCCAGAGATTGGAGTTCATCGAGTAGTGATACCAATGTCGAATTTGCACTTTTGCCCTTCTCCGGGTATCCCGAATGACAGGCGACGCCCTTTGCATACAGCTCAAACACGTAGTGTCCCTTATGCCCAATGGCTAGCTTGCCTTCGGTTGGCTCGCCGAAGATGATCGCCTCCCATGACAAGTTCATATCGTTTGCTGCCAGCATCCCAGGGCCTCCCTTTTCCTCGCCAACAACGAACAGGAGGGATACGTCTCCATCCTTGAGGACACCCTCAGACCTGAGCTCTTCAGCGGCTATGATCTGTGCAGCGAGGGGGCCTTTGTCGTCGCAGGCACCACGGCCATAAATGATGTCCCCTTCAATGCGTAGGTCAATATGCGGTGGCACTGTATCCATGTGCGAGGTCAAACAAGTGCGTGCCTTTCTCTCGGATCCCAGAAAAGCGTAGACATTGTTGCGTCGGCCGGTTGAGTCTATGGGAATCAATTCCACCGTATATCCCCGTGACTCCAGAAATCTTGCAATGAACTGGCCAACTTCGTATTCGTCCTCGCTCACCGATGGGATTGCCATCAACTGCTTCAGTAGATCAACCACTGGTGTTTGCGCCATTGCTCAGAAGAGGACACTTTCCAGCGTATCTGTTGTGCTTTATCTGTTCTTAAAATGTTTTGGCTGGGGGTGTGTATATATCTTGGTACTGAAGTGAGGGTGTTACAATAAGCTGGGGTCTATAAACAATACTTGGCAAGTACAAAAAGAAAATACTAACACCTGTTCCCACACAGCGCCGCCGCGGGTCCAGGTTGTGATTATGCTATTCAGTAGGCTTGCTCTCTATCTGAGGACTAATCGGCTTCTCATCGGCATGATTACTCGGTCTCAGCCGAACAACAAGATGACGCATATTCATTGTCTCGGGTTTCTGTCACAAGGATATCAATGTATTTTACATGATAACAAACTAAGAAAGTGAGGAGCTGACCCCAAACAGTAACAATAGTTGCTTTCCTCAGCCCGTTACCAGCAAACACCAACACTACTATGGCTACGGTCGTCAAACCCCCTCATCCTCTTTTCGACTCCTAGATTGAGTACCTGAAGTGAAGATCGTAGTCACCCAAGTCTGGTCTGGGTTCAATTGGAGTTCCTGCTTGTTCTGCAGCCAACAACTTCGCATCGCGTTTCCGATTCACATATGTCATGCCAGCAGCAAGAACAAGTACCACCACCAATGCGAGGACTGCAAGCCCCAAACTAATAGATAGGCCTTTGATGTATCGAGGTCCCGACTCGGTTGTGAAGATCTGTCCCACGGCGACACCAGCAGTATTGGCCAATGTCAGGGTAAAGCCAACCATGGTGGCTCGCTTGTAGTGCCTTGCCACATTGTCCTGCAACCACATCAACGACAGTCCCGTGGTTGGGTACACGCCTAGCGCAGTAACTGTAGTCCACGTCAGTTCATGTCCGGCAGGTATTCAGTCAGCTGGCTACCGAAGCATGCGAAGAACCTGACTTTGAGGTTTTCAACGCTGATTAGGATGGCGTATCCGACGATGAGGCAGAGTAGTGGTCCGGCGAGGAAGGGCCATCTGATACCAACTTTGTCCGAAAAGTAAGCCAGAGCGAGGAAGAAGACCAGCGCACACATGTAGATAGGCACGGTCATAAGGTTAGCATGGATAGAGGTGTAGCCCAGCCCCTTGACGATAGAGGGGAGGAAAGTCGTCATGCCGTATAGCGAAATGTCGACTGAAAATTGATAGATCCAGAACGCGTACCATTTCGGGTCGACGAACGCCTTCAGGCATTCTTTCCAGGAGAATTCTTCGTCATGGCCCCAGCTTTTGTCGGCATCATATCGCGCTTGCATCATAGTCTTCTCCTCCTCGCTTAGAAACCACGCAGTCGTTGGGGTTTGGGGGAAGAGGAAGAAGAATCCTGGCACCAGAAGCAGGGTCATCGCTCCTTCGATACAGAAGAGCCACCTCCAGCCTGCGAATCCGTTGGGACCATTGATTTGGGTAAGTCCAAAAGCCAGGATACCTCCAAAAGCACTAGAAAAAGCACTGAAGGCAAAAATGACCGAAGAACGTTTGCCTCTCTCGGATTTCTTGTATACCCAACCCAGGTATACGTTGATACACGGGATCAGACCAGCTTCGAAAACACCGATCAAAAGTCGACAAGTATACAAGCCCTGCCAGTTTTGTATGAAAGCTTTGATGTCGGAGTCAGAGACGGCTTCACGCACAAGGAAGACGGACTCACCCATGCCGAGAGTTGTACATCCCCAACAGAAAGCGCAGACGGACATCAGTGTCTTTGGCCCAATGATCTTTAGCAAGACCGCAACTGGACCTTCAAATGGAACATATGTGGCGTATCTGTTCAGCGTCAACTCGTATTCTGTAGGATATTCCCATATCAGAAGTCGTACAAGAGAGTTGTGGCTGTTCCAAACTGGTTGCCGACCAGCCCGATGTCCTCAGGCATCCCAGCAATATTGGCATTGCCAAGATTGCTTCGGTCGAGGTTGGCCATCATATAGAACAATCCCATGGCTCCCACGGCGAATATCTTTTGAGCATGTCAGAAAGGCTTTTGTATGACTCGAATGATGCATACATCAAATTTTCTCATCATCTTCCCTTCCTTGACAGGGTCGATGTAGAAGGAATATCCCACTTCATGGTCCTGCTTCGTGGCAGGCTCGGTAGTCGAAGCCATCCCTTTCTCAGTTGCAAGCGGACTTGAAGGATGAATGCCTGCAACTCCTTCCTCCATAATGGCCATGAAGGCAATCACTGCTTTGTGCGGGAGCAGATCGAACCGAAAACAGGGATCAATCAACGCAGAGGTATAGCTTCCTGGAGTACAACTTTAGTATGTCAAAATTGCGCAGTTTGAGGGACCAAATACCAAGGCCGGCTACGAGAATTTATGGTGTTGATATAGCAAGAAACTTGTCGCAGTCTGCTCTTGTAATGCCCCTATCATTCCACAAGTGATGATAAGGCTGATAAACGAGACCCAAAAGATAAGGCCCCACAGTGTCCCGCAACCTTGTCTTTGGTATCATCATGGCAGAGGTCGAGATGCTACAAGAGGTGGAACGAGTCGTTGCGCTGGTGAAATTGAGGAACTTCGACCGTACCACGCAGTTCTCCGCCGATATAGTCGGCTTGATATGTTATCAGCCGGTCGGCACAAAGTAATCGATTTCCGAAGTGGGGAGATCCACAAAAGGGGTCCACATCGATATCCAAGCACGCACCTCGACCCGAATACCAGTAACCTTGATCGGCTCAGATCTAGATACATGCCGATGCCTAACCAGGCAGGATGTACAGCTCATCTCGGTTGGATAGATGGAGACGCCTTTGTTACTCAGCACCGCGTTTGAAGATGGTCCACACAGCTAGAGCAACCTTTATACATTGTCTCATCTCTTCGGGCCTTCGCACAGTCACATTCTTCCACGTATGCACCCAAAATGACCGGCCCTAAAGGAATTCGTATTGCCATCGACAGAGGTGGCACATTCACCGACGCATGGGCCCAGATCCCGGGTCGACAACAGGACATCGTGTTCAAAGTACTGTCGCAGAGCCCGGAAGACTATGAAGATGCTCCAACGGAATGTATACGGCAGATTTTGGAGATTGCAACGGGCTCTGAGATACCCCGAGGAGTACCGCTGGACCCGAGTCCCATTGAGTTCATTCGAATGGGCACGACAGTTGCCACAAATGCTCTTCTGGAAAGGAAAGGAGAGCGGGTGGCTTTGCTCATTACCAAGGGATTTCGAGACATCCTCAAAATCGGTAACCAGGCTCGTCCAAACATTTTTGACCTCTCTGTGCAGAGGTTAAGCAAACTTTACGAGACCGTGGTCGAAGTTGACGAGCGAGTCACAATAGAGGGATTTGCAGAAGACCCCGATCCCAAGCCTATCGATGTCAAATCGGATGTGAACCTGAGAACTGGACTCACAGGAGAAGCCGTCCGAATCATCAAGACGCCGGACCTGGAAGCCGTGCGTCGTGATCTGCAGAGCTTATGGGAGCAAGGCTACAGAAGTGTGGCTGTGGCCATGCTGCACTCGTATACGTATCAAGACCACGAGAAAGCCATTGCCAGCATTGCCAGAGACCTGGGTTTCAGAGTTGCAGCATCCGCAGAACTTCAGACAATGGCCAAAATTGTGCCTCGAAGTCAATCGGCCGTTGCTGACGCTTACTTGTCTCCTATCACCGATGATTACCTCACGAACTTCCGTAAAGGTTTCAAGGGAAGATTTGAGGATGAACACGCCAACAAGCTCTTTCTAAACCAGTCGGATGGCGGTTTGACCACCTTCAGCAAGTTCACTGGACTTCGGGGAGTTTTGAGTGGCCCTGCTGGTGGTGTGGTTGGTCTGTCCAAAACATGTTATGATCCTCAGGATGGCACGCCGGTTCTTGGGTTTGACAGTAAGCATTCCCGATCTTTCCTTCAACAAGCAGGCTAACACACTTTTCAGTGGGTGGAACAAGCACAGATGTGGCCCGCTATGCAGGGATATTAGAGCATATTTTTGAGAGCACTATTGCCGAGGTGACAATCCAAACACCTCAACTCGATATCAACACAGTGGCTGCTGGAGGCGGCTCAATGCTTTTCTGGGAGAATGGTTAGGGTTAGGGTTAGGGTTAGGGTTAGGGTTAGGGTTAGGGTTAGGGTTAGGGTTAGGGTTAGGGTTAGGGTTAGG